>CM059326.1:0-212500 GCA_030340685.1 Protosalanx chinensis
CCAACCACCACCACCACCCACCCCACCCCACCACCCACACCCTAACTACACCCTAACCACCACCACACCACCCCACCCACCCACCCACCCACCACCACACCCCACCCACCACCACCAACCCCCACCACCCCACCCTACACCACCCACACCCACCCACCCACCCACCCACCCACCACCCACACCCACCACCACCACCCACACCACCCACCACCACCCACACCTCCCAACACCCACCCACCCCACCACCCCACCCACCACCCACCACCCACCCACACCCCACCCACCACCCCCACCACCACCCACCCACCCACCACCACCCCACCACCCACCCACCCACCCCCACCCACACCACCACCCAAACACCACCCCACCACCCCACCCAACACCCCACACCACCACCCACACCCACACCCCAACCCCACCCCACCACCAACCCAACCCACCCCCTCACACCCCAACCACCACCACCCACACCCCACACCACCCACCCCCTACCCACACCCACACCCCACCACCCACCCACACACCCACACCCCCACCCACCCACCCCACCACCCACCCCACCCACCACACCCAACCCCACCCACCCCACACCCACCACCCACCCCCACCCACACCCCCACCCACCACCCACCCACCCAAACCACCACCCACACCAACCCACCCACACCACCCACCCCACCACCCCACCCACACCCACCCCACCCCACCAACACCCCACCACCCCCACCCCACCCACCCACACCCACCACCCACCCCCCACACCCACCCACACCAACCCCAACCCAACCCACACCCACCCAACCACCCCACCCACCCCCAACCCACCACCCACCCCCACCCCACAACCCACCCACCCACCCCAACCCACCCCAACCCACACCCAACCCACACAACCCACCCTAACCCTACCACCCAACCACCCTAACCCTAACCTAACCCCTAACCCTAACCCTACCAACCCTAACCCTAACCCCTAACCCTAACCCTAACCCAACCCACCCTAACCTAACCCTAACCCTAACCCTAACCCTAACCCAACCCTAACCCTAACCCTAACCCTAACCCTAACCCTAACCCTAACCCACCTAACCCCTAACCCTAACCCTACACCCTAACCCTAACCCAACCCTAACCCTAACCCTAACCCTAACCCTACCCTAACCCTAACCCTAACCCTAACCTACCCTAACCTCAACCCTACCCTAACCCTAACCCTAACCCTAACCCTAACCCTAACCCTAACCCTAACCCTAACCCTAACCCTAACCCTAACCCTAACCCTAACCCTAACCCTAACCCTAACCCTAACCCTACCCTAACCCCTAACCCTAACCCTAACCCTAACCCTAACCCTAACCCTAACCCTACAACCCTACCCTAACCCTAACCCTAACCCTAACCCTAACCCCCTAACCCTAACCCTAACCCTAACCCTAACCCTAACCCTAACCCTAACCCTAACCCTAACCCTAACCCTAACCCTAACCCTAACCCTAACCCTAACCCTAACCTAACCCTAACCACCTAACCCTAACCCTAACCCTAACCTAACCCTAACCCTAACCCTACCCTAACCCTAACCCTAACCCTAACCCCTAACCCTAACCCTAACCCTAACCCTAACCCCTAACCCTAACCCTAACCCTAACCCTAACCCTAACCCTAACCCTACCCTAACCCTAACCCTAACCCTAACCCTAACCTAACCCTAACCCTAACCCTAACCCCTAACCCTAACCCTAACCCTAACCCTAACCCTAACCCTAACCCTAACCCTAACCCTAACCCTAACCCCTAACCCTAACCCTAACCCTAACCCTAACCCTAACCCTAACCCTAACCCTAACCCTAACCCTAACCCTAACCCTAACCCTAACCCTAACCCTAACCCTAACCTAACCCTAACCCTAACCGGGGTGTCCCAATTAGTCAGTACAGCCAATTTCACTTACCTGCAGTACCCAGAAGTACCAGAAAGGACTCACTTATAGGATCGGTCGAGGATCAGTCATGACCGATCGTGGTTATCATCCCTATACCTAACCCTAACCCTAACCCTAACCCTAGCAGCCACAGACCAGCACACAGGCCAAGTCAAAACACTAACCAAACCCTATACACAAAGTCTGCCACAATACTAGGCCAAACCACAACCCTAACCCTAATCACAACCACTCCCACAACCCAAACCCTAACCATAACCACTCCCACAACCCTAATTGGGGGTTATGGTTAGGATTAGGGTTACAGGACAGGTTAGGGTCAGAAACACCAGAGGTCAAGCCTGGTTAGGGTTAGGAAAGGCCAATGGACAGTCAACTAGGGCTGGACTTAGAAGAATTTTCGAAAATTCCCATTCATTTCAATGGAAAACACTTTGACCAATCATAACTCTTGAACGGAAGGTCGTAGAGCTTCCAAACCAAGATCCGCCTGCCCTAATATGGCCACGGGCAACACGCCAGTCTTGTCCCCGACTCTCTACGACCTTCCGTTCCCGAGATACAGCCCATTTCCTGTCCAAAACGGATGTAGCTCCCGAACGGAAGGTCACACGACCCCAAAACCACCACCATTCGAACCGGGGTGTCCCAATTAGTCAGTACAGCCAATTTCACTTACCTGCAGTACCCAGAAGTACCAGAAAGGACTCACTTATAGGATCGGTCGAGGATCAGTCATGACCGATCGTGGTTATCATCCCTACCTAACCTAACCCTAACCCTAACCCTAACCCTAACCCTAACCCTAACCCTAACCCTAACCCTAACCCTAACCCTACCCTAACCCTAACCCTAACCCTAACCCTAACCCTAACCCTAACCAACCCTAACCCTAACCCTAACCCTAACCCTAACCCTAACCCTAACCCTAACCCTAACCCTAACCCTAACCCTAACCCTAACCCTAACCCTAACCCTAACCCTAACCCTAACCTAACCCTAACCCTAACCCTAACCCTACCCTAACCCTAACCCTAACCCTAACCCTAACCCTAACCCTAACCCTAACCCTAACCCTAACCCTAACCCTAACCCTAACCCTAACCCTAACCCTAACCCTAACCCTAACCCTAACCCTAACCCTAACCCTAACCCTAACCCTAACCCTAACCCTAACCCTAACCCTAACCCTAACCGGGGTGTCCCAATTAGTCAGTACAGCCAATTTCACTTACCTGCAGTACCCAGAAGTACCAGAAAGGACTCACTTATAGGATCGGTCGAGGATCAGTCATGACCGATCGTGGTTATCATCCCTATACCTAACCCTAACCCTAACCCTAACCCTAGCAGCCACAGACCAGCACACAGGCCAAGTCAAAACACTAACCAAACCCTATACACAAAGTCTGCCACAATACTAGGCCAAACCACAACCCTAACCCTAATCACAACCACTCCCACAACCCAAACCCTAACCATAACCACTCCCACAACCCTAATTGGGGGTTATGGTTAGGATTAGGGTTACAGGACAGGTTAGGGTCAGAAACACCAGAGGTCAAGCCTGGTTAGGGTTAGGAAAGGCCCAATGGACAGTCAACTAGGGCTGGACTTAGAAGAATTTTCGAAAATTCCCATTCATTTCAATGGAAAACACTTTGACCAATCATAACTCTTGAACGGAAGGTCGTAGAGCTTCCAAACCAAGATCCGCCTGCCCTAATATGGCCACGGGCAACACGCCAGTCTTGTCCCCGACTCTCTACGACCTTCCGTTCCCGAGATACAGCCCATTTCCTGTCCAAAACGGATGTAGCTCCCGAACGGAAGGTCACACGACCCCAAAACCACCACCATTCGAACCGGGGTGTCCCAATTAGTCAGTACAGCCAATTTCACTTACCTGCAGTACCCAGAAGTACCAGAAAGGACTCACTTATAGGATCGGTCGAGGATCAGTCATGACCGATCGTGGTTATCATCCCTATACCTAACCCTAACCCTAACCCTAACCCTAGCAGCCACAGACCAGCACACAGGCCAAGTCAAAACACTAACCAAACCCTATACACAAAGTCTGCCACAATACTAGGCCAAACCACAACCCTAACCCTAATCACAACCACTCCCACAACCCAAACCCTAACCATAACCACTCCCACAACCCTAATTGGGGGTTATGGTTAGGATTAGGGTTACAGGACAGGTTAGGGTCAGAAACACCAGAGGTCAAGCCTGGTTAGGGTTAGGAAAGGCCCAATGGACAGTCAACTAGGGCTGGACTTAGAAGAATTTTCGAAAATTCCCATTCATTTCAATGGAAAACACTTTGACCAATCATAACTCTTGAACGGAAGGTCGTAGAGCTTCCAAACCAAGATCCGCCTGCCCTAATATGGCCACGGGCAACACGCCAGTCTTGTCCCCGACTCTCTACGACCTTCCGTTCCCGAGATACAGCCCATTTCCTGTCCAAAACGGATGTAGCTCCCGAACGGAAGGTCACACGACCCCAAAACCACCACCATTCGAACCGGGGTGTCCCAATTAGTCAGTACAGCCAATTTCACTTACCTGCAGTACCCAGAAGTACCAGAAAGGACTCACTTATAGGATCGGTCGAGGATCAGTCATGACCGATCGTGGTTATCATCCCTATACCTAACCCTAACCCTAACCCTAACCCTAACCCTAACCCTAACCCTAACCCTAACCCTAACCCTAACCCTAACCCTAACCCTAACCCTAACCCTAACCCTAACCCTAACCCTAACCCTAACCCTAACCCTAACCCTAACCCTAACCCTAACCCTAACCCTAACCCTAACCCTAACCCTAACCCTAACCCACGCAGGCCAAGTCAAAACAATAACCAAACCCTATACACAAAGTCTGCCACAATACTAGGCCAAACCACAACCCTAACCCTAATCACAACCACTCCCACAACCCAAACCCTAACCATAACCACTCCCACAACCCTAATTGGGGGTTAGGGTTAGGATTAGGGTTACAGGACAGGTTAGGGTCAGAAACACCAGAGGTCAAGCCTGGTTAGGGTTAGGAAAGGCCCAATGGACAGTCAACTAGGGCTGGACTTAGAAGAATTTTCGAAAATTCCCATTCATTTCAATGGAAAACACTTTGACCAATCATAACTCTTGAACGGAAGGTCGTAGAGCTTCCAAACCAAGATCCGCCTGCCCTAATATGGCCACGGGCAACACGCCAGTCTTGTCCCCGACTCTCTACGACCTTCCGTTCCCGAGATACAGCCCATTTCCTGTCCAAAACGGATGTAGCTCCCGAACGGAAGGTCACACGACCCCAAGACCACCACCATTCGAACCGGGGTGTCCCAATTAGTCAGTACAGCCAATTTCACTTACCTGCAGTACCCACAAGTACCAGAAAGGACTCACTTATAGGATCGGTCGAGGATCAGTCATGACCGATCGTGGTTATCATCCCTATACCCTAACCCTAACCCTAGCCCTAGGGGCCCTAACCCTAATTCTCAACTTAACCCTAGCCCTAGGGGCCCTAACCCTAATTCTCAACTTAACCCTAGCCCTAGGGGCCCTAACCCTAATTCTCAACTTAACCCTAGCCCTAGGGGCCCTAACCCTAATTCTCAACTTAACCCTAGCCCTAGGGGCCCTAACCCTAATTCTCAACTTAACCCTAGCCCTAGGGGCCCTAACCCTAATTCTCAACTTAACCCTAGCCCTAGGGGCCCTAACCCTAATTCTCAACTTAACCCTAGCCCTAGGGGCCCTAACCCTAATTCTCAACTTAACCCTAGCCCTAGGGGCCCTAACCCTAATTCTCAACTTAACCCTAGCCCTAGGGGCCCTAACCCTAATTCTCAACTTAACCCTAGCCCTAGGGGCCCTAACCCTAATTCTCAACTTAACCCTAGCCCTAGGGGCCCTAACCCTAATTCTCAACTTAACCCTAGCCCTAGGGGCCCTAACCCTAATTCTCAACTTAACCCTAGCCCTAGGGGCCCTAACCCTAATTCTCAACTTAACCCTAGCCCTAGGGGCCCTAACCCTAATTCTCAACTTAACCCTAGCCCTAGGGGCCCTAACCCTAATTCTCAACTTAACCCTAGCCCTAGGGGCCCTAACCCTAATTCTCAACTTAACCCTAGCCCTAGGGGCCCTAACCCTAATTCTCAACTTAACCCTAGCCCTAGGGGCCCTAACCCTAATTCTCAACTTAACCCTAGCCCTAGGGGCCCTAACCCTAATTCTCAACTTAACCCTAGCCCTAGGGGCCCTAACCCTAATTCTCAACTTAACCCTAGCCCTAGGGGCCCTAACCCTAATTCTCAACTTAACCCTAGCCCTAGGGGCCCTAACCCTAATTCTCAACTTAACCCTAGCCCTAGGGGCCCTAACCCTAATTCTCAACTTAACCCTAGCCCTAGGGGCCCTAACCCTAATTCTCAACTTAACCCTAGCCCTAGGGGCCCTAACCCTAATTCTCAACTTAACCCTAGCCCTAGGGGCCCTAACCCTAATTCTCAACTTAACCCTAGCCCTAGGGGCCCTAACCCTAATTCTCAACTTAACCCTAGCCCTAGGGGCCCTAACCCTAATTCTCAACTTAACCCTAGCCCTAGGGGCCCTAACCCTAATTCTCAACTTAACCCTAGCCCTAGGGGCCCTAACCCTAATTCTCAACTTAACCCTAGCCCTAGGGGCCCTAACCCTAATTCTCAACTTAACCCTAGCCCTAGGGGCCCTAACCCTAATTCTCAACTTAACCCTAGCCCTAGGGGCCCTAACCCTAATTCTCAACTTAACCCTAGCCCTAGGGGCCCTAACCCTAATTCTCAACTTAACCCTAGCCCTAGGGGCCCTAACCCTAATTCTCAACTTAACCCTAGCCCTAGGGGCCCTAACCCTAATTCTCAACTTAACCCTAGCCCTAGGGGCCCTAACCCTAATTCTCAACTTAACCCTAGCCCTAGGGGCCCTAACCCTAATTCTCAACTTAACCCTAGCCCTAGGGGCCCTAACCCTAATTCTCAACTTAACCCTAGCCCTAGGGGCCCTAACCCTAATTCTCAACTTAACCCTAGCCCTAGGGGCCCTAACCCTAATTCTCAACTTAACCCTAGCCCTAGGGGCCCTAACCCTAATTCTCAACTTAACCCTAGCCCTAGGGGCCCTAACCCTAATTCTCAACTTAACCCTAGCCCTAGGGGCCCTAACCCTAATTCTCAACTTAACCCTAGCCCTAGGGGCCCTAACCCTAATTCTCAACTTAACCCTAGCCCTAGGGGCCCTAACCCTAATTCTCAACTTAACCCTAGCCCTAGGGGCCCTAACCCTAATTCTCAACTTAACCCTAGCCCTAGGGGCCCTAACCCTAATTCTCAACTTAACCCTAGCCCTAGGGGCCCTAACCCTAATTCTCAACTTAACCCTAGCCCTAGGGGCCCTAACCCTAATTCTCAACTTAACCCTAGCCCTAGGGGCCCTAACCCTAATTCTCAACTTAACCCTAGCCCTAGGGGCCCTAACCCTAATTCTCAACTTAACCCTAGCCCTAGGGGCCCTAACCCTAATTCTCAACTTAACCCTAGCCCTAGGGGCCCTAACCCTAATTCTCAACTTAACCCTAGCCCTAGGGGCCCTAACCCTAATTCTCAACTTAACCCTAGCCCTAGGGGCCCTAACCCTAATTCTCAACTTGCCTCTGGACCTTGGGTAATCCATCCCCTGGACCAAGGGTCTGTAAAGCCTGATCCTCATGCACCCCCCTTGTCCTGCCCATTTTTGATTTTTCCCCACTCCAACATACCTAAGTTAAATGACCAACTTGTCAAGCTTTATTTACGCTTTATGACAAGTTGTTCATTTCAATCAGGCATGTTGGAGTGTGGAATAATCAAAAAGGGGCAGGACAAGGAGGGGCATGAGGATCAAGCTTTAGGACCAGTGTATTTATTTTGATTTACTACACTGACCATTAGAAAGTGTTAATATTTTTCATACCCATTGTGCAACAGTATAACCATAAATCGGATTATTCCCAGACTATTCAACACAGTTCAAACTGCCAGTTCTCATAATACACCAATGAGAATACACCAATACGCCATCCTCACCTTCAGCCCTATTTCATACACTAATGATCAGCAGTTCCAGTCCTCAAGGCTCAATGTCCTGAGAGTTAAAGATTCCATATTTCAGCTCACCTGTTTCTAATAAAGGAACTGTTATCATGGTTGATGGAAGTCTGACCCTTCAATTGAGTTGTGTACTGAACCCTAACCCTAATAACCTCTTGTATACAGAGTAGACCATTGATAACTCTAACCTAATCTCACAACTTTCTAGTTTTTTTAAAACACCAAATTCAATCTGTTTTAAAAATGTACCCTCATTAGACACTCCTGATACTAATGAACAGTTATCTAATGCTGCAGTCACTACAAAATAACACTTCATTTTAATCAGGTGCATTAAAAGGGAAACATTTAAAGAAACAGATTTAAGGTCCTTGAAGACTAAGATTTCTCATCATAAAAACCTTTTCCCTGGTTCTGCCGAATTGCCAATTGAACTACACCTGGAAGATGAATATATCTCTAGGTTAAAGAAACCTAGGCCCACTCAAACTAGCGTTACAAATGTGTTCTGCTGACAAAACTAGTGAACTAGTGAAACACAAAGGCATAAAAAACTTTATTAACATGAATTCATCCCAGCGTGTGATCTTAAGTAGCTGCACAGGTAAAGACACACAATTTACAACATTTACATGTAATCGTTTAGCAGACACTTTGATTGGAAGTGATTTACGAGAGCAGTCATTGAGCGATGAGAGACAAACACAGTGGGGTTATTTTTAGATTGAGTCATACCTCGTGAGAACCAATAAGATGACCAATGATTGTGGACATAACGCAAGAGACAGAGTTGATGTTCTTGAAGGTTATGAATGACTGCCATGATGCAAACCCTGTCATGGCCTGAGTTGATTGCACGACACCCAGAAGATGAATATCTATAGGTCAGTTACACAAGTGTAGTCCCACCCAAACCCCAAAAGATTGTGTTCCACTGACAAAAACCTTAAATGAATGGAAAACAATCAAATACAAGGGAAAAGTTTTATTATTAGTCTTGTTTTATTATATAGCATGTACTCATCACACCATGGGATCTTAACCAATTACACCCAACTCAGAATATGCTAATTGTGTTCCTAACACACAACATAGGAATTAAAATCTTTGAGGATTAACAGTTACCGCCACTTAAACGCCATTTACTGTTGCTGCCCGATAGTCGATTGAACTACAAACAGAAGCAGAATATATCTAGTTACATGAGCATGTGCCCACCCAAACCCTAAAAGCTGTGTTCAGTGACAACAAATGAACGTACATTAATATTGCAGAAAATTTATGAAATGTTTAAAGGGAATTAGCATGAGCTCACCCCACCATGTTATCTTAACTCATGCCATTATCAACCTTGGTGGAAACTTAACCTTTCATTACTTGTGTGCTTGAGCAGTGTTAAATCCAAATATCAGGAATTTGGGCCTCATTAAATGTAGTGACCTTTGCCATACAGACTAGGAAATTGATAACCAGTAACTAATCCCACAACCTTTTAGCTGTCAGACCACATGTTCTGTCTGCTTTAGATGTTTACCCTCCTCAGACTCTGGATACTAATGAATGGATCATTATCTAGTGCTGCAGTCACTAAAAAAATAAACCTTCATTAAAAAGGGGGAACATTTAAAATATACAGACTTAAAGTCCATGAAGATTAAGAAATACTGCCATACAAACACAAATCCCACTGTTGCTGCCTGATTGAACTACACCCAGAAGCTGAATAGTTCTATAGGTCAGTTACAAGACTAGGCCCACCCAAACCCTAAAAGCTGATGTGTTCCACTGACAGAAAACAGCCCTAACTGAATGAAAAAGTGAAATAGAAGGGGAGTAATCTCATATGGGCTCATCACAAATTAAATTTTAACTAGCTACACCTGATTCAGAAGCCTTTAATACTTGTGTTCCAATACACCAAAAATGTAAAGAAAGAATTGAAGTCTTTGAAGTCCAAGATAAAGATTGACTGACATACTAACGCTTACACTGTCACTGTTGCTCAATTGAACTACATTGAGAAGCAGAGTATTTCTACAGGTCAGTTACAAGACTAGATTCACCCAAACCCTAAAAACCAGTGTTACACTAACTGAGAAATGAACAAAGTGAGGGGAAAAAAAGAATTCTGTTTTTGATTAGCATGAGCTCATTCCACCATGTGATGTTAACTAGCACCATTATCAAGCTTAGTGGAACCCTGACCCTTTCAGTGGTGCTGGAGCAGGAAAACATCTATCACTGTCAGGACATTGGGCCTCATGAACTAAAATTGACCGTCATACAGAGTAGGAAATTGATGACTTATCACATTTTTCAGAGACAACATAATCTGTCCATTTTAAACATTTACCCTCACAACACTCCTGATACTAATGAATGGATCATTATCTAGTGCTGCAGTCACTAGAAAATAACCGTTCATTTGAATCAGGTGTATTAAGAGGGAACATTTTAAAAAGACAGAATTGAAGTCCTTGGAGATTAAGAAAAACTGCTATACAAACAAATCCTATCACTGTTGCTGCCTGATTGAACTACACCCAGAAGCTGAATATTTCTATAGGTCAGTTACAAGACTAAGCCCACCCAAACCATAAAAGCTGATGTGTTCCACTGACAAACCATAGCCCTAACTGAATAATGAAAACAGTTGAATAGAAGGAGAGTCAACTTATATTGGCTCAACCCAAAATGAAATCTTAACTAGCTACACCAGATTCAGAAGCCTTAAATACTTGTGTTCCAATACACCAAACATTAAAAAAAATTGAAGTCTTTGAAGTCCAAGATAAAGAATTACTGCCATAATAATGCTTACCCTGTCACAGCCCCTGATGGTCAATTGAACTACATCGAGAAGCTGAGTATTTATCAAGGTCAGTTACAAGACTAGGCCGACCCAAACACTACAAACTGATGTGTTCCACTAACAAATGCTAACCGAAGAATGGACAACAAAGTGAAACAAGAGAAGAAAACTGTTTTTATTATTATTAGCATGAAATCATCCTACCATGTGATTTTAACTAGCACCATTATCAAGCTTGGTGGAACCCTGACCCTTTCAGTTGTGCTGGAGCAGGGAAACATCTACAACTGTCAGGACATTGGGCCTCATGAACTAAAATTGATGACCTGTCATACAGAGTAGGAAGTTGACGACTAGTGACTAATCACAACTTTCAGAGACCACATAATCTGTCTGTTTCAAACATTTACCCTCACAACACTCCTGATACTAATGAATGGATCATTACCTAGTGCTGCAGTCACTAGAAAATAACCCTTCATTTGAATCAAGTGCATGGAAAGGGGAACATTTAAAAAAGCCCCTGATTGTTGATTGAACTAGACTGAGAAGCTGAGTATTTCTATAAGTCAGTTACAAGACTAGGCCCACCCAAACCCTAAAAACTGATGTGCTCCACTAACAGAAACAGGGTTATGATTTCATGAGCTTTAGGGTTTGGGTGTGCCTAGGCTTGTGTAACTGACTCAGCTTCTGGGTGTAGTTTAATCAACCATGGGCAGCAACAGGGATAAGACTTGTTAGTATGGCAGTATTTTTTAATCTTTAAGGACTTTAGTTCTGTGTTTTTTTTATGTTCCCCCTCCCAACACTCCTGATACTAATGAACGGATCATTATCTAGTGCTGCAGTCACTAGAAAATAACCCTTCATTTGAATCAAGTGCATTGAAAGGGGGAACATTAAAAAAACAGAATTAAAATCCTTGAAGATTAAAAGGAATACTGCCATACTAACAAATCTTATCACTGCTGCCTCATGGTCGATTAAACTACACCCAGAAGCTGAGTCAGTTACACAAGCCTAGGCCCACCCTAACCCTAAAAGCTCTTCAAACCATAACTGAATAATGTAAAAGTGAAATACAAGGGAAGAATCACATTTTTTTATTATTATTATTATTAACATGGACTCAATCCCAAAATGTGATTGGAACTAACTACAACTGTTTCAGAAGCCATTTGTACTTTTCTTTCAATACACCGCACAACTAGATGCATCAACTACGACTCATCCCACCATATCTTAACTAGCTACACCTGATTCAGAAGCCAGTTATACTTGTATGCCAATGCACAATACACAAAAAATTTAACACTAACCCTGATGGTTGATTAAACTACACCCAGAAGCTGAGTCAGTTACACAAGCCTAGGCCCACCCAAACCCTAACAACGGATGTGTTCTACTGACAGATATGGGGGGGTCAATACCTCCAGTGTCTGGGATTACTATCTTGGTCCACTGGGAGGGCCTTGGGTATTGACAGATGTAAGAGGCAAGGAGTGTGGTGTGGTGAGTGTATGAGTGGGGCTTTTCCCCATTAGAAGAATGGGCTACGATGAAGGTCCTGAGCCCTGGACCACCACATCCTGCGTGCTGTCCCGAGTGGGACCCAGGAGGGCCGCATACTTACAGCCCACCCAAACAAGCTGCTTGTTAACACCGCTAGGTTACCACAGCCTGCCCGGAGAAGGCCTGAAGATCTCCCTCCCAGACTCATCCAAACAAAACTGCTTGAGGTGAAGGACACCAGTCTTGCCTAGAAGGCTAGGGGGAATGCTGGCGGAAGGGAGGGAACATTCTAAAATCTTAACTCACCAAAAGCGTCTACCAGCAGCTAAGGGCCAAGAGAGAGAAAGAGAGAGAGGTTAGGTTTACCCGGCCTGACAAGTTGCCCCTGTCACAGCCTCCCCAGAAAAGTTGAATACATGTGTTCCAATACACCACACAACTACAAGTATCAAATGAGACTCGAGCGAGAGATAAGGTTAGGTTTACCAAGCCAGACAAGCTGCCCCTGTCACAGCCTGCCCAGAGAGAGTTAATACTTGTGTTCCAATACACCGCACAACTACAAGTATCAAATGAGGAGAGACATAAGGATAGGTTTACCCACCTAGACCAGCTGCCCTTGTCACAGCCTGTCCAGAGAAGTTTACCCACCCAGACAAGCTGCCCCTGTCACAGCCCGCCCAGAGACAGTTAATACTTGTGTTCCAATACACCACACAACTACAAGTATCAAATGAGGAGAGACAGATAAGGATAGTTTACCCACCTAGACAAGCTGCCCCTGTCACAGCCTGCCCAGATAAGTTTACCCAGCCAGACAAGCTGCCCCTGTCACAGACTGCCCAGAGAGAGTTAATACTTGTGTTCCAATACACCGCACAACTACAAGTATCAAATGAGGAGAGACAGCTAAGGATAGGTTTACCCACCTAGACAAGCTGCCCCTGTCACAGCCTGTCCAGAGAGATTTACCCACCCAGACAAGCTGCCCCTGTCACAGCCTGCCCAGAGAAGTTTAATACTTTTGTTCCAATACACCACACAACTACAAGTAGCAAACGAGGCCAGAGAGGGTAGGTTTACCCAACTAGACGAGCTGCCCCTGTCACAGCCTGCCCAGAGACGTTTACCTTACCTGGCAAGCTGCCCCTGTCACAGCCTGCCCAGAGACATTTACCCACCCAGACAAGCTGCCCCTGTCACAGCTTGCCCAGAGAAGTTTACACACCCAGACAAACTGCCCCTGTCAGCCTGCCCATGGAGGTTTACCCAGCCAGACAAACTGCCCCTGTCACAGTCTGTCCAGAAACATTTACCCACCCAGACAAACTGCCCCTGTCACAGCCTGCCCAGAGAGGTGTACCCAGTCAGACAAGCTGCCCCTGTCACAGTCTGTCCAGAGACATTTACCCACCCAGACAAGCTGCCCCTGTCACAGCCTGCCCAGAGACATTTACCCACCCAGACAAGCTGCCCCTGTCACAGCCTGCCCAGAGACATTTACCCACAAAGACAAGCTGCCCCTGTCACAGCTTGCCCAGAGAAGTTTACCCACCCATTCAAGTTGCCCCTGTCACAGCCTGCCCATGGAGGTCAACCCATCCAGTCAAGCTGCCCCTGTCACAGCTTGCCCAGAGAAGTTTACACACCCAGACAAGCTGCCCCTGTCACAGTCTGTCCAGAAAAGTTTACCCACCCAGACAAACTGCCCCTGTCACAGCCTGCCCATGGAGGTTTACCCAGCCAGACAAACTTCCCCTGTCACAGCATGCCCAGAGAGGTGTACCCAGTCAGACAAGCTGCCCCTGTCACAGTCTGTCCAGAAACATTTACCCACCCAGACAAACTGCCCCTGTCACAGCCTGCCCAGAGAGGTGTACCCAGTCAGACAAGCTGCCCCTGTCACAGCCTGCCCAGATATGTTTACCCAGCCAGGCAAGCTGCCCCTGTCACAGCCTGCCCAGATATGTTTACCCACCCAGACAAGCTGCCCCTGTCACAGCCTGCCCAGAAAGGTTTAATACTCGTAGTAGTGCAGTGTACTGGAACGCAAGTATAAACTGAAACTCTGGAGAGAGAAAGAGAGAAAGTTAGGTTTCTCCAGCCTATCCATAGAGGATTAATACTTGTAGTTGTGCGGTGTATTGGAACACAAGTATCAAAGACTCTAGAAAGAGAGAGACAGAAAGATATACAAGTTTAGGTTTACTCTGTTAGACAAGCTGCCCCTGTCACAGCTTGCCCCAAAAGAGGGTTACCTTACCTGGCACACTGCCCCTGTCACAGCCTGCCCAAAGAGGGTTACCTTACCTGTCAAGCTGCCCCTGTCACAGCTTGCCCAAAAAGAGGGTTACCTTACCTGGCACACTGCCCCTGTCACAGCCTGCTCAAAGAGGGATTACCTTACCTGGCAAGCTGCCCCTGTCACAGCTGGCCCAAAGAGAGATACCTTACCTGGCAAGATGCCCCTGTCACAGCTTGCCCAGAGTGAGTTACCTTACCTGGCAAGCTGCCCCTGTCACAGCATGCCATACCTTACCAAGCATTTAACACCTGAGTTCCATACACCGCACAACATCAGGGTTATTTGCTGAATTACCATACCTTACTGAGCACTTAACACCCGAGTTCCATACACCGCACAACTTCAGGGTTAACTGCTGACTCTCAAATGTGAATGAGCGGTTGGTCATTCAATGAGATGCCGTTAACAGTAATGGTTAGAAATTAAGATATTTTTTTTTTTATGTTTTTTTTTCAGTTCATAGCATCCACTTGACAAATATTATGAATAGTACCCAAAAACTAAACTCTAATATGCACAGATAATTAATAAAATTAAAATTAAAATTGAAGAAGTTGAAGTACCCACAATCCCTTGCGGTGAGGGGAGGTGGACCGCTTCAGTTGTCCCAAAGTGCTTTAAATGAAATAATACACAAATAAATCAATAAAAAACACAACAGACCAGAACAAAGAACACAATATTCACTGCAGCATTTGGGGTAAAATAAATCAAATGAGGTCAAATTACATAAAGAATACAATAAATAAATGAAAGAAATGAGTTTACAGAGGGAGTGCTCCCTTGGAGAGGTGACCAACTCAGTGTTTGAGGGCTACATTTAAGAGGGCCAGGAGCATGACACGCTTTCCTAATGCTGGTTTCCTCTTTATGTAGTTTGTATGTCCTTGTAATAGCATGAGACGTTTACAACAGTCAATACTTTGAGTTTTCCTAATTAGAGGGAAAGATTCACAGTGTCAAATAAACATATATTCTGTATGATGGCACATTGATTGTCTCACCACTCAAATCTCAGTTTATGTATTAAGTCAATAATGTAAATAAATAATATAACATAATAACATTGAAAACACCACTAATTAGAACAACCTTAGCTGTTGTGGCGATCTGCTAAGATGTTATCGATCAGGTCAGAGCTACAGTGTATTACACAAATATTACTTTTATTACATATTGTACATACATTTAAACACACACACGTATTATATTGACATTTCATAAATTTAGCAGACACTTTTTTCTAAAGTGATACGAATAGTGAAGTGTTTGTGCCTACACCGCACTACAGGGGGTCAGATGGATCACCCCAAGTCCCAAATATATTTGTTTGTTCTAACCCCAAGTCCAAAAAATATTTGTTTGTTCTAACCCCAAGTCCAAAAAATATTTGTTTGTTCTAACCCCAAGTCCAAAAATATTTATTTGTTCTAACCCCAAGTAAATTTTTTGTTTGTTTGTTCTAACCCCAAGTCCAAAAAATATTTGTTTGTTCTAACCCCAAGTCCAAAAATATTTGTTTGTTCTAACCCCAAGTCCAAAAATATTTGTTTGTTCTAACCCCAAGTCCTAAAAATATTTGTTTGTTCTAACCCCAAGTCCAAAAATATTTGTTTGTTCTAACCCCAAGTCCAAAAATACTTGTTTGTTCTAACCCCAAGTCCAAAAATATTTGTTTGTTCTAACCCCAAGTCCCAAAAATATTTGTTTGTTCTAACATAATGAAATACATAAAGGGAAGAAACCTGTTTTATTATTATTAGCAAGGGCTGTGGACATGAAACAATTATATTATTGGCCTTACAATTGATAAAATTTTACGCACAACAATCCATTAATCAGAGCACCTTGTTATACTACACAAGGATTAAATGACACATTATTTGTGTGAACAACTTGATCAACTCAAATCAGTTCCAAAATGATACAGGCACAATACATAGTTGTGAGGCTGCTGGGTTTGGGTTAATCAAATCAAATCTGAACTCCCCTTCGACAGACGCCGCTGTCTGCCATCGGATACACCTGGGGGTCCTGGGGGTCCTCTCCAGCACTGGGCAACTGACTGGTGGGGCATCTCGATCCTCTGGGAGGAGTGAAATGATAGTTTGATGGACCTTAGTCCCCCTGATCCCCCAGCTGTCCTTGAGGAGGGAAGGATGGGGTCTCCTTTTTTCATGTACTCATTTCTAAATCTGAAAGCACTGAAAGTAGAGAGTGAAGGAGGAGAGGAGTAAAGGGGAGGGGAGGAGTGGAGGAGAGGAGGGGAGGAGGGGAGGAGTGGAGGAGTGGAGGAGAGGAGGAGAGGAGTGAAGGGCAGGAGAGGAGTGGAGGAGTGGACGAGAGGAGGCGTGGAGGAGAGAAGGGGAGGAGTGGAGGAGAGGAGGGGAGGAGTGGAGGAGAGGAGGGGAGGAGAGGAGGGGAGGAGAGGAGGGGAGGAGTGAAGGGGAGGAGTGGAGGAGAGGAGGGGAGGAGTGGGGTGGAGTTCAATAACCTGTTGGATGCATGTAATGAATGAATGAAACGTACTTAACTGACTGGGTTCATGACTGCCGTTGACTCTACCATCGGTGTGAATCTGAAGATGGAAGTCAATCACAACCCTGCAGTAGAGCTCACAAGTCCTGCGTCCTGAGCGCACCCCCTCCTCCTGAGAAGGGTCTTCCAAAGAAACATACTCCGATCCAGTCAGGTAAATCAACTGAGCGACGGTATAAAGACAAAGAGGAACATTCATTCTTCCTAAAAGATACTCGGGTTTCTGTCTTTGTTAGGCCAGGTCTAGCATTTAGTTGATTGTGAGCGCTGGTTAGGATTAACGTCATCCCACCATGTGATTTAATCTAACTACACTTGATTCAGATTTTTTAATACTTGTATTCCAATACATTGCACAACAACAAGTATCATATGAGACTCATCCCACTAGTAAATCTAAACTAGCTGTATCTGGATTTTGAGCCTCTGATACTTGTGTTCCAATACAATAATCCAATCCAATACAGGGTTAGGGTTAAAACACAATACAACAGAATAAAGAACACACTAATCACTGGAGCATTTAGGGTAAATGAATCAAATTAGGTCTAATTAAATAAAAGAATAAAATAAATAAATGGAAGAAAAAAAATGACGAGGGAGCGCTCCCCCACCCCCCACTATAGTGCTCACTTGGAGGTGACCAATCCAGTGTTTGAGGGCTGAATTTAAGTGCACCAGGAGCATGACATTCATCCCCCATGCATTGTTTCTCATTGTGTTGATTCTAAGTCTTTGTAATAAGGATAGAAATCTGGAACATGAGAAACTTTGCTGAATTTTCTTTTTTGAGCAAATGTTGACAGTGTCAAATCGGACATAGCCCTATTGTGTTGAACCCACTGTCTCACCACTCACATCTCAGTTTTGGGATTCTGGGCCCGGTTTTTCAAAAGTAATCCACTAGGATTTTGGATAACGGAGTGGATCAAGTCTTGAAAATGTATTTTTCAAAAGAAAGAAAAAATTTGCATAATCGAATCAGATCACTTAATCCAATCTTGGTTTTGATCCGGATCAAACCTTTAGCTGTTTTTCAGAACTTTTTTGTAGGATTTGGATCACTTTGATCCCAAAAATGTGGATTACACTGATCCCATCAGAAGGGTGGATTCAGCGTGGATTTGGCCAAAATGTAACTTAAAAAATGCATCAAATAATACTATATTTGGATCATGCACTATTTTACAAGATATTCTATTTATTCATAAGGTTTTAATTGTATTTGTTCATCAGTCAGGCTACAGTGATTAGGTATGCTTTAACGTATTCAGCCTTTCAGTATAGGCCTACAGCAAAGTAGAAAGAGTTTAGCCAAATGTTGGTATTCAGAATATTTATAATGATGCATGCAATGATTACTGAAATTTATATTGATCCCACACTGGCTATTCTACTTGTTGCTCTTTACATATATATAGTTCTACATTGTGATTTCCTATCCTTTTTGAGCACTGGTTATCCAGCACTGGTTATCCAGCACTGGTTATCCAGATTTGGTGATCCTGTAAAGTTCCTATCCGGAAACCGGGGCCCGGTTTTTCAAAAGGTTTAATCTGGATAAATTGATCCGGATTTAGTAATCCTTTTTTGCGATCCATGATCACGTAATCCAGTTTACTTTTGGAGACAGTTTTTTAAAGCAACATAGGATTGGATCAATCTGATCCGGATAGGAACTTTACAGGATCACTAAATCTGGATAACCAGTGCTGGATAACCAGTGCTCAAACAGGATAGGAAATCACAATGTAGAACTATAGATATGTAAAAAGCAACAAGTAGAATAGCCAGTGTGGGGTCAATATACATTCATTTTTATTTCAAATGAAAACACACACATTTACTAAAAACAAGAAAAACCCCACCCCATCCTCTTCCAGCAGTCCGCTCATCTGAGACCTACAACACAAACACTGTACATTGCAGATATTTATAACAAGTATTAAGTATAGATGTATTAAATAAAATAAAAAAGACTTAATGTCAAATACTCCACAATAATTTCAGATTTCCTCATCTGATGTGGAGACCAGCTTGTCTGATCTTAGCCTTTAGGAGGCGGATCTCAAGTCTGGTCTTGGTTTGCTGCAGTTTGGTCAGAGTCAGTTGTTCCTCTGCCAGACGAAGCTGTGCTTCTGCCCTTTCAGTCTCTTTTTGCAGGAGTGCCTTGTAATCTCTCCGTCATGTAGATTCACCCTCTACAACATCAGGAAAATCAGAAAATACCTCTCTCAACATTCCACCCAACTGCTAGTCCAAGCCCTTGTCCTCACAAAGCTGGATTACTGCAACTCACTACTAGCCGGGCCTTCCTGCAAATGCAATCCGTCCCCTTCAGAGGATACAGAATGCAGCCGCTCGTCTGGTTTTCAACCTACTCAGACGCTGTCATGTCACCCCACTCCTCATCGCCCTCCACTGGCTTCCCGTCATGGCCCGCATCAGATTCAAGACCCTGGTGCTGACCTTCCGGGCTGTAAACGGGACTGCCCCGACCTATATCAACTCTTTCCTCCAGCCCTATACCCCCACCCGTCACCTAAGGTCATCTGCTGACAACCGTCTAGTGGTACCCCCCCTCAAGAGCACCCGAGCGCAACACAAACTCTTCCATTGCCTGGCTCCCCAATGGTGGAATCAACTCCCCACCTCCATCAGAAGCACAGACTGCCTTCTCACCTTCAGAAGAAGGCTTAAAAATCACCTATTTAAAGAATGTAATGGCACTTGGGAATAGTATGGCCCTTCACATAATCGAATGTGCTTTAGAACAATCTGTTGGTCCCCATATGGTGACTTGCCAGTGTTGTTTGTTGTATCTCTTGATTTATGTTCACAATCGTTGTGTTATGCATTTATAGTTCTTCCCTTGGCACTTATTGGTTCTCATGATGTATGATTCACGATCTAAAAAACCCACTGTGTTCGGGGTCTATCATGTTGCTATGCTCAATGACTGATGCTCTTTGTAAAAGCTCTCTCTTGTAAGTCGCTTTGTATAAAAGCGTCTGCTAAATGTACACTACCGTTCAAAAGTTTAGGGTCACATTGAAATGTCCTTATTTTTTAAGGAAAAGCACTGTACTTTTCAATGAAGATAACTTTAAACTAGTCATAACTTTAAAGAAATACACTATACATTGCTAATGTGGTAAATGACTATTCTAGCTGCAAATGTCTGGTTTTTGGTGCAATATCTACATAGGTGTATAGAGGCCCATTTCCTGCAACTATCACTCCAGTGTTCTAATGGTACAATGTGTTTGCTCATTGGCTCAGAAGGCTAATTGATGATTAGAAAACCCTTGTGCAATCATGTTCACACATCTGAAAACAGTTTAGCTCCTTACAGAAGCTACAAAACTGACCTTCCTTTGAGCAGATTGAGTTTCTGGAGCATCACATTTGTGGGGTCAATTAAACGCTCAAAATGGCCAGAAAAAGAGAACTTTCATCTGAAACTCGACAGTCTATTCTTGTTCTTAGAAATGAAGGCTATTCCATGCGAGAAATTGCTAAGAAATTGAAGATTTCCTACAACGGTGTGTACTACTCCCTTCAGAGGACAGCACAAACAGGCTCTAACCAGAGTAGAAAAAGAAGTGGGAGGCCGCGTTGCACAACTAAACAAGAAGATAAGTACATTAGAGTCTCTAGTTTGAGAAACAGACGCCTCACAGGTCCCCAACTGGCATCTTCATTAAATAGTACCCGCAAAACACCAGTGTCAACATCTACAGTGAAGAGGCGGCTGCGGGATTCTGGGCTTCAGGGCAGAGTGGCAAAGAAAAAGCCATATCTGAGACTGGCCAATAAAAGAAAAAGATTAAGATGGGAAAAAGAACACAGACATTGGACAGAGGAAGACTGGAAAAAAGTGTTGTGGACGGATGAATCCAAGTTTGAGGTGTTTGGATCACAAAGAAGAACGTTTGTGAGACACAGAACAAATGAAAAGATGCTGGAAAAATGCCTGACGCCATCTGTTAAGCATGGCGGAGGTAATGTGATGGTCTGGGGTTGCTTTGGTGCTGGTAAGGTGGGAGAATTGTACAGGGTAAAAGGGATTCTGAATAAGGAAGGCTATCACTCCATTTTGCAACGCCATGCCATACCCAGTGGACAGCGCATGATTGGAGCCAATTTCATCCTACAACAGGACAATGACCCTAAACGCACCTCCAAATTGTGCAAGAACTATTTAGAGCAGAAGCAGGCAGCTGGTATTCTATCGGTAATGGAGTGGCCAGCGCAGTCACCAGATCTGAACCCCATTGAGCTGTTGTGGGAGCAGCTTGACCGTATGGTACGCAAGAAGTGCCCATCCAACCAATCCAACTTGTGGGAGCTGCTTCTGGAAGCGTGGGGTGCAATTTCTCCAGATTACCTCAACAAATTAACAGCTAGAATGCCAAAGGTCTGCAATGCTGTAATTGCTGCAAATGGAGGATTCTTTGACGAAAGCAAAGTTTGATGTAAAAAAAATCGTATTTCAAATACAAATCATTATTTCTAACCTTGTCAATGTCTTGACTCTATTTTCTATTCATTTCACAACATATGGTAGTGAATAAGTGTGACTTTTCATGGAAAACACAAAATTGTTTGGGTGACCCCAAACTTTTGAACGGTAGTGTGTAAATGTAAATGTGACAAGAACCTACACTTTCATAATAAATTTGGATAGACTGTCAAAACAGTGCGGTTTATTATCGCCATCTAGTGGCGTATTGTGAGAACTGATGGTATTTATGATTACATGAATAACACACAATGTCAAACCAACGCCAGTAAATGTCATGGCTTCTTCAACCACATTTTTACGTAGACAGTAAAAGAAAGTTTAACGTAGTTGAAGGCTCTTCTGGGAGTTTGTTTCAAAGGGTTTGGATCAAAATACATTGAATACATTAACTGATTGTAGGTACCCACTTTTTAAATGAGAATCTGAAAGTGAATATTTTATAAATAAAACCATTACATTTACATTTATTAATTCAGCAGAGCTTTGGACATTCATTACAAGCTATGGACTTAGAAACATAAAATAAATAAGCAGGTGTGTTGGAACAGGGAAACATCTAAAACATACAGGACAGGTGTGCCCTGGGGACCAGGTTTGGGAAACACTGGGCTAAACAGTAGCCTTTAAAAACTTGTTCCATAGGGAAATGAAAATAACCTAAATCTTTACAGTAACCCTGGATAGATTTGGAAGGGTTAACATTAACCCTCTGCTATCCAAAACATTTTTTCCTGCCTTTATTTTCCTACCTTTTGTTCTACCTGTCTGTCATCTCTAAACCTTGAGGTCACTCATATAGTTTGATGCATTTTTATTGATTACATTTACTATGCATTCACCCATTGCATAACAGTGCATACAACAGGAAAGGTCATGAACTGTGCTTAAAACTATACCTCATGCACATGCTCCCTACCACAACACTAATTAAAAAAAATACTTAAAAAACATGATCTTGTACATATGCCAAAAATAGGTTACAGTATAAAAGAATTAGGCACAATAACCAATGATTAGAAAGGCATAGAAAGAAGAAAAATACATAGGCCTATGTGAGTCATACAATATTACACATTGAACTTTTTTATAATTCACAGTAAATTTTGTGTTGTGCAGGCACCATCTTTATACAAATGTTACAGCTGAGATGACTACAGCTCATACACACTGTCCATGCATGGGATATATTATTATTAAACACGTCAGTCAGCACGCACAACCTGTTCAACAACATTTGTCTACGTTTTCTTACAATTCATAGTTAAAATGTTGTTTTAGATTTGCTTTTAGATGATTAGAATTTTCAGTTATTTGAATTAAATAGATTTTCTATGATTTCTCTTTACTTGCATAAGATTAGCTTTTAACACTGATATTTCCACTGAAACGATGTTGCGTTTCAAAATGATACTCCCTATCCTCCAGAAAACTCAACTGTTTTCTTTTTTAAAGACAAATGACAAAACATGGCCAGTGATGTTCATTGTTCAGGGCAGAAGATAAAGTCTAAAGCTTGTCTTTCTGCTGCAGCCACATTTGGGTGCCAGAAGTCAACGCTGAAAATGACACGCGGCCCATCCTCTGCTACCCCTTCAGGAAAAACGAGAATGATCACTTCTGAAGTTGCAATTTCATCTCCAGCACTACCTGGTGAGCTTAGTCCATTTGTATAATATTCTATAGTATTTCAGAGAATCCATTATTGAGATAGCATGCCCTCTTTCAGTGCAGTATTTATAACGTCATTCAAAAATGGAGGAAAATGTTAAACCAGTGGGTGGTGTAGCTCACTCACCATTGTGGGAAATAGTATGAAGGAAAGAATCATCTACCAAGAGGCACCGTCCCTCTGCCCAGCATTGAGGCTCTCCTCCGACCACCAGCTCACACTGAGGGGGGGTCTGTAAACCTGCTAGGACATCAATACATGGACTTACAACATCGCATGAGCAGCTCACTATTAATTTTTTCCAACACAACAGGAGAAAAGAATTTGATAAGTGTATTTTTACAGAATTACAATTTGAAACTTTCATCATAACAATACATCTGTCTATATTATTAAAATGCATGAACAATTAAACCTGCTGGATAGTTTTATATATTTTGGGAGTCAATGGATAGCTAGAAAAGGCCATAAAAAAGCATTCAATTTCAAACTCTCCCACATTTCCCACTATCTCTATCGTAAATAAATAATATGTATTAAGGTATTGTAAGGATAATCATGAGGATTTCATCAATTTATAGATTTTATGATTTTATAGACTTGATGTCAAGATCAAGTTGTCACATCAGAAATGTATAGTCTGTTGAAGACTATGAAAACACGACTTGAGAAATAAACTCTCAAATTATTATCTTCCTTTATAGAATAATAAACCAGACCCCCACCTAAATGACAGCGTAGACGAGTGTTGGTGGGGCCATATGATCCACCTAATGTAGCCCCAGGGCCTAAGAGCCAGAATCCAGCAGCCCCCAACAAATTACTGCTTATGAAGGTTCGTAGTGAGAGTAGAGTGCGGTAGGTGGAGGGGCTGGAGCAGCAGTTGGCAGCCATGCAAACACCTGCACTGTAAAGGAGAAATGCTGCCTGGCCCTGGAAAACAAGGCTCTGCAATAAATAGCTACTTTTAAAATAGAAGAAAATGACTCAATCACAACATATTTACATTTTAGATCATCCAAAAAACATTAGCATATGGAAGTATTAGTTTTTACCTTTGGTCCAAAACAAGTCCAACCCAGCTTTGGGTCAATTCCCCGTTGGTAGATAGCCTTGAATTCTGCCAGGATAACAGGGTAGTTGGCCTCCAGTATTTCAATGTCATGGCGATGAGCATCACGCGGAAAGTAAGGGATGCTTGGAACATCTGGAAGGAAGAAAAGATGTGGCCTCTGGATAGCAGAACGGTCTTTTGACCTGACCTGGTAGAAAGAAGTATTTCACGTATTAAACAGGAATACATTTACTAACATTTATCAGCTGTGCAACTCATTCATTTTTTAATGTTATGTGCACAGAGGTTAGGGTTAGCCCGAAGTCAAGCAGTGAGTCAGTCATACCATCATGGCTGAACCCTAAATCAAGCAGTGAGTCAGTCATACCATCATGGCTGAACCCTAAATCAAGCAGTGAGTCAGTCATACCATCATGGCTGAACCCTAAATCAAGCAGTGAGTCAGTCATTCTGAGGACACACTAAAGCAATTCTTGCTTTGTTTTTTTAACTACACTCAGGTTGGCACAATATTATGGCAATCGTATATAGTAATGGGCTGTCCTTATACAGTTTGATATTTCAAGAATATCATTTCAACATAACAATCTGTTAACTCATAATTCAAACACACATACAAGGTGCATATGAGACAATGTACGTAGACATCAAACATACCTGGTCACGGAGACCCTTGTGGATACGACCCATCCCTGCCCAGCTATATCTCTTAGCGTACTGCTGCAGTGCTGCATAGAGCTTCCTAACACTTGAAGAGGCCTGAGCTGGAAACAACACTTGGCTTAGAACTGGTGTGAGGTAACCTTCCTCTTGTTCCTCTTCATCGCCTGTCTCTAATGGGATGCATGGAGTGCCTTGTTCACTGGATGGCAATTTGGATGCTGAATTGTTCTCAGCTCTTGCACTACCTGTACGGGATAAAATGGATCGCATTGAACTGGACTTGAGCTTTCCTGTGTTTGCTCTGCCTGAGGCTGGAAGCTCGGAGCCAACTCGGTAACAGTACCACAGGAAGAGGACGAGAACTGTCCACAGGAGCCCATTCAGAGGTCGGACCCCTGATTCTGCATATGGAGTGAGCGGGAGCAAGTCCAGGGACCAATGCATCTTGGACAGGGAGCGTTCTGAAATGATGCAGTAACTAAAGAGGAGATGGACTGAAAATGAATGAAAGAAAGAACGTAAAGTAGGGAAAATATCATAATTATTATAATTCCAATCTGGACTTCAGTTAAATTTATAGACCCTTCCTGTCAAGGCTACTCAGTAATCATCTACTGTGGGTTTCCCCATATGATTCCCTCTGTTGCTGTTGCCTGGACATGGTTGTTTGCCTAAAGACTGTTCAGACTGAACTGTGGTCAAACTGCATGTTTCAATACTAGATTTAGGTCAGAATTCAAATGTAAGCATAATAAGACCATTTTATTACAGTGTTTTAATGATTTCAGAAATAAATTATTGTTTTTTCACATTCTAAAATAAAATTTGCTTTTCTTTCTCTAAGATGGCATTTCACTAACACAGTTTGATGTTTCCAACCTACCTCTGAACACTGAAACCAATAACTAAGCAAGTTTTTAATCTTTGCATCTTTAAACGGCAATTCTACTGGCATGAAACATAGATAGGCTTATCGGTGAACGTTTATGAAAATTACAGTATGATATTTTGGGGAAAAGGGCGCTAAACTTGTCTTATCCTCATCAGTTTGACTTACCACGGTGATTTATTTTCAGTATTTAACTCTTTTCTTGGTTGCACAGCTGCAATTCTGTTTTGCTACATAATGTTCCGCATTCTACGTTCCCGCAAATCACCGATGAGTCCACCCTCTGTAGGGAAAATACCAAAGTAGCAAATAAGACGGATATTATTGTGAACATTTCTGTATTAAATTTAAAATGTATGATTTTCCAATTAGTTGCAATACCACTTAATAGGTCCCGAGCACCAAAACACCAAGAAAACAAATGTCAGCTCTGCTAGAAGCCTGATGGATGAACAGCGAGGAGGTGGTTTGCTGTTCTAAGTCACAGCGCCACTAGAGGGCGCAGCTGCTCAGCGGGGAGCCGAGGACAGACAGACTCACAGACAGACAGACTCACAGACAGACAGACGCACAGACAGACAGACGCACAGACGCACAGAAGCACAGACAGACGCACATCCCATCCACAGGCACCGCGTCAAACATTAAAGAGAAACCCTGCAGGCGCTGTTCTACCACCTTGGTGGCAAAGAATCACAGAATAACGAGGAGGAAGAACGCAGCAGGTAGGAGACATTGTTACAATATTACTACTGGTTGGAAATGTCTTGATTTCAGTGGGACTGAGCATCTTAACTGCATTCGTTTGGCGAGACAATTCTCCACAATAAGGCCGAGATGAGAGGAACTGTCATCATTTCTCTAACAGCATCAGAACCCTTTTAATGACTGACTACCGTCATATTTCAGACGGAGATAAAACGTTGGTGTTAAATATGTTTTGGAATCAAAAGATGTATTCCTTAGATATCCGATATGAATGCAAAGATCCGGTGGCTAAACCGAATTCCACTATCCTCCATGAAGCATTATTCTGGTTTCCTCCATACATTTACAGTTAGACAATAGCTTTCAAATGACGATGCCAAATGTTTTAGTCGATGATCATCGCAATGAAAATATGTTTACATTTCATGTCTGTCAGAGGAAAATGACAAGAATAATGAGTTGATTTAATGGATATTGAGAAGCAGGATCCATGTGGAGCTGCAGACTATGTCGTCATATAGACAGATATTTTTATTTTTTTTACGAAGTAGCTCCATGATTGCCTTTACTTGTAGGGTTAATAGGGTTGTAGGGTTAGTTAACTTGTAGGGTTAATAGGGTTGTAGGGTTAGTTAACTTGTAGGGTTAATAGGGTTGTAGGGTTAGTTAACTTGTAGGGTTAATAGGGTTGTAGGGTTAGTTAACTTGTAGGGTTAATAGGGTTGTAGGGTTAGTTAACTTGTAGGGTTAATAGGGTTGTAGGGTTAGTTAACTTGTAGGGTTAATAGGGTTGTAGGGTTAGTTAACTTGTAGGGTTAATAGGGTTGTAGGGTTAGTTAACTTGTAGGGTTAATAGGGTTGTAGGGTTAGTTAACTTGTAGGGTTAATAGGGTTGTAGGGTTAGTTAACTTGTAGGGTTAATAGGGTTGTAGGGTTAGTTAACTTGTAGGTCGGTGTATCCAGGTCTATTTTAGGTATCGAAAGGCCTTGAAAAGTATAGTTTGAATGCATTTTCTAATTTGCTTTTGAATAAGCATTAAGCACGAATGCGTATTATTTATTCCTCACATATTCTAAACAAATTACCAAAATATGAATGTGCATAAATAGGTAACATATCAACACCCCTAAGTATATACTATCACCTTTTATGCTGAAATAATATGGTTTTTGAGTTTAGACATTGTAAGTATGATCTTAAGGAGAATTGACCACTGTAGTTCTATCCTTTTCATCATCCTTTACTGAGATAATGTGAAATAATATTTTTGGATTTGAGTAAAATAAATATTTATGAGAAAGGATGTTAAATACGGAACTGTAAAATGTATGGTGCGTACCATTGAAAATTACACATACTATGAACACACTATGGTCAGAGTTAATTCACAGGTGTTTTTTTTCTTCATATTATCCACCTACAAATGTTATAACAGCACTTAAAATTCAGTGTCGGATTTGTTCCCATGTTTTTCAGTAAAGCAAATGTGTTGTTTTATTGACTCTTATTGCCCTCAGACTTTGCCATGATGTTCACACTGTTTGCTGTGACACTGTCAACAGTTATTCATCTATTATCAGGTAACAACAACTAGACATTGTGTGTGTGAGTGTGTGCTTTTCTGCATGCTTACATGTAAGTATCTTTATGTTTGATCCTGTATTATTTCTCCTTGTGTAGGTGTGAGCTTGGGTACTGTGGAGCCTGATGCTGCACAAACAGCCTCCTCTGGACCTGCTCACACATCATCCCCTGGACCTCATCCTCTGACTGATGCAGCTCTACTGAGGAAGGACTACTTAGGACACGCCCCCATGGATACAGGTAACTGCTTTACATAGGACACGCCCCCATGGATACAGGTAACTGCTTTACATAGGACACGCCCCCATGGATACAGGTAACTGCTTTACATAGGACACCCCCCCATGGATACAGGTAACTGCTTTACAGTAATTACTGTGGCATTAGGGTCTGTTCTTTAGGAGTGTTAGACATTGACATTCTGAAAAGTATGAAAATTGATATTTTCAGCCAAATTAAAAACATAGATTTACAAGAAATGTAGAGAAAAGAAGACATTAAATTAACCCAGGCTATTGCAGCCGGGCTCCAGCCCCTATAGTACCACCCTGTACGCTAATCCTACAAATATGGTTTCATCTAAAGGGTCCAAACCTTCTTTTGTTATAGGTTGAATCTGTCGTTCTAAGACCATCAACCAGTCTCTGCTTATGACCTGTGAGTGTGCATGCATACTTCTCTCTTTTTGGCAGACACAACCACCAACCCTACTCAAGCGGTCCCTGCCATTGGGCAGACAGAGCCTGCATCCACTGTGATGTCACCAGGGGTGCTCACTACAGCTTTGGGGTCGACCAGCCTGTCCGGAGTCAGGAGCACTTTACCACTTATAGAGGAAGAAACTACTACCACTTTAATCACCACAACAACCATAACTACTGTGCACCTACCAGGTTAATGTTTTGGTCTGCTATGTCAGTCACATGACGTCTTTCATGTTACAGCATGAACAACAAAGTGCATTCAACAGATGTGAAAGATCCTGCTTAAAGGAGGAGAGCAGGACTATCATCACTTCACACCCAACATAGCTATCATCACTTCACACCCGACACAGCTATCATCACTTCACACCCGACACAGCTATCATCACTTCACACCCGACACAGCTATCATCACTTCACACCCGACACAGCTATCATTACTTCACACCCGACACAGCTATCATCACTTCACACCCGACACAGCTATCATCACTTCACACCCGACACAGCTATCATCACTTCACACCCGACACAGCTATCATCACTTCACACCCGACACAGCTATCATCACTTCACACCCGACACAGCTATCATTACTTCACACCCGACACAGCTATCATCACTTCACACCCAACACAGCTATCATCACTTCACACCCAACCCAGCTATCATCACTTCACACCCAACACAGCTATCATCACTTCACACCCAACACAGCTATCATCACTTCACACCCAACACAGCTATCATTACTTCACACCCAACACAGCTATCATCACTTCACACCTTCCTTTTCTCTCCCACTTTAGTGCAGTGTAATATCAGTCTCTCAGGCATGGAAGGGACTGTGGAATCTCCAGGAGCCACATCACCTTTTCCACTCTCCCCCCTGGAGTGCATCTACAGTATCACTGTATATCCAGGCTATGGAGTGGAGTTGCAGGTATGATAAAGGCCTTACTGTATGTGTTCTAATTACAGTGAGTATTAACTCTTTAGTAGCCTAACTATTATTTTGTGTTATCTTAAAAAAAGAAAGAAAAAGAAGAATAAATCCCCAACCAGTTGGAATAAAACACTTGCTGCTTAATGAGGAACATGCAGGGGTTTTCGTCTTCTACATATGATTTGGAGATTAATAGTTAATTGTACATTTTATTGGGTACAGATATTAAATCCAGAAATTATTTGCATAATATTATATATAGTAGAGAGGGTACAATATAACATATACTATAGTGTGTACAATATAACATATACTATAGAGGGCACAATATAACATATACTGTAGAGGGCACAATATAACATATACTATAGAGGGCACAATATAACATATACTGTAGAGGGCACAATATAACATATACTGTAGAGGGCACAATATAACATACTAGAGAGGGCACAATATAACATATACTGTAGAGGGCACAATATAACATACTAGAGAGGGCACAATATAACATATACTGTAGAGGGCACAATATAACATATACTGTAGAGGGCACAATATAACATACTAGAGAGGACACAATATAACATATACTGTAGAGGGCACAATATAACATACTAGAGAGGGCACAATATAACATATACTGTAGAGGGCACAATATAACATACTAGAGAGGGCACAATATAACATGTACTGTAGAGGGCACAATATAACATACTAGAGAGGGCACAATATAACATACTAGAGAGGGCACAATATAACATAGCGAGGGTACAATATAACATAGCGAGGGTACAATATAACATAAACTATAGAGGGCACAATATAACATATACTGTAGAGGGCACAATATAACATACTAGAGAGGGCACAATATAACATATACTGTAGAGGGCACAATATAACATAAACTATAGAGGGTACAATATAACATACTAGAGAGGGTACAATATAACATATACTATAGAGGGCACAATATAACATACTAGAGAGGGCACACTATAACATAGCGAGGGTACAATATAACATACTAGAGAGGGCACAATATAACATACTAGAGAGGGCACAATATAACATACTAGAGAGGGCACAATATAACATACTAGAGAGGGCACAATATAACATACTAGAGAGGGCACAATATAACATACTAGAGAGGGCACACTATAACATAGCGAGGGTACAATATAACATACTAGAGAGGGCACACTATAACATAGCGAGGGTACAATATAACATACTAGAGAGGGCACAATATAACATAGCGAGGGTACAATATAACATACTAGAGAGGGTACAATATAACATACTAGAGAGGGCACACTATAACATAGCGAGGGTACAATATAACATACTAGAGAGGGTACAATATAACATAGCGAGGGTACAATATAACATACTAGAGAGGGTATAAGGGTAATGGTTCCAGAACCCAAGCAGTGCGTGGAGACGAGGCAGACTATGTCCAGCCGGTAACCTTCGACCTCCCGCACAGCTCAGGCTGCTTCCCCACCAGCAAGGTGACATGTCCCCAGCTAGAGACTGTGTGTGTGGCTGTGGTCGTCTTCCTGGGGCCGGTACTACGAATCAAGATTTGGTGTTAACAACATAACTTCAGGTTTAACCTAAGGCGTATGTATTGGGTTAAACCTGAACGCCAAATCTTAATTCATAGTACAGGCCTACTAGCATACTAATTAAAATATACAGTATATGTTACAAAACATTGGTGGTATGACTGTCCCTTCATCTGAATGGAAGCTAAAATAAAATAAACATTGATCTCCATTATACAGGTGAAGAAGATCAGCCTTTCAAAGAAGGAGTCACTGACCATTTTTGGATATGGAGAATTGGGACCTGAGGTTTTAGCCAATGAAACATTGATCAACGAGGGTCAAGTAATTCGCAGCTCGACCAATAAGGTGCAGATTCACTACCGTAGCCTGCAGCAGACCAATCACGGCATTTTCAGTCTCCAGTATCAAGGTAATCATTCCAAATGACAATTATTAAACACAAAATGCTAAATACAAGTGGTTATGATATTTGTCCTGTCTCTTTCCATCTTCTGTCATTCAATTTCTTTCTATCCACATATTCCAGCCTTCCTGCTTTCCTGCACATTTCCTCTTTCTCCTGAAGGAGGAGGTGTAACAGTAACAGACATTCATCCAGGAGGTCAGGCTCACTTCCATTGTGACCCAGGGTTTCAGGTCAGGGGTCATGAGGTAGCCACCTGCCTCAACAAGACACGCCCACATTGGAGTTTTCCTGAGCCACAGTGTGTGGGTCAGTAGTGCTGCTTTTTTCTGATTAATAACATTTACATTACATTTAAATTTATTCATTTAGCAGATGCTTTTATCCAAAGCGACTTACAGTAAGTACAGGGACATTTTCCCTGAGGCAAGTAGGGTGAAGTGCCTTGCCCAAGGCCTTGCCCAAGGACATCATGAGGCCAATGCCTTAACCGTTGAGCTATCTGACCCCCCGTTAAAAGTAACGTCATTGTGGCAACAACTTGTAAATGGACTTTGAGTCATATTTCCAGTTAAATCAAACTAATTTATGGTTTTGTCGCAGAATAAATCGCAAACAAATAGATTTATCTTCTTCAAACAAAATAATTTGTGTTTATCTTGTAACTGCCGGCACTCTAAATGAATATCCATAGAGATAATGTAACCCTAATGGCTGGTGTGCATACTAGGTATTAGTACTTAGGGATGCCACAGACATATACAGACAGCAGTAAAAAAGAAATGAAAGAAAATCATGATGTATTTCACAGGTGTCCAAAAGTTAGTAATTTTTGGAGTTATATTCAACTTCTTTCTCCTTCTCTAGCTGTGTCATGTGGAGGGTGGATTCGAAATGCAACAATGGGGCGAATTTTCTCGCCACCTCACCCATCTGCAAATAACCACAGTAACGGAAATAATCTGAGCTGCCACTGGTTACTAGAGGCCCGGGAGGGACACAGACTTCATCTCCATTTTGAAAGGGTTGCTCTGGATGAAGATGATGATAAGTAAGCTTTAATATTGCTTGAATTGTATTTGTATGTTTATTGTCAGATAAACTAATTGAATACTAGCAGTGGTATCTTGCAACTGCGATTTTATTCTTCTCTCCCTTTGGCTAAAGCTTCTTGTTTTCCTTCCATAAGACTGATTGTACGCAGTGGCAACAGCTCTACAGCTCCACTGCTCTTCGATTCAGACCTGGATGATGTTCCAGAACGGGGGATTGTAAGTGAGGGCTCTATGCTCTACCTGGAGCTCACAGCTGACTCCACTGCCATACCACTGCTTCTGGCTCTGCGCTATGAAGGTGAGCATAAACAACTCACAATGATCCCCTCACTTAACACATTTTCTAAAACATCTATCAACAGCAGCAAGTCAATCTGGTTAATCGATAAACAGGTTTGTTTTTCCTAGAATGCTCTAAAATGTGTCTCTTCTCCATCAGCTTTTGACGGTGAACACTGTTATGAGCCTTACTTGCCTCATGGCAATTTCAGTAGCAGTGACATCACCTTTCAGCTGGGTACAACTGTAACCTTTTCCTGCTCTTCGGGATTTGTCATGGAACAGGGCTCTGGGATCATTGAGTGTGTTGACCCCAGTGACCCCCACTGGAATGAAAGTGAGCCTGTGTGTAGAGGTAAGAGCTGAAATATATTCTATAGTAATTTAATGACCTCAGATTATGTGGGTTGAAAGGTTAGACCAGTTGATTTATATAATTCACTCTGTAATACACTGTTGCTGAATAACTGAATGTACTGAATACTACTCCTATTTTTTTATTGTATTACCCTGTTTCTGTTCTTTTTCTTTTCTTTAATTGTTCCTTTTCCATCTTCATCTCCCTACTATCTTTTATTACCCCCATATGATCCATTCCTGTGTGTGTGTTTCCTTTGTGTCTAAGCTCTGTGTGGAGGAGAGCTAACTGAGCCCACAGGCACTGTCCTCTCTCCTGACTGGCCTCAGAGCTATTCTAAAGGGCACGACTGTGTGTGGCAGATCCATGGAAGTGACGAGAAACGCATTGAACTGGATGTGCAGATGTGAGTTTAGTCTTGCTTGGTTTAAGTGTTTGTCAGTTCCTGCAAGATATTTCAATACTGTATAAATGTACATGATGCAATTTGTTTGAAAATCCAGTGAGGAGGGACGAACAATGTTACAAAACTAGAACTAGAAACAATACAAAATCATTTTCAAGAAAAAGTTACAAAAAAGTTTGTTATTGGTGGTTTGTTTCATTCAATTCATTCCTGAGAATGAATTATTGAGTCATATTAATCTTTTAGTACAGCTATCATGACTGAGCGTTTTAGGTTTGGAATACTTATCATATAATAGATAATAATAAGTTCCTGATTCTGTTTTCTTTCTTCATCTTGCAGCTTAAATATTCGGCACAATGATGTCTTAACCATTTTTGATGGCCATGACCTCATGTCCCATGTGATTGGTCAGTACCTGGGGTCCAGAGAGCGTTTCCAGGTCGTGTCAGGAGGGTCAGAAGTCACTATTCAGTTCCAGAGTGACCCTGACGATTCTACTTTTATTTTAAGTCAAGGATTCCTTATTCACTACCGTGGTATGTATAGACACATTCTCCTTACCTGAATAAAAATGTAATACATCCAAAGACAATATCAGATGGTTCAGAATCTGACTGTTGTAATTTGCTGATGTTGCTAATAAAATTAGTAGTAGCAATAGTAGCCTTGTCAATGAGAAATATTCGTACATTTTGAAATTCCTAACCCTAAATACTATTATTATTATTATTATTTTTATTATTATTATTATTATTATTATTATGGTTGTTTATTGTTATCATGCAATCCTTTACTGAAGTTTTGAATAAGTCATCTGAAAACCTCAAATTCTGAAATCCTTAAAGAAAGTTAAAATGCCTCTTAACAATTACAATCAATATTTCCATTCATTTTCAGAGGTTGAGCCCAACGACACCTGTCCCATTCTTCCTCAAATTGAATTTGGATGGATTAGCTCCTCCCACACATCTCCTGTTAGAGGGAGTGTGTTGACATATCAGTGTCAGCCTGGTTATGACATCAGTGGCTCTGACATCATCACTTGCCAATGGGACCTGTCCTGGAGCAACAGTCCACCCACCTGTGTTAAAGGTGAGATGGGCTTTAGTTTGCACTGGAAATATGTAACAATTATTATTCAGGTTTTATAGAAAACTATGAACCAATGGTATTAAAACCAAAAATAGACACTCTGCAGTATTGTATTGATCAGAAGGTCTGATAAAGACTAAACCAAAAGGCTGCCGTCTTAAATATGCCATTCTGAAGCCAGTGACAAATTAACACAAAACAAACTTGAACCTTAATAGTTATAATGCCACTTCAGTTGATCTTTGATAGTTATAATGCCACTTCAGTTGATCTTTGATAGTTATAATGCCACTTCAGTTGATCTTTGATAGTTATAATGCCACTTCAGTTGATCTTTGATAGTTATAATGCCACTTCAGTTGATCTTTGATAGTTATAATGCCACTTCAGTTGATCTTTGATAGTTATAATGCCACTTCAGTTGATCTTTGATAGTTATAATGCCACTTCAGTTGATCTTTGATAGTTATAATGCCACTTCAGTTGATCTTTGATAGTTATAATGCCACTTCAGTTGATCATTGATAGTTATAATGCCACTTCAGTTGATCTTTGATAGTTATAATGCCACTTCAGTTGATCTTTGATAGTTATAATGCCACTTCAGTTGATCATTGATAGTTATAATGCCACTTCAGTTGATCTTTGATAGTTATAATGCCACTTCAGTTGATCTTTGATAGTTATAATGCCACTTCAGTTGATCATTGATAGTTATAATGCCACTTCAGTTGATCTTTGATAGTTATAATGCCACTTCAGTTGATCTTTGATAGTTATAATGCCACTTCAGTTGATCATTGATAGTTATAATGCCACTTCAGTTGATCTTTGATAGTTATAATGCCACTTCAGTTGATCTTTGATAGTTATAATGCCACTTCAGTTGATCTTTGATAGTTCTAATGCCACTTCAGTTGATCATTGATAGTTATAATGCCACTTCAGTTGATCTTTGATAGTTGAAATGCCACTTCAGTTGGACTTTTGGAGTTGTACAAAAGTTTGACCCTACATTTCCAAAAATATATTAAATGTGAATTAATTGATAAGTTAAAATTAACTTATTAGTCTTCTACATTTTTAACAGTGTAGCTTTCAGCCATAAAGGATGAAACTGTTAAGTCTGGAAATGCTCCTTAATGTTTGCATAATGACAATGCATAGTTAGTACTAATCTTAAATGTCTATATTCATTTCAGTTCAGCAGTGTCCAGACCCTGGAGAAGTTGTAAATGGAGCTCGTTCTGTACGACCGGAAGCTGGTTTTGCTGTAGGAACCGTAGTCCGCTTCTCTTGTAACCAAGGTTACCAGCTGGAGGGGCCTGGACAGATAACGTGCCATGGGAGAGATACAGGCACTCCCAAGTGGAGCGACCGCAGTCCTAAATGTGTCTGTGAGTCACCATGCTAACATCACTGCATATCACCATGCTAACATCACTGCATAGCTTAATGTGTCTGTGAGTCACCATGCTAACATCACTGCATAGCTTAATGTGTCTGTGAGTCACCATGCTAACATCACTGCATAGCTTAATGTGTCTGTGAGTCACCATGCTAACATCACTGCATATCACCATGCTAACATCACTGCACATGACCATGCTAACATCACTGCATATCACCATGCTAACATCACTGCATAGCTTAATGTGTCTGTGAGTCACCATGCTAACATCACTGCATATCTTAATGTGTCTGTGAGTCACCATGCTAACATCACTGCATATCACCATGCTAACATCACTGCATATCACCATGCTAACATCACTGCATAGCTTAATGTGTCTGTGAGTCACCATGCTAACATCACTGCATATCTTAATGTGTCTGTGAGTCACCATGCTAACATCACTGTATCTCTTAATGTGTCTGTGAGTCACCATGCTAACATCACTGCATAGCTTAATGTGTCTGTGAGTCACCATGCTAACATCACTGCATATCTTAATGTGTCTGTGAGTCACCATGCTAACATCACTGCATATCACCATGCTAACATCACTGCATATCACCATGCTAACATCACTGTATCTCTTAATGTGTCTGTGAGTCACCATGCTAACATCACTGCATAGCTTAATGTGTCTGTGAGTCACCATGCTAACATCACTGCATAGCTTAATGTGTCTGTGAGTCACCATGCTAACATCACTGTATCTCTTAATGTGTCTGTGAGTCACCATGCTAACATCACTGCATAGCTTAATGTGTCTGTGAGTCACCATGCTAACATCACTACATAGCTTAATGTGTCTGTGAGTCACCATGCTAACATCACTGCATATCCTAATCACAATGCTAACTGTACTACTACTGTATATCTTATAAGTACTCAAACAATGAGAAAGACCCTCCATAACCCCCCTTGTCATTCTCTATTTCAATACTAAATAGTGAAGTATGACCCTTGTCCAAACCCGGGCGTCCCTGACAATGGTTACCAGACTTTGTACAAGCACAGCTACCAGGCAGGAGAAACTCTCCGCTTCTTCTGCTATGAGGGCTATGAGCTGATTGGGGAGGTCATCATCCACTGTGTTCCTGGCCACCCCTCTCAGTGGAACAGCCCACCACCCTTCTGCAAAGGTAAGAACTATAATGGATCTTTTGAGTCACAGTAAAATGCCACGACAGTGTCCAATGTAACAATTTGGAGGAAAAAAATCAAGTTTCTATTAAGCAGCTTGTAAAGGAAAAGTTTGATTTAAAATTAACAAAATGAAAATATAATATTAATATCTGTTACAGTGGCATATGAGGAGCTATTGGATGATCATAAATTGGAAGGTAGTAACTCTCCTACAATGTGTTCAATAAATATCCTTCGATAAAACTGCAGACATCTCAGTTCATAGAAGTGGCTTATCTTTATGTTTTCTTCTATTTGGCCTTTTCCAGTTTCCCAGTCATTTGAGCCATCCCATCAGATCCTGAGTGAGAACATAGCCTTGGCTATTGTCCTGCCTATTGTCATAGTCATTCTGCTGATTGGAGGGATTTATATGTATTACACCAAGTAAGTGTACTTTGCTACTCTTTATACCCAATAGGAAATAAAAATACATATAGTTTATATATTTCCTAAAATGAACTTTTTGTGTATGTACACCATGAATTTAGGATGTTTAATAGCAAAGAATCGGTATGCTTTTGTCTGGATATAACTAACCCTATTCTGGAGTAATGTCAGGGACGAGTGGTGACAGGGGCGAGTAGTGTCAGGGGTGAGTAGTATCAGTGACGAGTAGTGTCAGGGGTGAGTAGTGTCAGTGACGAGTAGTGTCAGGGGTGAGTAGTGTCAGGGGTGAGTAGTATCAGTGACGAGTAGTGTCAGGGGTGAGTAGTATCAGTGACGAGTAGTGTCAGGGGTGAGTAGTGTCAGGGGTGAGTAGTGTCAGTGACGAGTAGTGTCAGGGGTGAGTAGTATCAGTGACGAGTAGTGTCAGGGGTGAGTAGTGTCAGGGGTGAGTAGTGTCAGGGGTGAGTAGTATCAGTGACGAGTAGTCAGGGGTGAGTAGTGTCAGGGGTGAGTAGTGTCAGTGACGAGTAGTGTCAGGGGTGAGTAGTGTCAGGGGTGAGTAGTGTCAGGGGTGAGTAGTGTCAGGGGTGAGTAGTATCAGTGACGAGTAGTCAGGGGTGAGTAGTGTCAGTGACGAGTAGTGTCAGTGACGAGTAGTGTCAGGGGTGAGTAGTGTCAGGGGTGAGTAGTGTCAGTGACGAGTAGTGTCAGTGACGAGTAGTGTCAGGGGTGAGTAGTGTCAGGGATGAGTAGTGTCAGGGGTGAGTAGTGTCAGTGACGAGTAGTGTCAGGGGTGAGTAGTGTCAGTGACGAGTAGTGTCAGGGATGAGTAGTGTCAGGGGTGAGTAGTGTCAGTGACGAGTAGTGTCAGGGGTGAGTAGTGTCAGTGATGAGTAGTGTCAGGGATGAGTAGTGTCAGGGGTGAGTAGTGTCAGTGACGAGTAGTGTCAGTGACGAGTAGTGTCAGGGGTGAGTAGTGTCAGGGGTGAGTAGTGTCAGGGGTGAGTAGTGTCAGGGGTGAGTAGTGTCAGGGGTGAGTAGTGTCAGGGGTGAGTAGTGAGTTATGGTGAGGGTGTAATTCTGTCATTTTATTTTAATCTCTGCCTCCCTCTTCTTCTCAGTGTGTGTCGACTACAGTGGAAGCCTCTGTTCTGGAAGTCTCTCTCTCACACACATTCATACAGTCCAATCACAGTGGAGTCTGATTTCAACAACCCTCTATATGAGGCAGGGGTAAGTGTAAAAATGTCAAAAACATTTACTATACACGCATACTTGTCCAAAAGATAAGTTTGGAGATATGTTAATTAAATCAAATGTATTAAATTATAACATGAAGTAATGCTTTTGTTAACCTAAAGCTATTGGTTATTACCATTGGAAACCTTTAACTATTCCTTTAGTACAGCATTTTGTATGGTTTATTAAGATATTGCAACATTGTAAGTAATTATATGTTTTACTGTTTGTTTCCCAGGATACCAGAGAATATGAGGTGTCTATTTAAACTTGGAGACAACTTAAATGTTCTTGGATGGCTTGTTTTGATCTCTTCATGTCCAGTTGTCCAGTCTTCATGTTCAGGGTTAGTTATCCTGCTTTAACTGGGAATCCTCCATCCTTCCAATCTCCCCATCTCGCTTTGTATCGATGGTCTGAGCTTGTCTTATAACATTGTGTCCATCTGTGTTGTGCACATATTCACATTCTAACTTAGTCATGGATTAGGACTGGTGCCTTACAACAAGTAAGATGGCAGAGACAGAGGGGGGAGAGAGGGGGAAAGAATTAACATCTAAAGACAGCTGAAGGTGAACAACACGTGTTTGAACTGATACAATTCTGCATAAAGGCCATTATAAATCTACGTATATACGGTTTCCACATTGTTCAGTCTTGGTACTTCATGTACATCGTTTGTGTGTTGAAGGTTCAACACAAAAAAAGATGAGAGAAATGCAGACCTATATTCACTCTGGCATCACCACACACACAATCCCAGACACATCCGCACACTAAACACCCAAGAATATTGAATGTATATACTTGGTTAAATATTGAGGCTGACTATATATAAAGTATGTAGACTATTCAGTGCCAAATGTAACATTGCATCATGTAATGGATCTAAATGTTTCTCTTGTTGCCATAGTATTTCCTTCATGAAATGTAAATTACGTGTAAAGCCAGCAATACAGATTGTTCTTTGCTGTTTTGAATTGTATTTTCACCTGTTTTTGACTAATGTGAAGAAAAGGTGAAGGCCTGAATGTCAATGCGCTATAGCACGCAACGATTGTATATTTTACTGCTTGTAATGAATCCTGTTTTATGATTATGGTAAGTGTAAAGTATAATTGTTCTTGATGCAGATTTGTTGTTGTACATGGATTGTGTTTATGAAAATAGCTACCTTGGCTGCTTGCTGTGATGCAGTATCTAAAGTAAAAGCTTTTTAATTTCTTATTTGAGCAGTGAACGTGTCCTAGGGACTGTTGCATTGTACATTGTTCTGCTCTTATTACTATTTATAATATATACAGTATAATGTAGAAAAGGTATTATTTATTTGAGAGAGAAAAAACAACATGAAATAAAGTATTTGTTGAATGGTTTCATGAGGTTGTGTCCTGATTCATCCATAGCTGCTGGATGTAGCAGAAAACATTGCAAATATAATAAGAAATGAACCAGAATGCTTGTGCTAATTTGTCTGAATGCTAAATTTGAATAACCTAATGTAAGAAGAAACTACTTGTGGTGGAAAAGTGGACAGCATATCCTAGTAACATTCAAGAGGAACAGCCAAGAGGAACAGTCAAGAGGAACAGTCAAGAGGAACAGCCAAGAGGAACAGTCAAGAGGAACAGCTGAAAGGAACAGCCAAGAGGAACGGTCAGGAGGAACAGTCAAGAGGAACAGCCGAAAGGAACAGCCAATAGGAACAGTCACGAGGAACAGCCGAAAGGAACAGTCTAGAGGAACAGTCTAGAGGAACATCTGAAAGGAACAGTCTAGAGGAACAGCCAAGAGAAACAGTCAAGAGGAACAGCCAAGAAGAACAGCTGAAAGGAACAGTCAAGAGGAACAGTTGAAAGGAACAGCCAATAGGAACAGTCACGAGGAACAGCCGAAAGGAACAGTCTAGAGGAACAGCTGAAAGGAACAATCTAGAGGAACATCTGAAAGGAACAGTCTAGAGGAACAGCCAAGAGAAACAGTCAAGAGGAACAGCCAAGAAGAACAGCTGAAAGGAACAGTCAAGAGGAACAGCCAAGAAGAACAGCTGAAAGGAACAGCCAAGAGGAACAGCCAAGAGGAACAGCTGAAAGGAACAGCCAAGAGGAACAGCTGAAAGGAACAGTCTAGAGGAACAGCCAAGAGAAACAGTCAAGAGGAACAGCCAAGAAGAACAGCTGAAAGGAACAGTCAAGAGGAACAGTTGAAAGGAACAGCCAAGAGGAACAGCTGAAAGGAACAGTCTAGAGGAACAGCCAAGAAGAACAGTCAAGAGTGACAGCTGAAAGGAAGGCCTAAGAGGAACAGCTAAAAGGAACATCACAGGCACTGGGTTTTATCTAATCTCACTCATTGTGGGCATCACAGGCACTGGTCTTTATCTAATCTCTCTCACTATTGGCATCACAAACACTGGGCTTTCTCTAATCTCCCTGTTGGCATCACAAACACTGGGCGCTATCTAATCTCACTCACTGTTGGCATCACAGGCACTGGGCTTTATCTAATCTCCCTGTTGGCATCACTGGCACTGGGCTTTATCTAATCTCCCTGTTGGCATCACAAACACTGGGCTTTATCTAATCTCCCTGTTGGCATCACAAACACTGGGCGCTATCTAATCTCACTCACTGTTGGCATCACAGGCACTGGGCTTTATCTAATCTCCCTGTTGGCATCACTGGCACTGGGCTTTATCTAATCTCCCTGTTGGCATCACAAACACTGGGCTTTATCTAATCTCCCTGTTGGCATCACAAACACTGGGCGCTATCTAATCTCACTCACTGTTGGCATCACAGGCACTGGGCTTTATCTAATCTCCCTGTTGGCATCACAGGCACTGGGCTTTATCTAATCTCCCTGTTGGCATCACAGGCACTGGGCTTTATCTAATCTCCCTGTTGGCATCACAGGCACTGGGCTTTATCTAACCTCCCTGTTGGCATCACAAACACTGGGCTTTATCTAATCTCCCTGTTGGCATCACAGGCACTGGGCTTTATCTAATCTCACTCACTGTTGGCATCACAGGCACTGGGCTTTATCTAATATCCCTGTTGGCATCACAGGCACTGGGCTTTATCTAATCTCACTCACTGTTGGCATCACAAGCAAAGTTAAATTGTCCTAAATTAGTTTCATATTCACATTCAAAAACGCTAGTTCACAGTGTCACGTTAGGGGTGAACATTATGCACACCATTTAGAAAAATGATGACTTAATATTTATTTGATAAAAAAAAATCTCAAACATAAACCAGATTTTCCTAATAATGTCTCGTCTACTTCCACACCTTTTATGAAAAGTAACAGGAATAAATAGTGATTGTATGGTTACAAATGTTGTATGTACAAAAATACTGACTAATCCTTACTCTCCAGGAATTATAAACAACCTACATTATTTTTCTTCTTCTTTGCTGTCTATCATCCTTGCATATCTAATCGGTAAAAAGCAGGACTCCATGGGCAGTAGCATGGGTAGGGTTAGCCTCAAATATACTCCGGAGCAAAAGGTGGCGGTAATGCACCAATAAACTGGATGGAGTAAAACAAGAATTAGACGATCACTGACATGCACAGTCAACAACGACAGTTTACAGTTTGCTTTGTTCTGTGTATTATAACTAGGTAGGTCACCTAAGCTTCATCAGAGTCATATCAGGTTACTGGTTTGGTAAGTAGTCTAAACTCCATTTTTACACAAGTCAGCAGTACTAGCATAGCCTACGTATCGTGCAGGTCAGATAGTTATACTTATAGTCAGATAATATGGTAAATACTGTAAATTCTTACCAAGTCTAGCTAGATATGCATTAAGAATGGAACCCTTCGTGTCTCGTGCATGATGCAGGATCCTCAGATCAATGATCTGATCAGCTTTTACACGTCGATTGTTTGTCGATGAAACAGGAAGACGAAGAGCAATGGACGATTTATCACTATGGCAACGTCAATTACGAAAGTGAATGCATGTGAAAATAATTGATTCGTAATGTATCAATTTGGTTGGCCTATATTCGATGAATTTTGCAGAATATATGTAGGCCAAGCGAACTAAGTTGAGGTAAGTTTGACTGTCAATATAAAGTGGCACCATTATTGTCCATTCTAATTCGTTAACGTTAAAGACCCCATTATTGTCCTCGACGGTATTTCCGTTTGATTCTAAAAGAAGATATGCAGCAGCAACGAAAGAAAGCTACTCATCGATACACACACGTTATGTTGCTGCTCACCAAACTGTGACTTCGGTTCCATCTTCATACTGCGCGAGACTGTGCCTCCAAATTACATCCCCAGCGTAAGATGGCAGCACTCGTATCCAGTGGGGGGAAGTGGATATGCTGCCCCTTGCTCAAGATCTATAAGCACATGGTCGTTGTACTAAGCACGAGGGATGGCACTGCAAACTGCACAGGCAGAAAAGTCCATCAGTTTATTTCAACACAGGTGTCAAACTCCAGTCTTCCAGGGCCTGATAGTTTCAGATGTTTCCTTGCTCCAGCACACCTGATTCTAATGAATCCGAATGACTTTATTGATCTCCAAGGGGAAACTCTTTAGTAAGCATGACACATAGTGACGTCAATGCACACAGGGGTAAGGGTGTGGGGGTAAAAAGAGTGCACACCTGGAATAAAGGAATAAGGGATCAAATGAAATAAATGCAGACAGGGGTTTTACTAGAGTAAAATAAGAGTGCTAGGAAACAGTATATACAGATGAGGGTGGTAGGAAATATGAGGCTTCCACAGAGCTTGATAATGACGTGTTCATTATAAACAGGTGTGCTGGAGCAGGGAAATGTCTAAAACCTTCAGGACAGCGCCCCTTGAGGACTGGAGTGTTAAACACTGTTGACTTATGTTAAGATGGTGTCTTAATTGTACCTTTGTTTTTCATTCAGGGATCTGTTACTTCATGAAGTTCTAATGTCTGCTGAGGCTTCATCTCAGAGTGTGGCTTCCTCCATCCCTGTTCCTCTGTCTGCTAGCCAAGGCTCTGACTGCAAGGACAGTGGGGGGGCACTGGCAAGAAGCAAGTATATCAAGTTGAATGTGGGAGGCTCCCTGCATTATACCACGGTGCAAACCCTGAGGAAAGAGGACAGCTTGCTGAGGAGCATGTGTGATGGAGGAACGGATGTCGCTATAGACTCAGAAGGTATGTGACACTTCCTGCTACAAGAGCTCACGGTTTGGAATTAGAAGAAACGGCACTGATTGTTGAAAGGTATGGTTTTATTCTAGGCTGGATAGTGTTGGATAGGTGTGGGCGCCATTTTGGATTGGTCCTGAACTTCTTACGAGATGGATCAGTACCGCTTCCTGAAGCCCACAGAGAGCTGGAAGAAGTTTTGAAAGAGGCTCAGTACTACAGAGTCCAGGGGCTGATCCAACACTGCCTCTCTACCATGCAGGTACTGCCTCTCTACCATGCAGGTACTGCCTCTCTACCATGCAGGTACTGCCTCTCTACCATGCAGGTACTGCCTCTCTACCATGCAGGTACTGCCTCTCTACCATGCAGGTACTGCCTCTCTACCATGCAGGTACTGCCTCTCTACCATGCAGGTACTGCCTCTCTACCATGCAGGTACTGCCTCTCTACCATGCAGGTACTGCCTCTCTACCATGCAGGTACTGCCTCTCTACCATGCAGGTACTGCCTCTCTACCATGCAGGTACTGCCACTCTACCATGCAGGTACTGCCTCTCTACCATGCAGGTACTGCCTCTCTACCAGGCAGGTACTGCCTCTCTACCATGCAGGTACTGCCTCTCTACCATGCAGGTACTGCCTTTACCATGCAGGTACTGCCTCTCTACCATGCAGGTACTGCCTTTACCATGCAGGTACTGCCTTTACCATGCAGGTACTGCCTCTCTACCATGCAGGTACTGCCTCTCTACCATGCAGGTACTGCCTTTACCATGCAGGTACTGCCTTTACCATGCAGGTACTGCCTCTCTACCATGCAGGTACTGCCTCTCTACCATGCAGGTACTGCCTCTCTACCATGCAGGTACTGCCTCTCTACCATGCCGGTACTGCCACTCTACCATGCAGGTACTGCCTCTCTACCATGCAGGTACTGCCTCTCTACCAGGCAGGTACTGCCTCTCTACCATGCAGGTACTGCCTCTCTACCATGCAGGTACTGCCTCTCTACCATGCAGGTACTGCCTTTACCATGCAGGTACTGCCTTTACCATGCAGGTACTGCCTCTCTACCATGCAGGTACTGCCTCTCTACCATGCAGGTACTGCCTTTACCATGCAGGTACTGCCTCTCTACCATGCAGGTACTGCCTTTACCATGAAGGTACTGCCTCTCTACCATGCAGGTACTGCCTCTCTACCATGCAGATACTGCCTTTACCATGCAGGTACTGCCTCTCTACCATGCAGGTACTGTCTTTACCATGCAGGTACTGCCTTTACCATGCAGGTACTGCCTTTACCATGCAGGTACTGCCTTTACCATGCAGGTACTGCCTTTACCATGCAGGTACTGCCTTTACCATGCAGGTACTGCCTCTCTACCATGCAGGTACTGCCTTTACCATGCAGGTACTGCCTTTACCATGCAGGTACTGCCTCTCCACCATGCAGGTACTGCCTTTACCATGCAGGTACTGCCTTTACCATGCAGGTACTGCCTCTCCACCATCCTGCCTCATCTGTTTCATGTTGCAGTGAAATTGGATGTGCTTTATCCATACCCTTATAATAATCATAATCCAAGTGTTTAATAAAATACTGTTTAGGTAACAATTTCTCAAATCTATATATAGAGCAAGAAACCTATAATGATTTGTCTGTGTTCATTGTCATGTCAGTCCTATTTATTTTTTCATTGATTGAGAATGTAACAGCTCTGCTGTCCCTCAGATGCGAAATGACATTTACGAGGGGGTGTGCCGCATTCCCATGATCACCTCAGCCAAGGAAGAACAAAGGATGATTAGCACATGTAGGAAGGTGAGGGACATAGATGGGAATATTGAATCACAAAGGAGCGCTTCAAGAGAACAAGGTTCAAAGCAAAACAGTCTTATTTCATATTAAAATGTTTCCTGTCTCCTGCAGCCTGTAGTAAAGCTTCAAAACAACCGAGGAAACAACAAGTACTCATATACCAGGTAATGTTACTGTTACAACAACTAGTACTCATATACCAGGTAATGTTACTGTTACAACAACTAGTACTCATATACCAGGTAATGTTACTGTTACAACAGCCATCCTCAGAACAGGGTTGCGCTGCAAGTTTGGTGTGAATACATCAAAGATTTGCTGAGATAACCCAACTTCCAGGTTGGCAGCTTGCGGACAATTTTGATTGGCTCTACAGGGCAAACGGTTTTGGAAATCAAAACCAAGTAATAACTTATGTGAGGCTTGGTCTGAAGATATACGCTTTATCATCAATTCGAAATGGCAGCCATATCAAATCGGCTGGTGTGACGACTCATGTGTCACAGAGGAGATGTCCCAGGATATCATGAGACAGTAATTACTCTATAAAGGCAAACCAATCAACAGTCATTTTTCAAAACACCAGTGGTCACATGACTCCACATTGATTGGACATCTTTGGAAGCAGGTTAAAAATTGACATATGAAGTTTTGTGTTGATAGCCCAAAGATTTGCTGAGATATGACCCAAAATTTCTATTGGCTGTACCAGACAAAAAATGGTGTAAGTCAAAAATCCTATTGGTAACTTTTGTGAGGGTTCCATAAAATGTCGAATCACTTATGTGGCTTTGCTGCTTGGCACCAAGGATTGGTTTGAGCCTCATTTTACTGATGCATTTCACAAGTTTTTCATGTTATTATAAAAAATAGGGGCACACATCAATTTCTATGAATTGTTATAGACTGACAAACCAATTTTTTTCTTTTCATTAGTAACTCTGATGACAACCTACTAAAGAACATCGAGCTGTTCGATAAACTGGGTCTTCGCTTCAATGGCCGTGTTCTGTTTGTCAAAGATGTGCTTGGTGACGAGATCTGTTGCTGGTCCTTTTATGGAGAAGGACGCAAGATTGCTGAGGTCTGCTGTACCTCTATTGTCTATGCAACTGAGAAAAAACAGACCAAAGTGAGTACTGGGATGATGATGTATAATATTAAAGTACTGTGATGATGATATGTAGCGTAGGTTTGGTATTCATAACCCTAACCCCTCATCACTGGGTTATCGTTAGATTTAACCCCTCATCACTGGGTTATCGTTAGCTTTAACCCTTCATCACTGGGTTATCGTTAGCTTTAACCCCTCATCACTGGGTTATCGTTAGCTTTAACCCTTCATCACTGGGTTATCGTTAGCCCTAACCCTTTTTCACTGGGTTATCGTTAGCTTTAACCCCTCATCACTGGGTTATCGTTAGATATAACTCATTATCTCTGGCATATTTCCACCTTTACATCTGAATTTGTGAGGGTATAGCCGTTTACTTCTTATTAGAAAGGTAGCTTATTGTCGTTAAATAAAGTATTGCATAGTATTAATGTAAATACTGGTAGCTGATCATACTTCATACCTTATAGGTGGAATTTCCAGAGGCACGTATTTTCGAAGAAACTCTCAACATTCTTATCTATGAGAATGGGCGCTCTGGTCCTGGTGGAGTGGGTCTTTTGGAGTGTGGTGGCTCGGGTTCCTCTCCCAGGGCTGGCCACCTGGAAGAAGAGGGGGCTGGAGGGGATAGAAGGGTGAGACGGATCCACGTGAGGAGGCATATTATGCATGATGAGAGGGGCCATGGTCAACAGACTGTGTACAAGGACTGAGAGAAGTCATTATTTGTGAGAAGAAAAAAAACTAAGATGCACTACTAGGAGGCACTGCACAAATGATAAAAAAAATCTTTGTTTTTAAGACTAGAAAACAACTAACTTGAAGTTCTCTTGATTTCAAACTTTGGAGAGGAGTTGGAATAAAGCGCTAATAATGATGCCGAAGTACCATCAACTGCTTTGCTATGCCCTGCTTATTGAATGAATGACGATGTCATACCAAAATAACATGTACTCACATAATTTCAGCAGTTATTGTTAGTGTCATGAACACAGATCAGGGGAGTTCACAGGCATACTTTGGTACTTTGCACAAGTAGCAGTCTTGGAGATTTCTGGGCAAGGATATGGATATGGAAACTGTACACCCACTATTTGATTTCATGTTTTCTTATATTTGTTGTCATTAAGTTATACGGTTAATTTATTATATTTATTATTTGAATGTATTATGTAAGAATATTGTAATATACAGTTTAGGCAGCTGATTTACAGTTGAATAACAATTCAAAGTTAATTCAGGGTTCCCTGAAAATATTCTAAATGTATCTAATTCCACTTCTGACACTGACGAGACCGTACCACTGACACTGACAGGACCGTACCAGTGACACTGACAGGACCGTACCAGTGACACTGACAGGACCATACCACTGACAGGACCATACCACTGACACTGACAGGACTGTACCAGTGACACTGACAGGACCGTACCACTGACAGGACCATACCACTGATACTGACAGGACTGTACCACTGAGAGGACCATACCAGTGACACTGACAGGACTGTACCACTGATACTGACAGGACTGTACCACTGAGAGGACCATACTAATGCCATAGTATGGGATTCCTTTTTTTTCTTCCAGAAGCCATGCAAGCCATACTTTCTCAACCTTATGTTCTTCATTTATCTAATGAAATAAAATGACTAAATGTAAAAATGTAAATAATGTTGATCTTAGTCTTGTTAAATTTAATTGTCTTCATTCAGTTGTCAATGTATAGTTTTTTATTTGGATCCTTGAAATATGCGATTTTTCTCTAACTGTGACAAGTTTTCACATTAAATGTGAGTGACTAACAAATCGAAATGCTGTCTAGATATAATATTTATTTTTATTTTTTTATATACATTTAGTCATTAAGCAGACACTCTTATCCAGAGAAATATAATTTTATGATAATTGCATCCTTGTAACATTAGCACATGTTCAAAGAACTGGATGTGGATATGTATTCATTCATCAACCAGTTCCAAAACTTTTTGTTTTATTGTAGTCATGAAACGTGAAAATATATATACTAAATCTATACTAACCGTTACCCTAAATCACATCATTACAAAGGCCCTGATAAACGACCATGGTTATGTTAGGACCATGGCCCTTTTAGTGAAGCGTGAATAGATCATCTCTCATAGCATTGAGTTAGAGGTTCGGGGTTCTGGCCTAGGTTACTGTGGATGATCCCTTCGGTCCCATTGTTAAATTTGATATGTTAGGAAATATTAAAGGTTAATAAAATGAGAAAACTGTTACTTACCAACTTTATCATATAACTAAGATAATTTTCGCATTTGTTATGGTTGCAAATCATAGTTATCCACAGAAACATTTATAACAAAGTTGCTGTATTTCTAATTAGTAGGGTACAAATTCAAAAGAATTCTGAGAATAATATTAGTAAAAACGGTTCAACATAACAAAACCAAAAGACAATCTGCAAGAGAGATGAAGAGGAAGTGATTTGATTATAATATAACATTCATCCTGCTTTAAGTTTTATTTGCTATTTCCATTTTACAACTGGTAGATCATGCTGTGGTCACAGCAGTCCCAGGCTAGAAGTTCTCTTCCATGAAACCACAGATGGATCTCTCTCTGAGCCCCTTCTACTGAATCACTGGCATGGACAACATTTCTAAAGAAACAAAACAATTAGAGTTTAGTTGGTATTTCCATTTAAAACCTACATTTGCCATGTGAATGTAGCTCTAGAACTCTTTGAAGCTAATTGTCAGTTTATGCTGTACACATAACCTTGGGATAAGGGCTGTACCTATAACCTGAGGGATAACCTGATAGATAATGGATGTCACAGATGCCAAAGCTACTGAAGGATAAAGAAATTACTAATGCCAATTTTAAATGATACACCAAAATCACCTGCTTATATGAATGCTGAAGTCTCCTCTAATGGTGCCTGCTTGGGCCTCAGCTGGGTTGGTATGTCCTACCATGATCCGAGATACCTGGACAACATTGTGCCCTTCCCACACCTACACAGTAAACAATATGATCACTCTCCTTGACAAAGGTTGATTTTCCTTAATTATACATATAATTGTTTCAGACTAGTTCTTCTATCCAAAATGGTAAAAACAGTTCAGGTGTATGATTTAATATGAAAACCAACGTGAATATGAATACTAATATCATAGTCTGGATGAAAGAGGGTTTATGCCGATTTATCATGGGTTAGCAGCTACATTAATTTTGGCTTCAGCTCGAGAGGATTTTACTTATTTTGTATGGTATGGCTAAAATAACATGGACACAATTTTGAATTTAGCTCACTGGAAGATATAAAACTTATAATAATACTAATGTATTAAAGATTGAGTTCAATTTGAATGAAATTCTCACCATGACAACTACAGGCCCAGAGGTCATATAGTGCAGAAGACCAGGGTAGAAAGGTTTCCTTTTTAACTCCTCATAGTGCTGTGAGAGCAAATCTTTTGGAGCCTGTACAAAGTGGTGAACTGTGGTTTGCACTTATTATATTGATTATACTTGCATTATATTAGAGAGGTGAAATGATTTGCCTCAAATGATATCTTACCTGCAACATCTTTAAACCCACCAGTTTGAAGCCCCGTTGTTCAAAGCGATGCATGATATGACCCACCAGACGGCGCTGAACCCCATCTGGTTTCACTGCTATGAGGGTCCTCTCAGTCACACCTGGGATCCCTGCACAACCACCAGCATTTTGAATAATTTACTGGCCTTTCAGATGCATCATTACAAAATGTCTGAATGACAAGAACATGTCAAATACAATCCTATTTATCTAGACTAAATCTAATATGGTCCTAAATATTTTTTCTACGTGACTCAATCTTAACCTTATGTGAGTAAGAATTATCAAGAACTAGTTGGGAAGGTCCAACTGCTTCAGTAGGTATGTAGACCAGACAAGGCCCTACCTCATTTTTTAGCATTTACATCACATTGATCTTTCTGTCCATGTTATTTTTGTTGAGAAAGCTTATATATTTACATGGACTACATTGGATCAGGGGAGACCCATAGACCCAACAAGGGAGCAGTGGCAGGGCAACAAGGGAGCAGTGGCAGGGTAACAAGGGAGCAGTGGCAGGGTAACAAGGGAGCAGTGGCAGGGCAACAAGGGAGCAGTGGCAGGGTAACAAGGGAGCAGTGGCAGGGCAACAAGGGAGCAGTGGCAGGGCAACAAGGGAGCAGTGGCAGGGCAACAAGGGAGCAGTGAGAGGGCAACAAGGGAGCAGTGGCAGGGTAACAAGGGAGCAGTGGCAGGGCAACAAGGGAGCAGTGGCAGGGCAACAAGGGAGCAGTGGCAGGGTAACAAGGGAGCAGTGGCAGGGCAACAAGGGAGCAGTGGCAGGGTAACAAGGGAGCAGTGGCAGGGCAACAAGGGAGCAGTGGCAGGGCAACAAGGGAGCAGTGGCAGGGCAACAAGGGAGCAGTGAGAGGGCAACAAGGGAGCAGTGGCAGGGTAACAAGGGAGCAGTGAGAGGGCAACAAGGGAGCAGTGGCAGGGCAACAAGGGAGCAGTGGCAGGGCAACAAGGGAGCAGTGGCAGGGCAACAAGGGAGCAGTGAGAGGGCAACAAGGGAGCAGTGGCAGGGTATTACTGTTAGTCCAAGAAGCTGCTGTAGAAAATGTAAATCCTCATCATTATTTCACCCATCTGTATCTAATTTTTTAACTGTCCTCCTGTTCAGAGTAACTATTCCTTGCTGTTTTCAGCTAATTATTTCGTTACTGAAAGCAAAGTAACTGACTACAACTTAAGAACCTTGTTGCAATATATTTAAGGTTTCAAAATTTGGATACATTTTAATTTGCGACAACATCGTCAATTAATTAAACATTTAATATTGACCCCAGAGTTTCTTTCGTTGAATACACACCAACTTCCAAACACTATCTGCCTAAATTGTTATTGTAACCTAGGATGATCTGAAGTATTTCTTTTAGCAAACCAAAAATATTTGGAAACCCAAACACTTGTTTTTGTCCCCCTGGTGCTAAGCAAATAAATTATAGGCTAAAGTTTATCTATGTAATGAGACATACTATAATTCAACAAACGTATTGATTGTACTTAAGCTATTTAAGGTAGGATTTTATTTTAGAATGAACCTACCACAAAGAAAGAAATAGTTACGAAATTGAAAGAAATTGCAAAATAGTTAGACTTCAATATAAATGAGCAATTTCAGAAGCACGTGAAGGCTCGTGCGCTCAAAGCAAACTGTTGTCATGCGCTTCTAATGTTCCCATGGTGATATTACCATATTACGTTAAAAAGTGCTCTCTGCGGACCAGTATAGCCGTAAATAATTGTATATTCCTATTACAAAGCGAAAATTAAGGACCACAATGATTATTCTCGTAGGCTCTGCGTCACATCTCTGGAATTTTAACAAAACAGACGGATATCGCGGTAAACGTGAGAGAAAAAAAATCCTGAATGGTTGAAGATCCACATAACCTAAATTGATTTACCGGAATATGTGTCAAACAGTAAAAACATTACCTCAACGGGGAATAGTTTCACCAAGTAAACGATTAAACATAATCTGATCCGTTACTTTTACCTGATAAAGTGTTGTGTCCCGCGACGCTCTTTTGTCTGAACAACGTGAAGGTAATTTCCCGGGCAAATACATTTTTTGACGGATTTCCTACAGTACATGTCAGTTTACAATTAAAAATTGTATTCCTCAAAGCACCTCGAAAAAAAAGACCCATTATGTAGACCTATGGATACTCTTCCAAAACTTCAATGATTTACGAGTCACGTCCCTCACGTGTCACTTCAAGGATCCATGTTTAACCCCAGATATGCCAGCAGCTGCAGACAATCAAGACCACTCATGAGTAGAAACAGCACTACAAATATCTACCCTGGTAGAGTGAGAAAACACATTTATATTGCATTATTAACATGCATATGGTTTGGGTATTAACGTGCATATCGTTGGGGTACATTTACATTGATGTATTAACATGCATATGGGTTAGGGCAGGGGTCAGCAACCTTTTATATCAAAACAGCCATTTTCAGAATCAGAATTTTAGCCCCTCTTCCACTAAAGAGCCGCAAATATATATACAACTACAAAAATACATATATATAATGCAACAAATCATACTAATAAAAAAATATTTTTTATTTGTTGCAATTATTTAATTACATTACATTCATATCCATCTTTGTACGTTTTAGGATTAGTTCTTTGTTGTTTGATCATTTCCTGTCACATAACAAGCATAGAGTACATGTCAGCATCACAGTGAAAGTAAATGAGTCCATGTGGAAATATTTGTTTTGGGGGATTTATCCACGATTAGCTACTTGTTCAAAAATCAATATTAGCCACCTGGACTGGGGAATGACAGCAATAGACTTTGCAGGATGAGACGTGTATTTTGGTTGACAACATATTAAAATGCTGATGTTACTGTCACAGTATCACAATATAAGAGGCGTTCAGTCAAAGACAACGCAGCAAGAAGCCCATGCAGAAGGGTTAAAGAGCCACATGAGACTCCAGAGTCACTGCAGAAGGGTTAAAGAGCCACATGAGACTCCAGAGTCACTGCAGAAGGGTTAAAGAGCCACATGAGACTCCAGAGTCACTGCAGAAGGGTTAAAGAGCCACATGAGGCTCCAGAGTCACTGCAGAAGAGTTAAAGAGCCACACGAGGCTCCAGAGTCACTGCAGAAGAGTTAAAGAGCCACATGAGGCTCCTGAGTTGCTGCAGAAGGGTTAAAGAGCCACATGAGGCTCCAGAGTCACTGCAGAAGAGTTAAAGAGCCACATGAGGCTCCAGAGTCACTGCCGAAGAGTTAAAGAGCCACATGAGGCTCCAGAGTCACTGCAAAAGAGTTAAAGAGCCACACGAGGCTCCAGAGTCACTGCAGAAGAGTTAAAGAGCCACATGAGGCTCCTGAGTTGCTGCAGAAGGGTTAAAGAGCCACATGAAGCTACAGAGTCACTGCAGAAGGGTTAAAGAGCCACATGAGGCTCCAGAGTCACTGCAGAAGGGTTAAAGAGCCACATGAGGCTCCAGAGTCACTGCAGAAGAGTTAAAGAGCCACATGAGGCTCCAGAGTCACTGCAGAAGAGTTAAAGAGCCACACGAGGCTCCAGAGTCACTGCAAAAGAGTTAAAGAGCCACACGAGGCTCCAGAGTCACTGCAGAAGAGTTAAAGAGCCACATGAGGCTCCAGATTCACTGCAGAAGGGTTAAAGAGCCACATGAGGCTCCAGAGCTGCTGCAGAAGGGTTAAAGAGTCACATGAGGCTCCAGAGTCACTGCAGAAGGGTAAAGAGCCACATGAGGCTCCAGAGTCACTGCAGAAGGGTTAAAAAGCCACATGAGGCTCCAGAGCTGCTGCAGAAGGGTTAAAGAGCTACGAGGCTCCAGAGCCGCAGGTTATTGTCCGCTGGGTCAGAGTATTAACATGCGTATGAAAAGTCAACACACTCTGTAAACTAACACCAGAGGATCATGTACTTGATAAAAGGTCAAAGCCCAACTAGAATATCATCTGTCCTGGAACCATGTCCTGGAACACTCCGGAAGGTCAAAAAGCAACTATAAAAAAATCTCTACTAACAAAGACATTAATGGTAAAAATCAAATAGCAGCAGGTACTTTTTTTTTACACATCAAATCTAGTCTAAAGATAATTTAGTGGTCGAATAACTGTAATTAGATAAGACTGAGATTAATCAAATAATTTCATATGTGCCAATTTAGAAATTTCCAATTAATCTTCTCATATCTTAAAAGGTGTACTTTTACAGCAGTCCAAAGCAGTTTACAGATGAATCTGCTATTTTAGTTTGAAACCAACAGAAATGATTTAGTTTTTTAATGAATAAAGTATTCACTGAAATAAATGAGAATACAATTCTTATCATTTTATACAAAACAAGCACTTTATTAATCAAGCATGGTTTTTCTGTTTCAGAATGGAATGATATGAAAGTTAAGTTTAAAATGTGTGTCTCCTTTGGAGATGAAAAACAGAATGCAAGTTCAATAAAGCAGACATTTTAAACTCACAATTGAGTTAGAAAGTGCAGAATTCCAGCCTGGCCTTGATTCAGGGACTAGGACAGGAGTCCTGGCTCAGTTTGCTCAAGGTATGGGTTTAGACCAGGCCAGCCATCTCATGTCAACTCATTATTTGGCCTTGTCATCATTGGCAACAGACAATTAAAAGAGGGCACTGCTAAAAAAAATAAAAATAAAAAAAAAGTTCAACCCGCCTACAGCAGAAATGGAGCAGAAGCCTATCTAACTGGCCTTCAACAAGACCATAAAGACTGGCACTCGTATTTTCCCCAAAGTTGACAAAAGATGTTCCAGGGAAGCATTGGCAGTGGGCTTCTTGTGACAGGAGGCTACAGCTTGAAGGGCCTCAAGTGACAGGATGCTATAGCTTGACGGTGCCTGTTGGCAGGCTGCTATTACATAATCTATAATAGCGCAAGTCGTTTATCAGTCTGTGCACACTTTGAGTGAAGGAGGGTAAATCCTAGAGAAAGAGAGAGAGATCAAAATGAAACCCTGCAGACAAGAAACATCATCCACACATCGGATTGCTAGTTCCCAATTCCGTATAGACTGAATATTTATTTCAATTGCTTAATTTACATTCTTATATAACACCTTATGGAAAATCGTTCAGTAACGTCTACCTCTATTCATACGGTTTGACTTCTGTTCATGAAATAGGTTTAACCTCTGTTCATGTAGTAAGTCTAACCTCTTACCTTTTCTAGTTTAAAATTGCGTCCAAGCACAGCTCGTTGATTTGAATCCACTCCCTGACACCCATTCAGAAACTCTGGCATGAAGACAGAATAGAAGACCTCAAAGTCCACAGAGGCCATGTTGTACACAGCCAGAGTCACCTCCTCCTGCAGCAGGTCGTGGCTCCTGTGGAGGAGGACTTGCAGAAGCACGTTGATGAAGTGGAACAGCATGGAGGTCCGGAAAAGCTTCTGGAGGGGAAAGGCAACAGGGGCTCAGATTTCTCAAAGCAATTTGTCCTGCAGAAATTGTAATTTTGTATGTTGTAATGAATATATTTGAGTGTTTGTAATGAGTGCAAAGCAACAGCAACCAACTCACTCTATGGTACAGTTTGTGTTTGCTGTTGAGTGATTCCAGATAAGAAAGATTCTGTTTGAAGATGTGGATGTCAGGTTGCAGGAATGACTGTCCAAAAGCCTAAAGACACAATCATACATTTAAGAAATCAGCTCCCACAAAATACACTAACTCTAACCCTAACTCTCTTCCCCCATTAAAAAAAAATATATTCTATATGCTATTCCATGTGCTATGTTCTTATATTTGGTTTGAATCATCATTGTTTTCATGTAACATAATGCTACAATATGAATAAATGTTCATTTTGGTCGTTTAAAGCCAACTTAAGCCAGTAAGTATACACAATAGTTTGTTCATTTCCAGTATTGTTGAAAGGAAAAAAGATTACAATAAATTACAATCTTTATATCAATATGTCCACTCAAATCCAAATCAAAACGTATGAACACACCTGCATGGCTGCTATGAACTGGGCTTGATTCTCCATGGCTTCTTCTGGAAGTCCTTTCTGAACACTTGCCAGGACTGAGGTTTTGAAGAAGTACCTCCAGTTCTGGTGGAGAACCTGGTAAAGCAGTTCGAACATCTCTGCCTTCACATCTGGCGAAGAACGCTGAAGAGTACAGATGCCAGTCAGTCTGTGTGTGTGTGTGAGTGTGTGTGTGTGAGTACACAGTATGAGGATGAAATATGAGCATAGAAAGTGTGAAACTATTTAAAAAATAAGGTATTACTGCTTGTATTATATGAACATGTGTCCCACATGTGTAGCATTTAAGTTATTTACCTGTATAAACCCTACTTGTGCTAACCCTACTTGTGCTAACCCTAACCCTGTTTTGTGGGTGTAGTTCCTGTGGGGCTTTCTCGAACCTCTGCCACGATGGGATACACCTGGTCCATGCACAGTGAGAGGATGTTGGGCAGGAAGGGTTTGAAGGCCTGGCCAGGCTCCTGCACCACCACCTGCAGAATCTTCAGAAACTTCTCCACCACCCTGCATCCAGCACTACCTTCCTGCAGGATACTGGCAGCCAGCTGCTCTCTGAAACACACAGAGCTACAGTGGAACACTTGCTACTACTACAAGGACAGCTTCCTGATAGGATCACTAAGCATGAATACACCTAATACTATTGCCACTGAAATAGTTACACAAAGCAATGACACATGCATTATTTACACAAGAGAAATCTAGATAAGTAATAGTTAAACAGCTAATGTAACCAAATAGGTAAAACTCTATACTATAATCTGAATATTTAGGTGATCATATAATCTATGAGTTGGGAAATGTTTTTCAGCACCCTGTCCCTAACCCTAACCCTAAAGAATATAATGAAATTGAATTATAACTATACCATGAAATCTTCACTAAATGCCAAACAGGGTAATCCATTTGTACATACTAAATTTTTATATTAGTAGCAGGGTAGCAACCATTCTGCACTTGAAAAGACCAATTATAAACAGACAAGGGTGTAACGGTACTTGTATCACAAATTTGTGGTATGGACGTTCATGGTTTGATGCAGTCAGATGTAGGATACATCTCCATCCGTCACAGGTGTTTATATTTAATGGAAATGGTTGAGGTCAATCACATGAAATAAGTGAATACACCCTTCATCTGTATTTTAGTGCCACTAAGAGCTAGCTAGCTATACTGAGTGAAAACAGAAAAAGTAGGGCCACCACTTTAAACTGTTTTACTACTAGTTAGCTGCCAGAGTTCCATCCAAAAAGAAACAGGCAAGCTAATACTGCTAATACATCTCAATGAAAAGTACAGTTTGCATTTATAGTCCACCTTGTGAACATGCTGAGGAAAGTATGGATGACTTGTCCTGTGAAAGGAACTCCCATCTGCACACGCAGCCCTTGAAACAGTGTCAGGAAGAAGCTCAACATCTCATCTGTCACATCTAAACACAAGAAAACAACACAGTGAGCATTCAAACTACATTTGGCAAAATACTTAGAAAAAACATAGCTCATTGCAAAGATGTAAACATTTAGCAAATCCTTAGTGTTGAATTAGTACATACTTCTAATTTATCTTTGGTTTACTTTGTCAGTAAGCATTCTTAAATAAACTGCACCCTGTGTTATATGAATGCATACTCTACCAAGAGTGTCATTTCATCTCAAGTGCAATAACTGCCTGCATGTCGACTTGTCTTACTTATTTTGTACACTGGACTACTTAACCAGACTACTTAATTACTTATTTTCTTATTTTTTTTTATATCTGACCTTATCGTGCCCACCTATTGCTATTGCCATTGTTATTGCTATTGTTATGTTATTGTCATTATGTATATTACCCTGCAACTCTGTGTGCTGTACTTTACCCTGCTGCTGTTGTGAACTGCAATTTCCACCTCCTGGAGGACAAATAAAGGTTCATCTAATCTAATCTAATCTAATTTCCAAACTTCAGCTGTGTAAGCACACCATCATGAACACACCTTTTCTTGGGTTGGAATGTTTATTAGTTGTCTCTATTAAGATCATTCATAATGTAGACTTTTAAGAGTAATAAGAGTGAATATGTTCTGTTCTTACCTGGCTGCTCAATGATCACAGGAAACAGAGCCAAGGACACCTGCAGTGATTCCTGGAGAGACTGATAGCAGATCTGACGAGACTTGGTTGATTCACTTGAAATGCTCTCGACAATGTCCCTCAACACTGGCAAGGTCTGGTGTAGGACTGCTTTCACTGAAAACAAACAGATGTTGACAATTTGAGACAAGAAATTAAAGGAAGAAAACCAACCATATTAACAGGTGGAACAAAATAAAGAAGGACTGACTGTCATCAAGGTCGTGTCGAGGTGGCAGGTTCACAGTGCCCCTCAGCAAGCGGTAGTGGCGTGTCAGAGCTGCTAACATGTTGGCATGGCTACTGGACCGTGTGTGCCACTGCTGTTCACTCTCCGGAAGGTTCGGCCAAGGAAGTAGCAGCATGTTGGACAGGAACCGACACACCAACATGTGAGCCTGAGTAGGAAACACACAACTTTACCATCATGTATTCAGCATTATTTATTTAAACGAACAAATACACACCGAAAGTCAAATAAATACATGAAATGGGGGGATAAACCAATCTACAATGTTGCCCTTAAACTATGCTGCTGATATGTGGTTACTTTACACTGTGTCTGCTAGCTAAGATGTTACTTTACACTGTGTCTGCTAGCTGAGATGTTACTTTACACTGTGTCTGCTAGCTGAGATGTTACTTTACACTGTGTCTGCTAGCTAAGATGTTACTTTACACTGTCTGGTAGCTGAGATTTTACTTTACACTGTGTCTGCTAGCTGAGATGTTACTTTACACTGTGTCTGCTAGCTGAGATGTTACTTTACACTGTGTCTGCTAGCTGAGATGTTACTTTACACTGTCTGGTAGCTGAGATGTTACTTTACACTGTGTCTGCTAGCTGAGATGTTACTTTACACTGTGTCTGCTGGCTGAGATGTTACTTTACACTGTGTCTGCTAGCTGAGATGTTACTGAACACTGTGTCTGCAGCTGAGATGTTACTTTACACTGTCTGGTAGCTGAGATGTTACTTTACACTGTGTCTGCTAGCTGAGATGTTACTTTACACTGTGTCTGCTAGCTGAGATGTTACTGAACACTGTGTCTGCTAGCTGAGATGTTACTTTACACTGTGTCTGCTAGCTGAGATGTTACTTTACACTGTGTCTGCTAGCTGAGATGTTACTTTACACTGTGTCTGCTAGCTGAGATGTTACTTTACACTGTGTCTGCTAGCTGAGATGTTACTGAACACTGTGTCTGCTAGCTGAGATGTTACTTTACACTGTGTCTGCTAGCTGAGATGTTACTTTACACTGTGTCTGCTAGCTGAGATGTTACTTTACACTGTGTCTGCTAGCTGAGATGTTACTTTACACTGTGTCTAGTAGCTGAGATGTTACTTTACACTGTGTCTGCTAGCTGAGATGTGGTTACTTTACACTTTGTCTGCTAGCTGAGATGTCACTTTACACTGTCTGCTAGCTGAGATGTTACTTTACACTGTGTCTGCTAGCTGAGATGTCACTTTACACTGTGTCTGCTAGCTGAGATGTCACTTTACACTGTGTCTGCTAGCTGAGATGTCACTTCACACTGTGTCTGCTAGCTGAGATGTCACTTTACACTGTGTCTGCTAGCTGAGATGTTACTTTACACTGTGTCTGCTAGCTGAGATGTTACTTTACACTGTGTCTGCTAGCTGAGATGTTACTTTACACTGCGTCTGCTAGCTGAGATGTTACTTTACACTGTGTCTGCTAGCTGAGATGTTACTTTACACTGTCTGCTAGCTGAGATGTTACTTTACACTGTGTCTGCTAGCTGAGATGGGTTACCACAGATTCTTCTTGCCTCTTTACAACTGAAATAGTAACTGAATAGTATCACAACATTGCACTTTGTACATATTGCTCTGCACTTTCAATATGTCCTATTTATACAGTCACTTATCTGCTAAATATTTAAAATATCTAAAGTAGTTAGTCGCTGACCTCTGGGGGCAGCCTGTGTGTGTGGCTCTCTGTGATGAGGCTGAAGATGTTCTGGACAGCTGGCAATGTGGCCAAGAACACAGGCCGCACGGTGGTAGCCATGGAAACCAGGAGATGACATGCTGACAGCAGCAACTTTTCGGGTACCTGTGAGGGAAGTGGAAAATAGAACAACTTTTTATATTATTATGATTTAAACACTGAAATACTTTATTATTCAAATATAATTTGACTTGCAGGTCCCGTGTGCTCGAGCAGCTCACCCTATCATTACAGAAGAGATGTGTGCTGAAGCCTTTCTCTAGTCTAGAACAACTGGCCTGGTCATGATACACAACTGCTTCTCTTGTTTGCTCACTCAGCCTCCCAGGTATGTCTGGCTGACCTGTCTTTATACATCTTCCCCTGGTTCCTGAAGCCTGGTTCACACGGCTCTTACCCGACTAGGTTCTGTGTTGTTGTCTTACATGTAGCATTATTGTAGTTGAGATTCTTGCACCGTTGCATCCTTGGCATTAACAACTGATCTGTATTTGCAGTTCTTTTGTTTAAAAAAAATTGGACCGTTTGTAGTCTGCACTTTAAATTAGTTAATTAAACACCTTCAAACCCGAAGTGGAGGAGCACAAAGCAACACATGTTTAACAGTCCTAACATGTGTGGTGTCCACTGATGTGAAAGGGTGCTGGTGACACTACCTTGGCTGTGATGAGTGGACTGCTGGCATTCACCACAGAGGTGATGAGGTTTATGAATCTGCTCTGGTTTTGCCTTTGAACCTCACTGTAGAACTGAGCCAGCCAATGGGAATAGGCCTGCAAAGCAGCCAAGGCCTGAGCATGTCTAGAACACACATCCATACAATCAGCAGAACATAAGACAAGGTCAATTGGAAAGAAGAACATGGTCCAAGACTTTATAGAGATTTGTTTCCCATAATGACTCATGAGAACAAATATGTATTCGATATTCATTAAACAAAGAAAGTATAAGACAACAACAGAAAAATCTAAGAGAACTCAATAAACAAAAGCCACAATACTGAATGCTTGACACTCACACATCTATTAGGTCCGGCTTGAGCACAGAGGGTGCTGCTGTCTCCAGGTCATACAAGCTGGTCTGGGAGCCATAGCATGTTACCTCCACCAACCTAAGTCAACAAAAAGGGATATGTGTATTAATGTCTTGTAACATTATTATGGTTAATGAATTATGGTGAATTTACGTTAGAGTTGACGTCCCAAATGGTCCCAATCAACCTAAATAAGCTAGTACTTACCCATATATAGGTGGCAAATAAGTGAATATTCTTAATGTACTATTATTAATGTAATATTCAACTCTATAAATTAATGTTTACCAGACTTTCATGTATATTTGTAGACTGCAGAGCTATTCTATGTATTGTAACTTTCCCCAAGCTGAGGCAAATAGGACCTCAGTTTAGATGGGTTTGACATTTGTATTCAAACCTGATGAGTGTTAAACAATATAACAGCAGTTTCTCACCTCTCCACCACAGCTAGAGCATCGCTGAAACGGGCTGCAAACACATCTCCAATAAAATACTCTGCCAGCCGGCCAACAGCCTGCAGAAGGGAACTGAGGTCCCTCAGGGAACAGTGAAGCCTTCGACAATCATTCTCTGCAGTAATGTTCAATCTTCGACCTGCATCAAGACAAAAGTTTCCACACTGTGTTGTTGAAATCTCTGAACATGTAAGTTTACACATGGTGTTGTTGAAATCTCTGAACATGGTAACCGTAGTCAGCTAAATGAGAAATAAATTTAGTAAACAACAAACTTGTGCCTGAGGTGATGATGAACTGCTGTAAACCCAGATACACATCCAAATTCTCTTGAAGAACAGGAAACTATGTGGGAGGAGAGAGATGTGTTAGTTTCCTTATAATAAGACATTAGGGAAAGAGGGTAGTACTATGTAGAAACTACACAAGTACAATAAGCACATAAAACATGTTACGGCTGAAGTGCTCCTTCATTCTTTATTCTCATTGGAAATCGTAAGTCTCGTCATCAGTCAGTAGTCAGTATACTCTTTAGGTGCGTTTCAATATAATAAGTTAGTTTGCGTACCACCAAAAAAGGCAATTTTCATATTTTCATGAAATTGCCTCAAACTTAAAATGGAGTAAAAAACTATGTAGCAGGAACAGGAAATATTTGCTAAATGAGTAAATGTGACTAACATTTCAAAATCCAATAGCTAACATTTCAACCATGCACAATTTAGTTTTGTATATCACACTTACAACAATTTACCAACTCTGTTAGTAGCACTAATACTTTTTTTTCAGTCTTACCTTGAATTGATTTCTGAATGAACAGAAATGCTTAATAAATAGATGCTTTGCACCTGCTATTCTGATCTGCTACATTAGTGTTTCCTTGTATGAGAAAACTGGAAGAAGCTCACCGTTAGACAGAGGAGAACTAGAAGCCCAGCACCAGAACAACATGTTTACTTACCAAGGTGGAAAAGGCATGAGATGGAAGAAGCTCCATCACCCTGGCAACCACCTCAAGACTCTGACGCAGGTATCGCTGCCACTCTGTCTGTTGCTGTGGTTACAGAAAAAAGTCCAGAATGGAGCACTTGTATAGTACAGTGTGTAGGAGTAGCATTGCTACTAAAATCTACCCAGATTCTAAACTAATCACATTTGTCAGGTGTTCCTTTCTCTTACATCATCATCCAGAATCTCATCATCCAGCTCCTCAAACTGGGCCTGGTTATATCGAAACTGGATTCGGTTCAGAACCTCCCTCAATAATGGCACCAATGCATCTTTATACCTGTCCAGACAGATCGATGACCAGAATACCAAAGGGATATGACTTAGAATGTGAAGATGTATCAAATTAATTTTTATTATTCAATTCATATGAACATTTAAAGTTGTATATTGGACATATTTACCTGTTCAAGACACTTTCTCTGTCAGCCAATCTACTTTTGATTTTAGTGGTCAAGTAATCCAAGAAGATGCTCCAAATATCCAAGCAGGCAAAGTAACCTTCATAGGTCGGCTGGAAAACAAAGTGATGGAAAATAAGAATTAAGCTTGTTCAAGAATTCTTGTAAAGTCAGCTATTTTAAAATGACTTGAGAAGAACTAATACAAAAACATTGTATTGTCCCTTAAATCTGATTTGTACTTGTTATTTACTATTGATCTCAAATTAGCCAGGCACAGTAGCTGAGATATGTTTAACCTTATTCACAAGCCAGATGAAACACATGCTGCATGTAATGAAACAAGGTGTGATGCTGCTACCTGGTTGAAGGTGTATTTGAACAGCAGGGCTAAGAACTCCACTACAGGAAACTGAGCGCTGGATTCAAACCGCCTGAGGTGAACGCTCACAAAGAGGCGCAGAAAATCTGAAAACTTTTCCAAGTAGCTGTAAACAAAGTTGATACTACTAATTAGCAATTAGAATGCAATTCATTCATACATGATAATGTTAATATTGCCAATCAATGTAACGTTTGGGGAGATGAACACAGCTATGACCACATTGTGTTTATATTTTGTTTGATATTGTAACTAAAAGGTCAATAAACTAGCCCCATCACCTAGCCCCATCACCTAGCCCCATCACCTAGCCCCATCACCTAGCCCCATCACCTAGCCCCATCACCTAGCCCCATCACCTAGCCCCATCACCTAGCCCCATCACGGCTATCAGACAATCTGATTGAGGTGATCAACCTGGTGTATAACACAGACATAATGAAAATCAATCTTGAATGTTTCAAATTCCACCATAAGAAGATACAAGAGTCTTGCATTTCTAAGTGTGCGATTGTTACTAATACAATCTCCAGAAATGTCAACGGCGTCAATGAGAAACCACCTTCTTACCCAGAGGAGCCAAACCCCCACTGTAGTTTTCCCCCGCCCCCCCATCACACTGTAGTGTCCCTCCCCCATCACACTGTAGTGTGTGTCCCCCCGCCCCATCACACTGTAGTGTCCCCCCACCCTCCCCCATCACACTGTAGTGTCCCCCCACCCTCCCCCCCATCACACTGTAGTGTCCCCCCACCCTCCCCCCATCACACTGTAGTGTCCCCCCACCCTCCCCCATCACACTGTAGTGTCCCCCCACCCTCCCCCCCATCACACTGTAGTGTCCCCCCACCCTCCCCCCCATCACACTGTAGTGTCCCCCCACCCTCCCCCCCCATCACACTGTAGTGTCCCCCCACCCTCCCCCCATCACACTGTAGTGTCCCCCCACCCTTCCCCCCATCACACTGTAGTGTCCCCCCCATCACACTGTAGTGTCCCCCCACCCTTCCCCCCATCACACTGTAGTGTCCCCCCACCCTCCCCCCCATCACACTGTAGTGTCCCCCCACCCTCCCCCCATCACACTGTAGTGTCCCCCCACCCTTCCCCCCATCACACTGTAGTGTCCCCCCCATCACACTGTAGTGTCCCCCCATCACACTGTAGTGTCCCCCCATCACACTGTAGTGTCCCCCCATCACACTGTAGTGTCCCCCCATCACACTGTAGTGTCCCCCCATCACACTGTAGTGTCCCCCCATCACACTGTAGTGTCCCCCCATCACACTGTAGTGTCCCCCCACCCTCCCCCCCATCACACTGTAGTGTCCCCCCATCACACTGTAGTGTCCCCCCCATCACACTGTAGTGTCCCCCCATCACACTGTAGTGTCCCCCCATCACACTGTAGTGTCCCCCCTCCCTCCTACCTCTCATCCAGCTGCAGCAGTCTGCTCTTCACAGTGTGAGCGTTGTGTTCACGGGTCAGTCTCTGCAGCAGAAAGAAGGTCTGCTGAAACATTCGGAGCAGGTACTCCTCAAAGTCCAGTGGCACGCAGTTCTTTGACACCAGTTCGTTGACACACGTCATGGCCAGAACCCCAAGCCGCTCAGAGTGACTGTCTGCAGGGAGCTGGGACAGACGGCCTCCTGGGGCCAGCAGGCCGTTAGAGGAAGAAGACGAGGAGTAGATGGAAGGAGCAGGCTTGGTCTTTGGCTGTAGGTCACAACCAAAACGTGCAAAGTGGAAAATGGATGCCAACAGGGCTGGAGTGATGCTGGTGGACAGTGGAATCCAGCTGAACAGGTGGGCGAGACACTCCAGGGCTAGAGAACAGAGCTGTTCACTCTCCAGGTCCAGCACAGGCATGGCTTGACATAGCAGCTTGGAGTACTGACTGCTCTGCAGTAGACTGCATAATACTTCTGCTACAACAACATAGAGCAGGGGGGGTTAGTATGGCCACATCATATTCAAAACACATACTTTTGTTTTCAATTAATTCATTTCATGATGTGGTTTTGCATGACAGTAGTTTCTGAAACAATTATCACATTAAATATACAAAACCAGATGTAACAACAAGTCGAAGATTTAAGATGTAAATGTAGATCCATCCACAGTCACCGAAAGTCCACTTGTTGAAAAGTGATCACTATTTGAACACATTACTTTCTATTAAAATCAACTCACTGTTTTCTCCCGAGGTGGGGGAGGGAGGGGGGGTGGCAGCTGTAACACTGTGTTTGTCCCACATCGTCTCAAGAATACCTGAATCACAGAACAACTATTAGTATCAAAATGTTTGATGGGACATTTAACACATTACAGTCAGTTGTTGACAGGAATATATGAAATGTCGCTTGGAAGTCGCTTTGGATAAAGCGTCTCCTTAATAAATAAATTATAAGTTTTGATTTGCATGTGCAGATGAGGAGTTCAAGCCTACTTGAAGTAAGGAAAAACAGTTGATCAGAATCAGAATTACTTTATTGATCCCCAAGGGGAAACTCTTTGGTAACCATGGCACCGTCTCATCAATGCACACAGGCGTAAGGGTGTCAAACACCAGCAAGCCACTGTTGGCATCTGTCCCAGCAGCACTCACCGGCCAACAGGCCCAGTACTGCTGGTCTATGTTCCATTAGGACACTCACTGGTCAACAGGCCCAGTACTGTTGGTCTATGTTCCAGCAACACTCACTGGTCAACAGGCCCAGTACTGCTGGCCTATGTTCCAGCAGCACTCACCAGTCAATAGGCCCAGTACTGTTGGTCTATGTTCCAGCAACACTCACCAGTCAATAGGCCCAGTACTGCTGGTCTATGTTCCAGCAGCACTCACCAGTCAATAGGCCCAGTACTGTTGGTCTATGTTCCAGCAACACTCACCAGTCAACAGGCCCAGTACTGCTGGTCTATGTTCCAGCAACACTCACCAGTCAATAGGCCCAGTACTGCTGGTCTATGTTCCAGCAACACTCACCAGTCAACAGGCCCAGTACTGCTGGTCTATGTTCCAGCAGCACTCACCAGTCAATAGGCCCAGTACTGCTGGTCTATGTTCCAGCAACACTCACCAGTCAATAGGCCCAGTACTGCTGGTCTATGTTCCAGCAACACTCACCAGTCAACAGGCCCAGTACTGTTGGTCTATGTTCCAGCAACACTCACCAGTCAACAGGCCCAGTACTGCTGGTCTATGTTCCAGCAACACTCACCAGTCAACAGGCCCAGTACTGCTGGTCTATGTTCCAGCAACACTCACCAGTCAACAGGCCCAGTACTGCTGGTCTATGTTCCAGCAACACTCACCAGTCAATAGGCCCAGTACTGCTGGTCTATGTTCCAGCAACACTCACCAGTCAATAGGCCCAGTACTGCTGGTCTATGTTCCAGCAACACTCACCAGTCAATAGGCCCAGTACTGCTGGTCTATGTTCCAGCAACACTCACCAGTCAATAGGCCCAGTACTGCTGGTCTATGTTCCAGCAACACTCACCAGTCAACAGGCCCAGTACTGCTGGTCTATGTTCCAGCAACACTCACCAGTCAATAGGCCCAGTACTGCTGGTCTATGTTCCAGCAACACTCACCAGTCAATAGGCCCAGTACTGCTGGTCTATGTTCCAGCAACACTCACCAGTCAATAGGCCCAGTACTGCTGGTCTATGTTCCAGCAACACTCACCAGTCAATAGGCCCAGTACTGTTGGCATTTGTTCCAGCAGCAGCTTACGAAGCTCCTCTTTCCGAGCCACACTCAGATCTTCCCGTGGACATGCCAGCTCTTCAGATGTGGTCTTCAGTAACACCAGGCCCAGAGACACCATCACTGGGGACTGGATCAACTACAGACACAAGCAGATGTTTCCATATTCGTTTACAATCAGTGTAATGTGAATACATGAATGCTCCTGAAGATATTGTTCCTGATTGGAACAATATTAGTGCATAATAGCTACCAAAATATAGTGCACAATATAGTACAATTGTTCCTAGAATTATACCTCAAGTGTGTTTGTGAAGAAGTCATGATAGAACATTGGCCAGTCCTGGCGACCGATGTCTACAATAACTTTGCAGAGTTTGTTGCGTATAAAGTAGGGCATGGCTTTGTGCTGGGTTAACAGTAACTTGGGTAGACAGGTACGGATCTCCATCTTGTCCTGGGAGACCACTCCAAGCCACAGTTTATTCACCAGATTCTATGAAAGGGGGGAAAATCAAATAATTGTTGTTAAATTTTTACAAAAGAAACATCATATGCTCATTTCCCTCAGAACGAATGTCTTGCCATTAAAAAAATTAGCAGTATAATGTTTGTAACATTTATTTCTCCATCAGCTCGGCCCAAACTGAAGAAAAATTTAAGTTATAACATTAGAAGTCTTTGCATTGTTTATTCACTGCAGACTAATAAATACCAGCTAAATAGCACTTGTAGAGTCTGGTACCCATCCTTTTAATCCTTTTTTCCAAAACTCCTAAATGCAATAAATAAATGTAACACCTGTAGCCAAAACATTAGCATTCATGCATTTACCAGTGGTTAATAAAATCCCCATCTGTTTTAAGTCTGACAGCAGTGTGTTGTGTCCCTCTTGCAGAGACTTGTGGGTAAGATTATCATTTTATCAGTCCACAGTTCTGCCTATGCCTCATTTTGAACTATTGGCATCATTTATATTATACACCAGTTAATATCTACTTCCCCTAACCCAGCTGATATCTACTTCAATATAATCACATGTACACACATGTGATTATATTGAAGTAGATATCACATGTACACACATGGCCTAAAACCAACTTACCTCAAACACAGTGAGGCTGTACATCATGACGTACTCATTACTTGTATTAGACAGAAAGTACAAGCAGTGACGCCAAGCTCCCGTCTGCTGAGCAAAGTTGTTAAGCAGCTCCTCTGCAAACACACAACCAGAACAAGAAATTAGATTGTATTTAATAGTTACTTTACATAATCAGGGTGAATTGATTCATTTCAATGGAAACTCATATGTGTCAACTAAAAATAATGCAGATTAGCTACTGAACATGTACAATTACTTTCACAAAGCTTTGATTGGTCACCCATCTGCCTCTGGTAAGAACCTACTACTAAAAGATATTTCTCCTGACCTGTTACTTCACTGGACCTATATGTGGGGACTGCATTGAATGAGAGTAAGAAGGTTTATCATTGGAATGCTGAGATGGGTAGGTTTTGAATGAGTTAGGGTTGTGATGATGATAGTGGCTGTACCCACCACAGCAGACTCACCTATTTCTCTCTTGCGCTCATTGGTGGTGCAGCTGTGGAAGAACTCTGTCATGAGGCCCTCCAGTGCGCGTAAAGACGCCTCCTCTGATGCCTGGTGGATCAAACATAGGCTGAGTTATGACACTGAGGGAGAGTTGAAATGCAATGGTTAAAATGTTTTCGATTAAGTTGTGTCAAGTTATTAGCACTAATGCAGTGGTATTTCCAACAACCGAAACGATTCTGTGAGTCTGAATTCTTCAAATGGGTCCCAACATGCAGAAGATTACCCAACACAAATATTTGGTTCTACAAGATTGTGAGAACCTGACATGCAACATGCCGGAAGAGAAGGACAGCTCGAGCAGAAACCTTATTTAGGTCCTACAGATGTCTGACCTAAGTGACATTTCAACACTATGACATGCAAATAATGTGTAATCACTTTCTAACTGATTTACTATGCAAATCAACAACTGCAAGCGTGTGCGATGCATTTCAACTGATAGCAATGTTGTGCCATCATTATGGAGCAGCGTTCTGATAAGGTTCCTCACCATGTCTCGAGATGTTCTGATGGTTCTTGCAGGTTCTTTATCTGCTACTTGAGGTGTTGTCTCCCCAGACAGAAGCTCATGCTGCTCTCATTTACACATCACAGAAACATCCATAAAAACACTTCGTGTAGCTTGAACCGCCCAGCTGTTCTTTGGTTCACTAATGGACCCTGGTTATGACAATGTTCACCGCTGTGAGAGACTAAAGAGAAGAGAGACTAAAGAGAAGAGAGACTAAAGAGAAGAGAGACTAAAGAGAAGAGAGACTAAAGAGAAGAGAGACTAAAGGAAGCTAATGTTCCTGCTAACTGCTGCACGACACGACAGATCCGCCGTGTTCGTCGCAAACATGGAACTCCGACTTGAGCATAAAATAGCAACAAAAGCAATGATGTCTTTTCATCCAACACACATTTACAAACTCTTAGGTTTCCACTTGTCTTGTCTTTCTGTTATTCTACAAGGTCCGATGTTATTCTGCTGATATCTGACTCGGGCCTTGGCTGCCTCACTTCCTCACTTCTTCACAGTGAAACCAGCCTATGGCCTCAGAGCTGTACGTCATTTCCGGTTGCCTCTTTCCACACATTTCAAAATAAGGGTCACAACACGAATTATATTTGTACAAGAAAACCTGACTATATTTATGACCAAATTTATATATTTATAAGTAATACGATTGCAAATGATTAAAGTTGGAGAAATCGTTTGAATCATTCACTTTGAACAGCATAAGTAGCAGCCAGACTGAGCAGAAACACTTTCTGAGTTTAAATTTATCCTTATTTAGTTAGCAGACGCGCTTATCCAGAGCGATTTAGTTACAGCAAGTAAAGGGACATTCCCCCCTGAGGCAAGTAGGGTGAAGCCGTTTATATGAAGCATAGACATTATAATGTCTATGGCCGGGGGTGAAGTGCCTTGACCAAGGACACAACATAATCTGCTTTAGCAATGGAACCGAATTGACAACCTTCTGATCACCAATCCGACACCCTAACCACTCAGATACCTGACTACCTGATCACCCAAAATTAAAGGATTTATTGTTTCAACAGATTCACTATAACCGTGAGCTCTCTGATGTAACACAGAATCAACAATCAATACTCTTGCATTAGAACCATAAAACAAGCCCACGAACACATTTCAGCCAAAGTGTCTAATTAGTAGTGACTGAAAGAACAACCAGAGAGTTGAAAACAGATACATGTTTGTTTTTAATAAAACAGTTGAGATACCAGCTTGCAGTGAGTACAGTCACCTTTTTAGCAATGCAGCTTGAAGTCAAAATTAAAACAAATACTTGTACATAAAATACCCAATATTCAAAGTTGAAAACATCTCTTAACAAATATTACCACATTTATTTAAAAGATTTCTCACTTGACTGGGTTCAGATTAAGCTGTTGGTTTTGAATCTCAGGAGATGCCAGTGCTTCTGCTGCCAGTCTCTGAGCCTGGATGTTATAAGCCCAGACTTGATGGACACCAGACCCCTCAATCCTGCAGGGGCTCCAGTCAGGGAAGGGGAACCGACCAGATACCACTACAGCATCATCCTGGAGCTCATTCAGTAACTTCTTCTGCAACAAAGACAGCTACCACAAACACACTGGTCCTATTAGTGGCTGCAGGGATTTTATGGTGCATGAAGAGGGTTACCATGGTTACCATGTCAGTGTAGTTCAGCCACTCAGGAGAATACTGATGTAATTTTTTTTAGATAATTTCAATAATGTAGTGTATTATATTCCAACTTGATATTGCAGGTACGTTATAGGCGTCTGTAAATACATTATATATTGTGAACTAGTTTTCCAGTACAACACCTTCGGACAAAATCTGGCTTGTTGATGTTTGTTTTATCCCATATAGTTTTTCCATATGTCATGCATTGAGCGCCATCCATGAATAGAATGTTGAATTGTCGCCATTTGTCACTGCAATCTGTAACAGTACAGTAGTGCAAATATACACTGCATTCAGATACTGGAATGAATCATGATCAATCATGAATCTTGACCTGAAACATATGTATGCTGATAACTTACCACGCTGGGGGCCAAGAAAACGCTGACATTCTTACAATCTTTCAGGCTAACCTGTAATAGGAAACAGATTAAAATGTTACCATTATCTTAGGAAAATATACTTGTTTACTTCAAGATAAAGATATACATAATGTTATCACTGAAAAAATGATTAAATTATAAAGCCCATCTCATATCCAATGGGTAGGCAACCCTAGTCCTCGAGAGCCAATCTTCAGGACAGTGGCTCCCTAGGACCAGAGTTACCTACCCTTGTCCTAACCCAAACCCAAAGTTGCCTACCCTTGTCCTAACCCAAACCCAGAGTTGCCTACCCCTGTCCTAACCCTAACCCTAACCCAGAGTTACCTAGCCCTGTCCTAACCCTAACCCAGAGTTACCTAGCCCTGTCCTAACCCAAACCCCTCCCCACAAGAAACCCCTCAGCAGTTTGATCCTCTATGAGAAAATGAATTGTATCCAACACCAACCTGTGAACTACAATGAAGTATTGGTTATGTCACCTTCCACAAGTCTTCTCGTCTGAAAGACACCTTCTCGTATTGTCCTGTTCTCCATGCATGGAAGCGAGCCAGAGCAATGAGCCAAGGGTTCAGTTCATAGCCCACAGCAGGACTGAAGCCCTGGCGGTTGGCTTCTAGCACCTGAACAGATCAAATCCAAGTTTGAGGAAACAAGTCTGAATGTTGCGTTCCTAGTAAAGTGACTTGCCTGTGATGTGTGATGTATACAAACACACCTGCTGTACAGGAACTAATAAAGCACATGACTGCACACACTCACAATCCTTCCATCGCCTGAGCCCAAGTCTACAAGGGTTCCACGTCGACCTTTCAACAATGTCATAACATTGTTTACTTGGATTTTGCTGGCAGGTTGGTATGGTACCTAAAAGAAGACTCACATGAATACATTGTCTTCCTTTAAAGGTTTTGTACCATAATATTACTGATGAATGATGCAACCTAACCATGGAAATGCCACGCTGAACTCTAACAAAGTTACATCAGACTTTTCAAAGGTTGAATGGGTCAAATCCGAGCTGTTAATATCAGATCCTGGCTACATTAAGCGGGTCATCACAGTGCTGACCTGCTCTATATTGTCAGGTTGGTGTTGTGCCACCTGTCTCCCTGTTTGATTCACAATAGAAAGACAAAATCCTTCACCTTCTGTTTCAAGTGGGTGACGCTTGACCGGTGGGGACCTCATTCTTAATATTACTGAAACTGTTAGTAAGTAAGTAAGTAAGTAAACTTTATTTATATAGCGCCCCTCGCAGACCAGGGTCACAAAGCGCTTTACAATGGGAAGCAGACAACAGATTAAAATTTCATATGAATATCGATTAAAAATATACATACATTTAGAAGGCCAATTACAGTACAGTGATAAAACATAGCAGCACCAAGAACAAATTAAGCAAAAGCCTGCACAAATAAATAGGTTTTTAGTTGACGTTTGAATGCGTCAACAGACTCTATTGAACGCAGAGAGATGGGAAGATCGTTCCAGAGCTTGGGAGCAACAGCCTGAAAGGATCGGTCACCTCTGGTCCGTAAGCGAGTACGTGGCACCATTAGCAGATTTTGCTCTACAGACCTCAGAGCCCGAGCAGGGGTGTAAGGCTGAATAAGATCAGTAGCTGTTCTTGGCACTCTCTAATATCTTATCTCCTCTCTCTCTGTCCTCCCCTCCATACCTCCTTGGAATGGGGGGGACTGGGCTCTCAGCACATGCGTGGTCGTCGGCCAATGTTGAACCTGGTGCCAGTGAACATCGATCTGAGACGGTCTACCGATCCTGGATCTGGTCGCCTGTGATGCTGCACCAATCACGGGCCCAAGCCCTGTGGTTACCTAAACTGACTTTGTGCTACCTCAGACCCAAGTTGAGCATTATGTTTTCATCAACATCAGATAAAAGCAACTGATAAATGACGGTTGAATGAATTTTTAACAACCAATGAACTCTCTCTAGATGTACGACTATGTTTAGCCTGTGTTCTGCTCCTCTCTTTCACCAACCATCTCTGGAGGGGATCCCTCACTGAACCTCCCAAGGTTTCTTTCATTTTTTTCTCCTCTAGTGAGGTTTTCTGGGAGTTTTGATTTGATGGAAGCCGTGCATCTGGCATAACACTGGTGTGACGAGCTTCTGTACTTCTAGTTATTGTAAATCAGTGTTTATGCATTGATTTGAGTTCTACGACACACCAGAGTACTTATTCCATTTTCTTTCACAGTGCTGCAGAGGATCGGCACAGAAAATGCACAGTTGGGGAAAAAAGAAGTCATACTTTTTACCTGTAATCTCAGTGGAACTTTTCTAAAACCTGGCATGAGAACTCCTGCCCACATTGCATAAACTGCCAGTCCTGTTCCAGCTGTTATCTGGAGAATCCCCGCGAATCCTAGACGCCTCTCCTTGAACTCTGCAAGTAGCTCATCTGGGCTGTCTTGATCCATGATGAAAGGTTAATGAAAAGCACCGATCTTATAAAGTCAAGGTGACTTCACTACTCGGTAACATTGACGTCCTTCTGTCATGACACCACATATCTGAGTCCGAACGCAAAATAATTCGTACCTGAAACAACGTAGCGACAAAGGTTCCGCTACTACATTTAAATCTCTTTTGGCGCCGGACTGTTCATACCATAATATTATACATTTACATATTTACATAAGTCAGCAAAACTCAAATAAATAAGGTCTGGGACAAAGCCAATCATTTTCTATGATATTAATTCATTGTTCTATATTCAATTTCTTTAAATATAGCACTATGCTATAAAATACAATATCTACCTTATACTGTGTGAACTGTGCCTACAAATCAGTGAATGGTTCATTAATTAAATACAGTGTGTCGTCATAAATAATTATTATGGCCCAAGAGTTTCCCCATGTGTAGATTATGTAGGCTGGTGGGCTTCTGAGTATTACAATAATATTACTCAACGAATACACAAAATAAGGAGTTTAACTTGCTGCATTTAAACTTTCTTGGTCATTCAAGAGGCACAATATGTCCTCTAGTAAACTAATAACAAAAGACAGTAATAGATGTGAGCATTACAGATGAGGACCGAAAACCCACAGTAACAAAGTGAAATACTATTGATGATTGTTCTCTTGACTTCCCCAAAATCAATTGTATACATATGTATGTATATATTACAACAAATATATTGCTTACAAACGCGTAGTTTTGTTTGCATAAATGTCCACTCAACTTGTTTATTTTAAAGTTGTAACTATATAGCCTGTGTAACTTCTCTAACAGAAGGCAGATGTTGTGTCAGCAGACAGAAATAGTGCTAAACTTGTTATCATAGGATTGGCTGTTGTAATAAATATAACAGGTTTCTAGCAATGGGCAGGGCGAGGACCATGAAGTAACAGAAGTCAGCAGCCAATGGCAGCACCGTGTCCCCTTACCATGTCCCTTCACCGTGTCTGCTTACCCTAACCCCTAATACCTTGACTATGTTCTAAAAAAGTTACGTGGCGCTTGTCAAGTTCTTCCAGAGGATTTCCGAAGACCTCTGTTCGAATTGGCATAACGAATATTAATCAAACGCCAACATCTCTTCAGTAAAGAAGACACACTCCTACAGGGTAAAGAGAGAGGAAACAGACCAACCCACAGCTGCAGGACGAGGTAGAGGACAGTCAGCATGGTAAGTTAACAAATAAGTTACTTAAACTAGTGAAGTCACTTATAGCCTGAATATGCTTTGTAAAAGGCAGGCACGTGATAGAAGCTTTTTGTTTCCTAGTTTAGTTTTCTTTGGTATCAAGTGAAGTACTAAAATAACCCCCAACCTTCTTTTGTTAACTGCATGACATCAGGTCGATGTAGAGAGCGCCTCTACTTTTCTAAGATTTCCACAAACTTTCTTACATTTAATCCATATATCGTCCTGTTTTGTCGTTTCCTGATCTATCATTTTGAATGAGCTCATGTTTCCTATTTGTCGTTTGACCTTTGTTCAAATTATAAACAAAATTAGCAAAGTTTTAAAAAGGTTTATTTATTATAGGCTACTGCTTGTGTACGTAAGTTATTTATAGTCAAGGAGCATTGAATGTGTTTATTACATCAGAAGGACATCATTCTAACTACAGTTTTACCAGTGAACCAACACAGTGATATTTTACAAATAACTCTAATCTGTAACTTTATGTAATGCATATAGTCCTTTAGCAGACACTCTAACCCTAACCCCCCAGGTAAGTCGGTTGAAGTGCCCAAGGACACAACATAATGTTGCCTCAGCAGGGAATCAAACTGGCAACCTTCTGATCACTACTCCAACCCTAACCCTTCTGATCACTAGTCCAACCCCCTAACCCATTAGTCCAACACCCTAACCCTTCTGATCACTAGTCCAACACCCTAACCCACTAGTCCAACACCCTAACCCTTCTGATCCACACCTTTACCACTCAGTCAGGGGGCTGACTACCTAGTCTGAAGATGTGCCTATTTTGCCCTCACTGTTATTTCTGTATCGTCTCAGAGCAAATCTACTGTGTGCACACTGTACAATCAGAAGAATAATTCACCTGTCTAAACCCAACCTTCATTTGATTATACACATTTCCAGATTTTATGGTTATCTGACATTGGTCAATTTGACATTGATTTGTCATTCTGAACTTGTTGACACGTGTGAATAAAGTGTGTTCTTAGTTCTAATAAGGTTAGGGTTATAACTGAGCTAGTCTGGTTATCTACCTAACTGAGCTGGTCTGGTTATCTATAGAGTTAGGGTTATAACTGAGCTAGTCTGGTTATCTATAAGGTTAGGGTTATAACTGAGCTAGTCTGGTTATCTACCTAACCGAGCTAGCCTGGTTATCTATCTAACTGAGCTAGCCTGGTTATCTACCTAACTGAGCTAGTCTGGTTATCTACCTAACTGAGCTAGTCTGGTTATCTACCTAACTGAACTAGTCTGGTTATCTACCTAACTGAGCTGGTATGGTTATCTATAGGGTTAGGGTTATAACTGAGCTAGCCTGGTTATCTATCTAACTGAGCTGGTATGTTTATCTATAGGGTTAGGGTTATAACTGACCTAGTCTGGTTATCTACCTAACTGAGCAGGTATGGTTATCTATAGGATTTAGCTAGTATGGTTACCTGCATGGATGAGTGTGTATGGTTATATTAATGCATGAGCTAGCTATCTTTTCTTTGTTGCACTAGTAAAGTGGTCTAATGGTAAAGTTACTAGTTCGGTTGTTATTGAGCTAGTCAGGTTATGATTGAGCTATGTTCTCTGAAGTTACTCAGACACATTGGACCCAGTTTATGCCCACTAATATGGATGTCAAATTAACATATTGTATTATTGTTGATTTATCTTACCAAAGCTTATCTTACCAAAGTTTAAGATTGAAAGTTTTATGTGGCTTAACCAAAGCTGTTTTACGAACTTCAATACATCACTGAACACTTTTGTTGCTAACCACCCTGAAAAGACATTGTCTGGATAAAGAGTCTAAAGAGTCCCTAACAGGATATGGAACCACTGTGGAGGGCTGATCCTCTGGAACAGAAGAGTATTGGTTGGCTAAATATAGAGGAGAGTAAAATAGATGTTTGGACTGAGGGAGAACGAAAGGCAGTTAAACATGTTAGAGGGTATTTTAGTCTTGATTTAATTAAAAGTAATGTTTATGAAGAGGGCCTTCCTCTATTGCACTTTTGTCACTTTCTGTGTCCCACATTTCAATATTCATAGCAGCTCTGCTGCTGCTGCTGCTGCGAAAAAGAAAGAAATATATATATTTATATATAAGACCATCATTTGATACTGAGAATCTTTTTTAAACATGTTTTACCTGTTTTTTACCGTGTGTGTGTTAAAAAAATACCTGTTCTATCTGGATCCTGCTCTTAGCCAGTCAGTTGGATCTTGCAACATTGCTTAGAATGTTCTTTACATGCCTTACATTTACATTGAGTCATTTATCAGACGCTCTTTTCCAGAGCGACTTACAACAAGTACAGGGACATTCCCCCGAGTCAAATAGGGTGAAGTGCCTTGCTCAAAGACACAATGTGTCTAACCCTAACCCTTGCCAGGTGGCAATTCCCTAACTGCTCAGCCACCTGACTCCATTCAGATTTCTTGTTTCTTTACTAAATAATTAAACAAGCCCATTCCAGTCTTTTTGAACATACTGTACAGCCAATCAGTGGAAAGCACCATCTACTTATTACCGTAATGAGGTTTGAGCTGGCTCTTTCAACCCTAGAAGTAGGATAGCTTGACCTAATACCTGAGCTAAAATGAGTCTGCAAATAAAGTGTATTTATGGTCTTCACATAACATGAATATTTCACCTTTTATTCCCATGGTAAGACTGAGAAGCCAGCTCTTCCCTCTGATGATGACTGCTCCCAGGTAGGCCTGAGCCAGTCCCAGGTGCAGCTGCTTGACACAACAGGACAGGTGACTCCTGTTCTTGCAGAAGAAGCAGAACGCCCTGCATGGGACAGTAAGCTCCAGTATGTGCTGGCTCAGGTGGGGTTCAGTGTGGGGCTGGGGAACGTGTGGAGGTTCCCCTACCTATGCCATCAGAATGGAGGAGGTGAGTATAGCTACACAATATTCTCTTTAACTATCTTACAATTCTCAGTAACACCTAATAATAACCATTGTTTATTATGCTGAACTATTTTTTTAATAAAACATTTGAATAATAAATAAACAATGATGATGTATTTGCTCCTTTTCTCCCTCTCTCCACTAAGGGGCCTTCATGTTGCTGTACATCGTGTTGTTACTGTTAATTGGGGTTCCTCTCTTCTTCATGGAGCTGGCTGCAGGACAGTGTATACGGCAGGGAAGCATCGGGGTGTGGAAGCACATCTCTCCTAACCTGGCTGGGATTGGCTACTCCAGCTGTGTGGTACAGTGACCTTGACAATCCCACTGACAAGATTTCTTGTTGTTATTGTGGAAATGTTACCTGTACTGAAGGTGCTTGGGAAATATGCAGTTAACCCTTTCCTGTTCTGTAGGTGTGCTTCTTTGTGGCTCTTTACTATAATGTCATCATCGCATGGAGCCTGTTTTATTTGGGCAACTCCTTCCAGAATCCTCTGCCTTGGCAGCAGTGTCCTGTCGACATGGCAACAAATACGACCGGTACACATTGTCCTGCATTCTAATAACAAATATGTGTTTTAGATTTGTACTTCATACATACGTAACATAACATAACATTTGGAAAAACTACTTATTTTCACCATCTTGTAAACATCCACTCTGACCATGGCATTAAATGATTGTTTTAGACTTAAATCAACATGGTTATCTCCTGTTCACTCTTTAATTGTCTAAAACGATCTCTCTGCTGTAGTGAAGGAATGTGCAGGCACCTCCCCAACCTCTTACTTCTGGTTCCGGAAGGCTCTGGACATCACTGACTCTATAGAAGCATCGGGCACAATAAACCCTATCATCACAGGCTGTCTACTAGCTGCTTGGACTACTGTCTGCTTGGCCATGATCAAAGGAATCAAGTCTTCTGCCAAAGTAACTCAGCACAAATTTGTCATCCACATTTCAATGGGATTATTCAGGAAACAGCATGTTAAACATGAAACCTCTGAAATCAACCAGGTGTTTGTCCTGCTGTGTCTGTCCTGCTGTGTTTGTCCTACTGTGTCTGTCCTGCTGTGTCTGTCCTACTGTGTCTGTCCTGCTGTGTCTGTCCTACTGTGTCTGTCCTGCTGTGTCTGTCCTGCTGTGTTTGTCCTACTGTGTCTGTCCTGCTGTGTCTGTCCTGCTGTGTCTGTCCTGCTGTGTCTGTCCTGCTGTGTCTGTCCTGCTGTGTCTGTCCTACTGTGTCTGTCCTGCTGTGTCTGTCCTGCTGTGTCTGTCCTGCTCTTCCAGGTGATGTATTTCTCATCAGTCTTCCCCTACCTGGTGCTTTTCATCTTCCTTATAAGAGGCTTGATGCTAGATGGAGCAATGGATGGAATCACTTACATGTTCTACCCTAAAGTAAGTACACCAGTATACAATACTGTCACTACTCTGTCCAGACTAACCGAACAGTGAAGCCTCATTCCAGGGCTGATGTAATACCAGTTATTATGACTAGGGGGCACTACAAACATGCAGGACAGTGGGCGCTGAGGACCAGGGTTGGGGACCACTGCTGTACATGATTTGAATATGTAATCACCTGTATGAGTTTCAGTAAAACCCCCTCAACTCTTTTTGTTTGTCTCCAGTTGGAGATTTTGGGGGAGTTGCAGGTGTGGAGACAGGCAGCCACTCAGGTGTTCTTTGCCCTGGGATTGGGTTACGGTTCAGTCATTGCTTACTCCTCCTACAACCCCATCCACAACAACTGCCACAGGGACGCTCTCATGGTCTCCTGCATCAACTTCATGACCTCTGTGCTCGCCTCACTGGTCGTGTTTGTTGTGCTCGGCTTTCGTGCCAAGAACATCGCGCTGGAATGTGTGGCCAAGTAAGACGCACCTGTGTGTGAGGGCTAGGGTTAGAACTAGAGTTAGGTCTATAGGACTAGGGTTAGGACTAGGGATATGACTAGGGTTAGGACTAGGGATAGGACCAGGGATGAGACTGTAGGACTACAGTTAGCACTAGGAATAGGACTAGGGTTAGGACTATAGGATTAGGGTTAGGACTAGGAATAGAACTATAGGACTAGAGTTAGGACCAGGGTTAGGACTATAGGACTAGGGTTAGGACCAAGGTTAGGACTATAGGACTAGGGTTAGGACTAGCGTTAGGATCAGGGATAAGATGAGGGTTAGGACTATAGGACTAGGGTTAGGACTAGAGATAGGACTAGTAAGAAGAATTTATGTGTGAGAGGTAGGGTTGATCAGAATCACTTAAGAAGCAAAGCAAAAAATGACTTAACTTGGCTGCTTTGAGTGAGCTGTAGTTCCCTCGAATTTCCTCAAGTAAAAACAAACTAAAATGTTACCAAATCACAATTTGAAGCACATTATACACATGGTAATGTTACGGTAATTAACAAGTTCAAATCCTCCCTAAAACAGGTGCACACATTATTTAAGGTGTAACTGGAAATGACCCTCAGGCACTAGGTAGGACCATACCAGAACTCTCATATCACTAGTTTTGTTACATAATCCAGAGATTGTACGTCATCTATGCATTTTTCAGTAGTAGGTCATAGTTAAACCAGATGATGGCAGTTTTGAGTGACTCAGTGGAAGACAATGTAAATACAATTGTTATTCTATTTCTCCAGAAACCTTGACATCCTAACAGTCAAAGCTTCTTCAGAGGTGAATCCTCATTGGTGGCCGTGGTTCAACATGTCTGACCCCAGGTCTGTCACTATACCTGAGTACAGGGAGTGGTACCATCACTATGGCTCCCTGGTGCCACCTAACATCACTGACTGTAACCTTGAAGAAGAAATGAATAAGGTACACAATGCTAACCCATCTGAGAGTGATTTCCATATGTAGATGAGTTGTTCCACACTGTCCTCAATGGGAATACAGACTGTGTGCCTCTTGTCTAGGGAGTGGAAGGAACTGGACTGGCCTTCATAGTCTTTACTGAAGCCATAGCCCTGTTTCCAGCCAGCCCACTGTGGTCCACCCTCTTCTTCCTCATGCTGCTTAACCTGGGTCTCAGCACCATGTTTGGGACCATGCAGGGAATCCTGACCCCCCTCATGGATAACTTCCCCCTGCTGGGTCGCCACCGAACTCTGCTGACTGGTAAAGATCTGCTTCACAGAACCGCTGGAAGCACAGCGCTAAGTACATGTTCACAGATAATCTCTCTTTTGCATTGAAAGCAAAACAAATCTGTCTCTGGGCTATATTATATTGACTTTGATCTCTTTTCTTTGTAGTTACACAGACTTTATAATTTTAGATCACGCAAATTCACCAAGCTGTTACAAATACAAAAATATTGTCATTGCTGAACTGATTGTGCAGATTTATAGCTGTTTCTTGTGTTTGTGTTTTAGTGTGTAGCTGTGTTCTAGGTTTCCTGATTGGCCTATTGTTCACACAGAATTCAGGCAACTACTTTGTGGCAATGTTTGATGATTATTCAGCCACGCTCCCCCTGATTATTGTGGTGATCTTTGAAACTATAAGTGTGGCCTGGGTTTATGGAGCAGATCGGTGAGGAGTACAAAGACAAACATGCATTTACTTTTTTAAAGGCTGACAGTGCTTTGCTAAATTTGTTATCCCCTTTCAAACAATCCACCCCACAGCTTTTTAGATGACATTGAGATCATGCTGAAGTGGCGCCCTCCAGTGGTGTATAAGTACCTGTGGAAGTATTTGTGCTTGTTGGTCATGGTGGGTCTGCTCTGTGCCAGTCTGCTCCGTATGGTCTTCAGACGGCCCACCTACACAGCATGGAACCAGGAAACAGTAAGACAACAGGATACCTTCACTCTCTGTTATGGATTTAATTCTATATTGCAAATAGCATTTAGGTTATTTCATAATCACACTTTAGAGACTGTTTTAATCCCAAATGAAGTAAATGATGGTGCCGTTGAGTAGATCATAGTACCTGCATCATGTCATCTTCTCTGCTGTGCTCGCTATGTCCATGACCCAAACCATTAGTTTCTGTTCATTACAGTAATAACTGTGTAACTGTGTTTTCCCCAGGCCTCTGAAAGCAGTCTAGAATACCCTGGCTGGGCCATGGTTATGATAACTATGCTGATACTGTTTGCTTCCCTGCCTGTGCCGATCGGGATCATTCACTCTGCGGTTCAGAGGCGCAGAGCCCAGAGTCTGGAGGGGGAGGAGCACAGCCAGCGTCAGCATCATGAGAGGTATACCAAGTGCAACTCCAGTGAGATGCTGAGCTCCCAGCTGTCCTTAGAGGAGGAGACAGGTCACCCCAGGGCCTCCTTCCTACCCCTGGGCTGTGACCACTACAGGCTGCTTCCTCAACAGGAGGACCTGGAGGAGGAACCCCAACAGGATACAGAGGTGTGAGGCAAGGACAACTGATAACACTGCATAGTACCAGCTCCATGGTACCAGCTCCTCATGATTAATACAGTGCTACACTATTATATATGTTACATTTTATGGAATTGATGAGACATTTATCCAAATATTTTGACAACTGGCAACTTGACAACTGGTTATCAAGAAGGTGCACGGATCTAATAAGGTTTTCAATAGTTTATGTCATGGAACACTCACCAATTATTTTCTCCTGAGATACTCAGGAGGACTATAACTTGTAATAATATAACATTTAAGTTGCTTTAGATGTGTATCTAATAGTGTACTTTTTCTATAGTGTAAGAATGGTCAATATTGGCCCCTAAATATCATGAGGTGAACTGAAACCATAAACATCATATACCTCTATTGTGCTGCTGTGTATTTAACCCCTACTAACATTTTTAGGTCTTGGAAATACTTTGTTAACTAATCCAGTATTGTGGGCATCACAGGCTTTTACAAGCTTGTTACATAGTTGATCTGTACAACAGAAAGTGAACACCCATAATCTGCAGTTTTGCCAACAGAGGGTGCAATTGTCCTGAACCTTTGGGAGTATTGGGAGTACCAGTACTAGTAAAGCTATAGCTGAGTACCAGTACTAGTATAGCTGAGTACCAGTACTAGTGCAGCTACAGCTGAGTACCAGTACTAGTATAACTGCGTACCAATACTAGTGCAGCTATAGCTGAGTACCAGTACTAGTGCAGCTATAGCTGAGTACCAGTACTAGTGCAGCTAGAACAGCTGAGTACCAGTACTAGTGCAGCTAGAACAGCTGAGTACCAGTACTAGTATAGCTAGTATATCTGAATATTAAAGCTGGATTTTAGAGCCTCCTGGTACTGACAACAACAGAGTTTAAAGCTGTGTTACTGTTGAAGCAATGATCACATAAGGAGCTCCAGACATTCAGGGTAATGTTCTTTCAAAAAGTTATGAGCAACACAATTTAACCAATGCAATGCTTGGTGCTGTCTGGTAAAACACTTTTCTGCATATTATGACTGATTGGTTTGGTGTTTTACCACCTTAACGAAGGTCGTGTGTGATCATGTTTGAATATTTTCATGCATGACAGCTTCACATTCTGTGCATTTGGTAGATGTGTATTTGTATCTATTTAACAGTTAAAAGCTTTTATTCTAAGTAATATACAGTAGATGTATTTCATAAATAAATGAAATGTCCTGTATTCACTCGGTTTATGGTCCCTGGGGGAGCCAAACATTTAATCATGCTATGTTATTTTGTTCACAAATTAAACGTTTTTAAATAAAATATACTTTTGAATATGTGTAAAGTTACCTGACTATGTGTGTGTATGGGGGGCGGGTCTTAAAAAAAAATCTACTTTCCTACTACATGAACGTTTTTCAGGAATTTGTATAAAGTTCCACTACAACAGAGGTACTCAGTGTTTTATCGGTTCTTTGTTATAGGTTAGTTAGTATGATTACAAAAGGTGCGCACATTTTATTCATGTTTTGTAGAATTTGAGTCAAGAGGGATGGACTGAGTAACAACTGTGTGCATGTTGAAGCGGGAGTGCGCACGAGACAGTAACACACCGGCCGGATCTGGGAGTCGCGAGGATGGAGGTCCGACCAGACAGATTCAAGGCGTCTGCCGCCAAAACTCTGGGAAAAATACACAGGTAACTTCAATATTTACTGTTTAATTATTCTCGATAGGCTGTGTTCAATTTAAATAGATTTTGTAGGGTTTAGTTTGTAATTCTGATAGCTAGTTCCCGGCCCATCACGTTTTGCTCACTTGTCACTTGAAGTTTTTGACAAAGTATGAGATTAATATAGGCAAACTTTAAAATAAAACAGGGGGTCTTTGTAGTAGTTGTCCTTACCAGGTGGGTCACGCGCCTCACCCAAATGACACATGGACGCGCTCTGCTGCTGCACGAAAATTACATCATGAGCAACATCTGGATTGGAGTGAAAGAATGATTTTATGACCAATAATTCAACAACAATTACATTATTTTAATGTTGATTTACTATTCCATCCCTCCAAGTCTTAAAACATTTTTGTATAAAAGTTGATTAATTAATATGAATATATTTCTAAATTCTGTCAAGATGATCTTTGACACTTGATGTCGTGTTATGCAGGGTCCTGTCTGGATGTGTGGGGGGGATATAGACACAAAAGGAATTAACTAGATTTTTTTTTACATATGCAAATATCTATTTAAATCTATAAAAATTGAATTGAATATCATATACTAACTTGATGACAAATATAAGATCACATTTAAAAATAAGTTTATAATGTATACAAATTTGTAAATTCTAACATTTTAAATTATAGATGAAATATATTGTCATTATTATGTATTTTATTGTAGAGATATAGACTGTGTTTGTCTTCAATAAGAGAGAGAGAGATTAAGTACACGGACAGGGCAACACGCAATAACGAGGGCTTTATAAACTCACTGCTCTCTCAGGATTTGAGGTAGCAACTAAACATATAAATCCAATCCTGAAATAGGCTGTTTCTCAGCCCAGCTGTTGGCCCATGCAAATCCCTAAACTCCCACTCTCTTCCCCATGTTGTGTGACTTCCTCCATCCCTCCTTCCACCGTCCTCTGACCACTCCCCTCCCTCATTCAGGGGCTCCTAGATGACTGTCACCCCATCACACTGCTTGAGGATGAGGAGAAACACTTTGATTTATTTTAAATGCAGTTTGGTTTTCAGTTTCTGAAGATTGAGGACTTTAGAATAGCCGTACTTGATTTGCTCTTTACATGTTTTAAAGTGTGTGTGTGTGCTTGTATAAGTGCAGACTGCTTGGTGAATATTGGTGAATGTGAGGAAGATGCTTCACAGATCAGATCCTTGATATCTTACTGTGAATACAGTCAGTAGTTCATCCATTATTTAGAGGTGTTCTCCCTCTGGTTTCTATTTTGAACTCTGCTAAGTACGCTTAGTAAGGAGTAGAACCACCTCACTGATCATGACTCTTCCTCTTCATTACCCTTCCTGTCTTCATGACTCTTCCTCTCTTCAAGACTCTTCCTCTCTTCAAGACTCTTCCTCTCTTCATGACTCTTCCTCTCTTCAAGACTCTTCCTCTCTTCAAGACTCTTCCTCTCTTCATGACTCTTCCTCTCTTCATGACTCTTCCTCTCCTCATGACTCTTCCTCTCCTCATGACTCTTCATGACTCTTCCTCTCCTCATGACTCTTCCTCTCTTCATGACTCTTCCTCTCCTCATGACTCTTCCTTGTAGAAGCATGTGTTGTGCTCAGCGCAGACCCAGGACACTGATTATCCTACATAACAAACTCCACCTATGTAATTTTCCAGACAAAAGCAAAACATATTTTAGCGATTAATTATTCAACTAAAATGACAGGTCTATTGTAGCCTCCAATTACATGTTGACAGCAAAATAAACCTGAATAACTAAGTACTAACTACTGCAAAGGCTGCAAATAAAATGCAGTTTCTCTTAAATAATACATGTTTAATACATTGATTTGTTCCCACTTCATCAAAAAACATAGAGTTTAGAGATACAATGAAAACGGATGCATTGCTTATGATTGATTTATGATCTCCAAAAATATTGTGTTTACGTTCATCTCCAATACGTTATTTTCTGGTCCTGTGGGAAGTGAAGGAGGGTGAAGCTATGCAGTGTCTATTGATATCTGCTTGTGTTTCTGTATGTGTACAGTTAGAAAGATAGAGTGAAAAAGAGAGCTTGTGTGTGGTGAGCTGAGGGGGGGGGGCCTCCCTAGGTAACACAGTCCCACTGAGACCCAATCTGTTCACCAGAGAGAGCTGGAAGAGGGGAACAAGCGTGCTGAGGGGGGAGGGGCCACAAACTGGCACCACTGTTACCTCTCAAATGAGGAGAATAATCATTTTACTGCTTTTCTGAGCAGATTGCAATCAACTGTATTACACTGTATCGTTTGGTTAATGTCTTTACTTTAGTGTTTTCATTGGGTTGTAAGAATGTTTCAACTAAACCACTCATCCTTAGTTAGTCGTTACTCACTACTGAGAATAGGAAAATACGTGTATTATATTAAAAGTGCAAAAAAATAATATTAGGAAAGGAACCAGAGAGAAATTTGTTGTCAACCTTTAGGGTTTTTATTAGATGTAAAGCATTGGGGAGCGTCTGGCATTATATAACACTGATGCTGCTCTCTCTTGCTCATCCTCTTATTATGGGATTATTAGGAACACACTGAGCACTGTGAATCTGTGATTTTAATATTAAAGGTAACAATAGAGTCTTTGTTGTTAACTCATTCACCATGAGAAGAAAAAATCTGAATCTGGTCCCCAAATGTCATATTGGAGTGCTGTGGTGGCTGAGCGGTTAGGGAATCGGGCTAGTAATCAGAATGTTGCTGGTTCAAATTCTGGCCATGCCAAATTATGTTGTGTCATTGGGCAAGGCACTTCACCCTACTTACCTCAGGGGGAATGTCACTGTACTTGCTGTAAATCACTCTGGATAAGAGCGTCTGATAAATGACTACATGTAAATGTTGTTGTCTAAAGTACTCCTAAGACTTCAACAGTCAAATGCAAGATGCAGCATTGTTAAATTGTTTAAATGTTTTACATTTACATTTATTTATTTATCAGATGCTTTTATCCAAAGCGACTTACAAGAGAGATTTCAAAAGCACATAAAGCTCCGATGCTTCAACTCCAGCCATGCACCTATGAATCAGACTCTGAGATTATCTGACTCAGATGATCACTGACTTTTATTTCACCTCAGTCAAATTCTAATCAAGCCATGTGACAAGTTCAATAAGTGAACAAGGTTTGACATGGTTTTAAATGTTATATAGATGTTATACAGATGTTATACAGATGTTATATAGATGACACAGGCTGGGTCCTGAATTTCTGATTTGTTTAGTTTTCGTGGCCCTCTCATTTTAAAAAGCCCCCAAATATATAATTCTAGCTACTTTATGAATCGCAAGTCACTAAAACTAATGTGTCTGGAACCTGTACGTTTGTTTTCCATTTGTAACGGGCGCAGACAGAAATGCCTTATTAAGACCTGGACAGTGGACTGATGTTCTCCAGGCCTGGAGGAAATGTGTTGGGTTGGGATGGTGAAACCATCAGGTCTAACACACACCCAGCAGATCAGCCTTACAGTCAAACCTTTTACAGAAATACATATATTCATGGTATGCTTCAAGAGGGAAATACATTTGGTGTACAAATAATCGAAAACTCCTTGGAAAAACTGTAATAACATAATTTCTAAAAATAGAAAGGCATTTTATATATATGAGTGGAATGTGGTTGTGTTACAGAAATATAACGTAATTACTGCTGTAGGCAGGTCTCATTAGCAGGTAGCATATGTGTACATGTCAAGCTACAGTCTGTCTGATGTTTAATGAGAATCTGTGGGTCTTCAACACTGAGACTGAGAGGCCTTGAATACTTAGAGTACTTCATTATATAAAGGATTATTGTTGGTGGTTACTCACGATTTCCTAGGGCCAGTTTTAATTTGTGTTCATGCATGTGTTGTTATGTGTATAGAATGACACATGTATGTATGCATTGGTGTATTCATGGATGGGGTTTACTTTTGGAAGAGAAAGGTGAGAACAAACCGATCATGATGATTCTGCATTTAACATCATTAATACCAACATTGTTTTCCTAAAGACAAGTTTGACAAACAGATTCAGTACATAGTGCTTCTCAAATCTGGGCTTAATATTCTACTATAGACAAAGATTAGACCTGTTTTTAAAACTGAGTGAAATTATACTCAAACCACCAAAGGAAGCTCACATAACCACACAGACGAGCTCCCAGGGTTAGGTTAGGGTCACAATACAGGTGAGATGAGGGGGGAGGAGCTCTGAGGTATCATACAGACAGGTGAGATGAGGGGGGAGGAGCTCTGAGGTATCATACAGACAGATGAGGGGGGAGGAGCTAAGAGGTATCATACAGACAGATGAGGGGGGAGGAGCTAAGAGGTATCATACAAACAGGTACGATGAGGGGGGAGGAGCTCTGAGGTACCATACAGACAGGTATGATGAGGGTCAGAGATGGAAGACTGTTAAGTAGCAGGAAATAGTCCCTACATGTCCAATATGTAGTTCCTGTACTTTTTTCTAAATGAGGTTGTTGATTGGTGTGGGAGGAGAGCATGTGACATTTGATAAACAGGTTTATCTTCATATTAATTTCCGGAAGTAAATAATTTCTAATCCTAATCTGTATGTTGTGACAGATTAGGATGGAGTGGGAGGAGAGAGAGTGGAGTCACGCCTGCAGCTCACGAAGAGAAGGGGGGAGGGGGAGGGGGGAGGGGTAAACAGGAACAAACAGGAAGAGACAGTCTCTTATCCCTTCTACACATTGTCTGATCAAATTATTATCCTGTTTTCTCTTTCAACATCATTTATTTCAACATTTTACTACAGTACAACTCCAGTCGAGTTTAGTTTTGAGAAGAAAACTGTATTATTTTTTCTTGTATTGTCTCTTTAACTGATTTTGATTATTCTGTGTTTGTAGGATTACACAGAACCAGCTGTTTTAATGGGGTTAGTGAAAGATACATGATAGATGGATGGATAGTTACGTTTCAGGGATGCAGATAGTAGAATGCATCATTTATCTCCACCGCAAATGTATAAATAATTGAGTCTGTGTTGCGTTGGAGTGTGTAGAGGAGGAAGGGAGATATATGAAATAGAACTGACTGACCACAACAGTTCTATATCAGCTGACAGTAGGTTGATCCCAGTGGAAACAGTCCTGTCTACTGTCCATGTTCCAGTCTGTCCCTGTACATTCACATATGCTTGCATATCAGAGATGGTTAAAGTACACACATCCTTCACTCAACTAGAAGTACAGAAGTACAGGTTCTGTTCAATATCACACTTTTTAAGTCAAGTTATTGGACTAAAGACATTTGGGCTCTGACATAAATTTAAGTCAAAAGTAAACTAAAGTCAAAAGTAGCGACTAGTAATGATTTTGTTGCCATCTTTGTCCCTATGAAATATGAGCCCAAAGACAGCCTGCTGTTATGTTTAGGTGTGAATATACAGTGTTGCCCCATGTTAACTATGGGGCGAATACTAGACCATCACCCAACTACCCCCACACTATGACCCTACTACCCCCACACTATGACCCTACTACCCCCACACTATGACCCTACTACCACCACACTATGACCCTACTACCACCACACTATGACCCTACTACCCCCACACTATGACCCTACTACCCCCACACTATGACCCTACTACCCCCACACTATGACCCTACTACCCCCACACTATGACCCAACTACCCCCACACTATGACCCTACTACCCCCACACTATGACCCTACTACCCCCACACTATGACCCAACTACCCCCACACTATGACCCAACTACCCCCACACTATGACCCTACTACCCCCACACTATGACCCTACTACCCCCACACTATGACCCTACTACCACCACACTATGACCCTACTACCACCACACTATGACCCTACTACCACCACACTATGACCCTACTACCCCCACACTATGACCCTACTACCCCCACACTATGACCCTACTACCCCCACACTATGACCCTACTACCCCCACACTATGACCCTACTACCACCACACTATGACCCTACTACCCCCACACTATGACCCTACTACCACCACACTATGACCCTACTACCCCCACACTATGACCCTACTACCACCACACTATGACCCTACTACCACCACACTATGACCCTACTACCACCACACTATGACCCTACTACCACCACACTATGACCCTACTACCACCACACTATGACCCTACTACCACCACACTATGACCCTACTACCCCCACACTATGACCCTACTACCCCCACACTATGACCCTACTACCACCACACTATGACCCTACTACCCCCACACTATGACCCTACTACCACCACACTATGACCCTACTACCACCACACTATGACCCTACTACCACCACTCTATGACCCTACTACCCCCACACTATGACCCTACTACCACCACACTATGACCCTACTACCACCACACTATGACCCTACTACCACCACTCTATGACCCTACTACCACCACACTATGACCCTACTACCACCACACTATGACCCTACTACCACCACACTATGACCCTACTACCACCACACTATGACCCTACTACCACCACTCTATGACCCTACTACCACCACACTATGACCCTACTACCACCACTCTATGACCCTACTACCACCACACTATGACCCTACTACCACCACACTATGACCCTACTACCACCACACCATGACCCTACTAACACCACACCATGACCCTACTACCACCACGACCCTACTACCACCACACTATGACCCTACTACCACCACACTATGACCCTACTACCACCACACTATGACCCTACTACCACCACACTATGACCCTACTACCACCACACTATGACCCTACTACCACCACACTATGACCCTACTACCACCACACTATGACCCTACTACCACCACACTATGACCCTACTACCACCAAATTATGACCCTACTACCACCACACTATGACCCTACTACCACCACACTATGACCCAACTACCACCACACTATGACCCTACTACCACCACACTATGACCCTACTACCACCAAACTATGACCCTACTACCACCAAACTATGACCCTACTACCACCACACTATGACCCTACTACCACCAAACTATGACCCTACTACCACCACACTATGACCCTACTACCACCACACTATGACCCTACTACCACCACACTATGACCCTACTACCACCACACTATGACCCTACTACCACCACACTATGACCCTACTACCACCACACTATGACCCTACTACCACCACACTATGACCCTACTACCACCACACTATGACCCTACTACCACCACACTATGACTTTACCAGCACCAGACTGTCCCTCTCACTTGTTTCGCTCGATGTCCTTCAAGATTGCTGGAGAAACGGCAGCAGAATGGTGAGACTATCGAGCTGTCAGCTGAGGGGCGTCCAGAGCTGGTGGAGGAGAAGGAGCTTCCTGTGGTGGACTGTACCTGCTTCGGTCTTCCGCGTCGCTACATCATGGCCATCCTGTCTGGCCTGGGATTCTGCATCTCCTTTGGAATACGCTGTAATCTGGGTGTAGCCATTGTTAGCATGGTCAATGATCACACTGTCTTCAAAGGAAACAAGGAGGTTTTAGTGGTGAGTGTTCTTGGTTCAGAATATCATTCTCTGGTCATGTCAGTGAAAGCCAGTATAGAAATCTGAAAATAATATATAAACTAAATGTCAGGAATCTGTTAAAGTAGCCTCCTCTTAGATTCCAAACTTTGACAAAAAGTATAATAAGTAGATGTTGTTGACCTGCAGGCAGCCCAGTTCAGATGGGACCCTGAGACAGTGGGGATGATTCATGGCTCCTTCTTCTGGGGTTACATCGTCACACAGATTCCAGGAGGGTTCATATGTCAAAAGTTTGCTGCCAACAGGTATTTACTGATAACTTTACTGTTAACTGTATTTACTGATAACTTGGTTAACAAAATACACTTTACGACATTTCCATCATTCTTTACTCATGGGAATCCAATCCTGGTTTGAATAAAAAAAAAAATACAGAATCTATTACTTTAGTCATTATCAGTGCCCAACTGTACTGCATGTCTTCTGAAAGCAGGATGTCAAACCCTGTGGTAGAAAAAAAACTGGATTTCATCACATGTTTAAAAATAAATGTTTGTTTGCATGTTTCTGTGTTCTGTTCCAGAGTGTTTGGCTTTGCCATAGTTGCTACATCTACTCTGAACATGCTGATTCCATCTGCCGCCCGCTGCCACTACAGCTGTGTCATTCTAGTCAGGATATGCCAGGGCCTCGTTGAGGTACACTGTGTACAAATGAGTGTGTGTTAATGTGCACACAAGCATGAAGTGTGTGTTTGTGTATTACTGTACATCATCCCTTGGTTCTGTCCTGTAGGGTGTCTCATACCCAGCTTGTCATGGGATCTGGGCCAAGTGGGCTCCACCTCTGGAGAGAAGTCGCTTGGCCACAACAGCCTTCTGTGGTCAGTGGAATATTTCTCTTTCTAACCCTATTCTTTAAAATGGAACAAAAATCTGTGAACAATATTGGAACCGTTTTTAAAGTCTGTTTAAAGCTTCTGAAAAACTCTCTACATGCTACTTCAGATAAAACAGATTTAGATTGTATTTACCTTATTCAGATACTTCTTATATGTTTGCCTCAATACAGGTATCTTTATCTTCGTTAATATTGAACAGAACATGTTGTAACGGCCATAAGGTAGATATGAAAGGCTTGTGAGGTGTTTTGGCTACTAAATCTGGATATGAGCTCAGTAGAAGACACACAATCCAACCTTACCTCAGTAGTGTGAGTGGGTTCCTCCCCTTCCTTCAGATGTTCATGGAGGTCACATGGAGAACCCTCCATCTAGCCCTCCCCCATTGCACAGCAAAACCCCAGGGACACAGGGTTTGGCTGTGGGTCTGATGACCTCACATGTCCCCCTCAACTCTCTCCAGATCCAGTGCTTGTAGGTGATCACTAGTGATCCAGTGATGCTTCCTTTCACACTGTGTGTCTGCTGTGTCAGGTTCCTATGCAGGGGCTGTAGTGGCGATGCCTTTAGCTGGGATCCTGGTGCAATACTCAGGGTGGCCTTCTGTTTTTTACCTGTATGGTGAGTAACTAACCACTGATTTATTGATTGTAACTTTTCACATATTTACAAAGATGATAGTCTACTGGCTAGTTTGTTCTGTGAAAATGAACTTGGCTATTGTTAGTAGATAGTACATACAAATAGTGGAGGTATTGGTAGAATGTTCCTTTATCCTCCTTTTGTATTTATCAAACATAGACATACTGTACATTCTGTGACTCTTTCTGATGTTCTCTGTCGTCTTGTCTGATCTCTAAATTATTTCCTATCTAATGCCTCTTTATATCTAATCATGGCAACACCTTATACCTTCCCCACATTTTCCTATATCTCTACTACCCGTCTCTGTCTCCCTCCTCCGTCTCTGTCCCCCTCCTCCGTCTCTGTCCCCCTCCTCCGTCTCTGTCCCCCTCCTCCGTCTCTGTCCCCCTCCTCCGTCTCTGTCTCCCTCCTCCGTCTCTGTCTCCCTCCTCCGTCTCTGTCCCCCTCCTCCGTCTCTGTCCCCCCTCCATACCACCCCTTACCCTCCCAGGTTTTGTTGGGATATTTTGGTACCTCTTCTGGCTCCTGGTGTCTTATGAGAGTCCAGCTGCTCACCCCACCATCACTCCTGAGGAGAGGAAGTACATTGAAGATGCCATCGGAGAGTCTGCTGGCCTGGTGAACCCCCTCCAGGTCCTCCTGAGTCTGGAGTCTGACTTTAATGTAAGGCGTAATTGAACACTATATAATTACATTCCTGTTTGTTTTAGAAATTCAAAACTCCATGGAAACATTTCTTCACCTCCATGCCGGTATACGCCATCATCGTGGCCAACTTCTGCAGGAGTTGGACCTTCTATCTGCTCCTTATCAGCCAGCCTGCTTACTTTGAAGAGGTGTTTGGCTTTGAGATCAGCAAGGTGAGGCTATTATATTCACTGACCTGATCCTTTATATTGTGGCACATGCATGTTCCCTCATCCTGCCTGCTTGTCCTCAGGTGGGGATGGTCTCAGCCCTGCCTCACCTGGTCATGACCATCATTGTGCCAATCGGGGGCCAGCTGGCAGATTACCTGAGAACTCACAACCTGATGACCACCACCAATGTTAGAAAGCTCATGAACTGTGGAGGTATGTATGTGAGCATGTATGTGAAGGTACAGTATGTGAGCATGTATGTGGAGGTACAGTATGTGAGCATGTATGTCTTGGGGGAATGAGATTCATGGTTTGAAGCCAAATAGCTTGAGTGCCTCCTAATAAGTACAGGGCTATTAGTTTACAAACATTTATAGACAGTCAATAAACCTTAAAGGGATTGTCTCAGTTCACTATACTATTTTGATCTACAGGCTGTATAACTGCCTGTAGATCAAAGGCTTTTAACATCCAAAGGCTTTTAACTCACTAAACGTGATAATTAAAACAAGTACATTTAACACAACATGAGGGAATAGAGAATGTGTTCCATCCCATGGTGCCAATGAAGAGTGTATCAGAATGTTGTACTCATGCCTAACCATAGAGTTAGGGATAGAGTGTAAGCTAACCACACACAAACCTAACATAACCTAACATGACCCTGACCATAGAGTTTGGGTTCCATGTAGCATCTGTGTGGTTCATCCACATGGCAGCAATAGGGTCAACAACAGGAGTTGTTCAGCTGTTGGGTCTTTAGAACCACAAGAACAGCACCAGTAATCTGAAACATGCTTTTAGGATGTGACTCACTGGACCTCTGGGTGTTTGTCTGAGTGGTAGAACACTCATCCTGGGACACTGAGGAACCAAGTTCTGTGTAGCAGCATCACTGTACTGGGGTTGATAGGCAGTATTACTGCCTGTGTGTCCTGTCTGTGTGGGAACAGAGGGGGTGCTGGTCAGATGCAGAGACACAGAGCAGACACATGGCAGAGACAGAGCAGAGACACAGAGCAGACACATGGCAGAGACAGAGCAGAGACACAGAGCAGACACATGGCAGAGACAGAGCAGAGACACAGAGCAGACACATGGCAGAGACAGAGCAGAGACACAGAGCAGACACATGGCAGAGACAGAGCAGAGACACAGAGCAGACACATGGCAGAGACAGAGCAGAGACACAGAGCAGACACATGGCAGAGACAGAGCAGAGACACAGAGCAGACACATGGCAGAGACAGAGCAGAGACACAGAGCAGACACATGGCAGAGACAGAGCAGAGACACAGAGCAGACACATGGCAGAGACAGAGCAGAGACACAGAGCAGACACATGGCAGAGACAGAGCAGAGACACAGAGCAGACACAGAGCAGACACATGGCAGAGACAGAGCAGACACAGAGCACCTGCTCCACCATGTGCTGCTCAGGGGAGCAGGACCTCCACACAGGCATTAGGAGCCTTTCTAGCTAGAGAGAGAACTACTGTGAACCTCAAACACTGAGATTCAAACCAAAGGGTTGAAACGCAACTGACCCAGGTTAAGGTTTTTGTTAAATGTAGCAAACGGTTGTGTAATAAAACGTATTAAACTGGCAAAAAAATCAAGGTGTAGAGATTTAGACTTTGAAAAAGATGGTGCCATTTTGTATTTTATTAAAGGTAGAGTCATCCTGAGGCAGACACCAGCAGATCTCTTAAATTATCCTACAATCATGTGTCAGATGGTACCAATAGAACATCATGAATTACATATGGAGATTATTTGCATATTGATGCATTTATAAATTCAGGGATTTCCCCCCAAAATTATGATCATAAACAGTGATCAACAAACATTATTAATGCAGCACATGAATAAACTATATTTAGGGGAACTGCCAACGTGCTATTTGAATCATCTCATAAAACATCCTGCACAGCTACATGCATAATGGTGACATGGATACAGAGAAATGTCTTTGTGTTGTTTACAAATGATGACCTACTGCCTGTGTATGTGAGAGGCTGTAACTTCCCTGATAGGTGCACATCCTAAACACACAGTAACTTCCCTGATAGGTGCACATCCTAAACACACAGTAACTTCCCTGATAGGTGCACATCCTAAACACACAGTAACTTCCCTGATAGGTGCACATCCTAAACACACAGTAACTTCCCTGATAGGTGCACATCCTAAACACACAGTAACCTCCCTGATAGGTGCACATCCTAAACACACAGTAACTTCCCTGATAGGTGCACATCCTAAACACACAGTAACTTCCCTGATAGGTGCACATCCTAAACACACAGTAACTTCCCTGATAGGTGCACATCCTAAACACACAGTAACTTCCCTGATAGGTGCACATCCTAAACACACAGTAACCTCCCTGATAGGTGCACATCCTAAACACACAGTAACTTCCCTGATAGGTGCACATCCTAAACACACAGTAACTTCCCTGATAGGTGCACATCCTAAACACACAGTAACCTCCCTGATAGGTGCACATCCTAAACACACAGTAACTTCCCTGATAGGTGCACATCCTAAACACACAGTAACTTCCCTGATAGGTGCACATCCTAAACACACAGTAACTTCCCTGATAGGTGCACATCCTAAACACACAGTAACTTCCCTGATAGGTGCACATCCTAAACTCACATTAAGGAATTAAGGTGGCGACTAGTAGAATGTGTTTGGGCTATTGTGCACCTGAGTGAGCCAGCCTCTGCTACTTACCTTAGGTGATGCTGGCTATCTATCAATAGCATTAAAAACAGGATGTAGGTTTGAAGAAAAAGAATGACAACCTTTTCCATGTAAACCTCCATTGAGCTCACATCACTCGCAGTATCAACTGAAGATGTGATGTTTCATTTGACCTGTTAACATTGTTGGATTTAAAGATGTTACCTTGTTTCTGTTGTCAGGATTTGGCATGGAGGCCACTCTGCTGCTGGTGGTCGGATTCTCACACACCAAAGTTGTAGCCATTTCCTTCTTGGTTCTTGCTGTCGGATTCAGCGGATTTGCCATCTCAGGTTAGAAATACCAGAAAAAATAAAATCATGATTTTCATGATTTGTACCAATCGACACAAAATACTATTTCTGCTCAGTATTATGTCCTGTAAGCTTCAGCTGAAAGTGTTGTAGAAATGTACAGTATACAGGTACATTTGTTGTGTCAACCTTTGGTTAATAAGTTCATTCACTTTTACTATAACCACATATTAAAACCACTTGTTACACTTGTTGCAACACCATTGTAAGAAACTTAGCTGAGTTCCAACAAAAAAACACTCACACAATTCAGACACAAACTAAACATGGACATTTCACTGTGAATTATACAAAACTTTTTTTTAAATGTTTTTTTTAGGTTTCAATGTGAATCACCTAGACATTGCTCCCCGCTATGCCAGCATCCTGATGGGGATCTCCAATGGAGTGGGAACCCTATCTGGGATGGTGTGTCCTCTCATTGTTGGAGCCATGACCAAGCATAAGGTGAGGACATATAGACCTGCAACAGTACCTGCTGGTTCAGGAGTCACAGACCTGGAACAGTACCTGCTGGTTCAGGAGTCACAGACCTGCAACAGTACCTGCTGGTTCAGGAGTCACAGACCTGGAACAGTACCTGCTGGTTCAGGAGTCACAGACCTGGAACAGTACCTGCCTCTTTCAGGAGTCACAGACCTGGAACAGTATCTGCTGGTTCAGGAGTCACAGACCTGGAACAGTATCTGCTGGTTCAGGAGTCACAGACCTGGAACAGTACCTGCTGGTTCAGGAGTCACAGACCTGGAACCGTATCTGCTGGTTCAGGAGTCACAGACCTGGAACAGTATCTGCTGGTTCAGGAGTCACAGAACAGAAGTCTGGTTCACGAGTCAGGTGGCTGAGCGGTTAGGGAACTGGGCTAGTAATCAGAAGATTGTGGGTTCAATTTCTGTCAGTGCCAAATTACATATGTCCTGAGAACACACTTCTCCTATAAACATTCCTGTCTATATTCAACAGACACGTGAAGAATGGCAGTATGTGTTCCTCATCGCCAGCTTGGTTCACTATGGAGGGGTCATCTTCTATGGTATGTATTAACTCACAACTAGATCCAGACTGCTGTCTATCATAGCCTGTAAATAGAAACCAGTAGAGGTCTTTCAGACAGGCCTTACCTGTAACATGGTGCTGTCTCTCTCCCTCTGAACTGGTGCTCTCTCTCTCTCTCTCTCTCTCTCTCCCTCTGAACTGGTGCTCACTCTCTCTCTCTCTCCTCTGAACTGGTGCTGTCTCTCTTTCTCTCTTTCTCTCCCTCTGAACTGGTGCTGTCTCTCTTTCTCTCCCTCTGAACTGGTGCTGTCTCTCTCTCTCTCTCTCTCTCCTCTGAACTGGTGCTCTCTCTCTCTCTCTCCTCTGAACTGGTGCTGTCTCTCTTTCTCTCCCTCTGAACTGGTGCTGTCTCTCTTTCTCTCCCTCTGAACTGGTGCTCTCTCTCTCTCTCTCTCTCTCTCTCCTCTGAACTGGTGCTGTCTCTCTTTCTCTCTTTCTCTCCCTCTGAAATGGTGCTCTCTCTCTCTCTCTCTCTCTCTCTCTCTCTCTATCTCCCTCTGAACTGGTGCTTGCTCTCTCTCTCTCTCTCTCTCCCTCTCCTCTGAACTGGTGCTCTCTCTCTCCCTCTCCTCTGAACTGGTGCTCTCTCTCTCTCCTCTGAACTGGTGCTCTCTCTCTCTCCCTCTCCTCTGAACTGGTGCTCTCTCTCTCTCTCTCTCTCTCCTCTGAACTGGTGCTCTCTCTCTCTCTCTCTCTCTCTCCCTCTCCTCTGAACTGGTGCTCTCTCTCTCTCCCTCTCCTCCGAACTGGTGCTCTCTCTCCCTCTCTCTCCCTCTGAACTGGTGCTCTCTCTCTCTCTCTCTCTGAACTGGTGCTCTCTCTGTCAGGTATTTTTGCATCTGGAGAGAAGCAGCCATGGGCAGATGTGGAGGACACAAGCGATGAGAAGTGTGGTATCCTTGATGAGGATGAACTGGCAAATGAAACTGAAGAAATGTACCGAACAGGTGGAGGTCACTATGGAGCTATGAGCCAGCCGAAAGCAGGACCCAACGGAGGGCAAGGTGGAGAGGGTGGGGGTGCGGGGTGGGTAACGGACTGGGAGAAGACGGAAGAGTATGTTCAGCCTCCAGCTTACAAGTAAGGAAAGAGACAGAGGAACTTGACATAAGAGATAAACATTTTGATTAAATGGAATAGTTAAATCTGTACTGTACCAGAATCTGACCTCTAACAGGGTCGGTTTCTGAACCCTTTATAATTGGTCAGGAATATTTTAAATGGGAAGTAAATGTCTGTTGGACATTTGTTGTTTGTGTATGTGTACAGTAACTTTCAATTATAAAGTCCACCAACTTGTTGTGTCATAGACTTTAAAATTACAGCAAAAACATGTTTCACATTCTTAAGAATGTAAAGTATTCAGTCTGAAATTCCGATACATAACCCTAACCCAACCCTCTAATATATAGGGTTAGATATAACCCTAACCCAACCCTCTAATATATAGGGTTAGATATAACCCTAACCCAACCCTCTAATATATAGGGTTAGATATAACCCTAACCCAACCCTCTAATATATAGGGTTAGATATAACCCTAACCAGTAGCTACTCAGACACAGTTTCAGTGGTCATCTACAGAGGTGGCCGAGCCAGATGTAGTTTAATAAAGTACATTTAGTCAGTATTCTTCCACTGAAATGACTGTGGAGATCTTCTCTGATTAGACCCAGGGTTAAGGTAACCCTAACTAACCCAGTCGGACTCATGGGCCAGAACTTTGACTGACAAATATCTAATACTACTAATCACCTATAAATATTTATACACTAATAATGGATCACCTGGTAGTAAAGAGTGGCCCAAAGGTCTAGTAGAAGCTCATCAGTTCAGTAGGACTATAGGCTTAAATAGAGTCTATAACACAACAATGTAAATACACAAAATTATGTGGAACAAGAGAAAGAGTAGAAATACATTCGGAAGGCGCTGTATTGAATACAACGTGTGTGTGTGTGTGTGTGTGTGCGTGTGTGTGCATGTGTACAGTCCTTAGTAGGTGCTACAGCCTGAAATGAAAGTTGAATTGTATTGCACTCATACATGTTTTGGGGTATATAAGTCTCCTTAAGAGATTGGCCTCAGCATGTGGTTGTGCAAAGACAATAACACTTTATTTTAATATAATTGTTTTCCAAAACCATCAGCTTGCATCTGTTGTGATGTTTCAGACAACAATCCTGCTGATAGCACCAAAGATAAAGTGTGCATTGTTAATAAAAACTTGTTCTGATCTGACAATCCAGCCATGAAAGGAGATCTTGTGAGTCTTAGTCTCCACAGATGTCCCTGTCCTTCTATTAGCTCAGGAATCTGACCAAAATGACTGAAACAACATTGTGTTATGCACTGACTGTGTATTAGGCTGTGTGTGTGTGTGTGTGTGTCAAGATACTGCTTATCTGGATCTGTATTAGAAATAGTTTAGATGGATTTGGTCGTGTATGATAGCTGTGCTGGTTCATGCAATAACAAAGCAGTTAGTGTGTTTATGCTGTTCTGTCTCTCTGTCTCTCTCTTCCCCCTCTGCAGTCAATGTATTTAATCCCTGATTGTCAGTGATGTATGAGTTGGTTGGTCAGAGGTTAGGGATTGTAAGCATGTGTGTGATTATGTGTGTGTGTGTAGTTATGTGCGTAGGTGTGTGTATAGGTGTGGTTATGTGCATGCGTGTGTGTGTGTGTGTGTAATAGTATGTGTGCTAGTTGGGTGCAGGTGCAGGAATGCTAAGTGATGAGCATAGTGCAACGATTAGTCTGACAGCACATGTAGTCAGCTCTACATCCTCTAACACACACACACACACACACACACATCACTAATACTAAAAGTATGCTTCAAATATGGGCCTGATGATCGAGGGAATAGCTATGTATATGTCTGTGAAAAACTATTTGACTAGTTGCTGTAATACTTCCTGGAAAGAAGGTGAATGTCCAGATAATGAATGAGTACAAGAAACATTCATGCACTAAAAATGTTTCCATGTTTCCCAGTTTGTGAGATTAGTACACAGAAACATTCATTTATCTCCATATAAAATTTTGCTTGATGGATAAACATAAGAAACCAGACTAAAACTTTTGTTATATATGAAATAAGAGAACAATTTCACATAAGGGTTAGTTAGTGAGGGTTTATGCGCAACCACTCAATACAGAATATTGTTTAGTCACGATGTATTAGTGTTGATTTATTATTTTGTCTTAGTTTACTACGATCCTGTTAAATTTTCCTGCTCTTCTGACATTGTCTTGATTAATTATTCAATCACCTAAGGGTGAATGAAAATATAATAAAAACCATTGATATATATATATATATATATATAAATATTGTTTTTAATTAAATGTATAATGTATGTATGTATGTATGTATGTATATGTGGATAAGTGGACCATCCTTGTATAAAATAAAATTCAGCAAAATGTGCACATATTTTTATCAGTACTATTATCGAGATGTATCTTCATTACATTTGATGTTTCATTATGAAACAGCCTGACTGCAGGGAGGAGTTATAGTGTTCAGAGCAGAGCAGAGCAGTCTGAATGACCAATGTCAATACAAAGATATATTTTTTTGTACAGTATTAATGTATTTGATGCTTTCATATATGGAACTGAACTGTGACATTGTGTCTCTCTGCCATCCTCTCTGCACCATGACAGATGGAGGCAGGATTAACAGTGATTTTAGATTAGAGAGGAGAGCAGATGCACTCAGTGGGAGAGAGACACGTCACAGATGCAGGAGGAGCAAACAGAGAAGGATCATAGGAGGAGGTGCTGGTGGGAAGAGAGGTTATAGGAGGAGGTGCTCCTGGTGGGAGGTGAGGTTATAGGAGGAGGTGCTGGTGGAAAGAGAGGTTATAGGAGGAGGTGCTCCTGGTGGGAGGTGAGGTTATAGGAGGAGGTGCTGGTGGAAAGAGAGGTTATAGGAGGAGGTGCTGGTGGAAAGAGAGGTTATAGGAGGAGGTGCTGGTGGTGGGAGGTGAGGTTATAGGAGGAGGTGCTGGTGGGAGGTGAGGTTATAGGAGGAGGTGCTCCTGGTGGGAGGTGAGGTTATAGGAGGAGGTGCTGGTGGGAGGTGAGGTTATAGGAGGAGGTGCTCCTGGTGGGAGGTGAGGTTATAGGAGGAGGTGCTGGTGGGAGGTGAGGTTATAGGAGGAGGTGCTCCTGGTGGGAGGTGAGGTTATAGGAGGAGGTGCTGGTGGAAAGAGAGGTTATAGGAGGAGGTGCTCCTGGTGGAAAGAGAGGTTATAGGAAGAGGTGCTCCTGGTGGGAGGTGAGGTTATAGGAGGAGGTGCTCCTGGTGGGAGGTGAGGTTATAGGAGGAGGTGCTCCTGGTGGGAGGTGAGGTTATAGGAGGAGGTGCTGGTGGGAGGTGAGGTTATAGGAGGAGGTGCTGGTGGGAAGAGAGGTTATAGGAGGAGGTGCTCCTGGTGGGAGGTGAGGTTATAGGAGGAGGTGCTCCTGGTGGGAGGTGAGGTTATAGGAGGAGGTGCTCCTGGTGGGAGGTGAGGTTATAGGAGGAGGTGCTCCTGGTGGGAGGTGAGGTTATAGGAGGAGTTTCTCCTGGTGGGAGGTGAGGTTATAGGAGGAGGTGCTGGTGGAAAGAGAGGTTATAGGAGGAGGTGCTCCTGGTGGAAAGAGAGGTTATAGGAAGAGGTGCTCCTGGTGGGAGGTGAGGTTATAGGAGGAGGTGCTCCTGGTGGGAGGTGAGGTTATAGGAGGAGGTGCTCCTGGTGGGAGGTGAGGTTATAAGAGGAGGTGCTGGTGGAAAGAGAGGTTATAGGAGGAGGTGCTGGTGGGAAGTGAGGTTATAGGAGGAGGTGCTCCTGGTGGGAGGTGAGGTTATAGGAGGAGGTGCTGGTGGGAGGTGAGGTTATAGGAGGAGGTGCTGGTGGGAAGAGAGGTTATAGGAGGAGGTGCTCCTGGTGGGAGGTGAGGTTATAGGAGGAGGTGCTCCTGGTGGGAGGTGAGGTTATAGGAGGAGGTGCTCCTGGTGGGAGGTGAGGTTATAGGAGGAGGTGCTCCTGGTGGGAGGTGAGGTTATAGGAGGAGTTTCTCCTGGTGGGAGGTGAGGTTATAGGAGGAGGTGCTCCTGGTGGGAGGTGAGGTTATAGGAGGAGGTGCTCCTGGTGGGAGGTGAGGTTATAGGAGGAGGTGCTCCTGGTGGGAGGTGAGGTTATAGGAGGAGGTGCTCCTGGTGGGAGGTGAGGTTATAGGAGGAGTTTCTCCTGGTGGGAGGTGAGGTTATAGGAGGAGGTGCTCCTGGTGGGAGGTGAGGTTATAGGAGGAGGTGCTCCTGGTGGGAGGTGAGGTTATAGGAGGAGTTTCTCCTGGTGGGAGGTGAGGTTATAGGAGGAGGTGCTCCTGGTGGGAGGTGAGGTTATAGGAGGAGGTGCTCCTGGTGGGAGGTGAGGTTATAGGAGGAGGTGCTCCTGGTGGGAGGTGAGGTTATAGGAGGAGGTGCTCCTGGTGGGAGGTGAGGTTATAGGAGGAGGTGCTGGTGGGAAGAGAGGTTATAGGAGGAGGTACTCCTGGTGGGAGGTGAGGTTATAGGAGGAGGTGCTCCTGGTGGGAGGTGAGGTTATAGCAGGAGGTGCTCCTGGTGGGAGGTGAGGTTATAGGAGGAGGTGCTGGTGGGAGGTGAGGTTATAAGAGGAGGTGCTCCTGGTGGGAGGTGAGGTTATAGGAGGAGGTGCTCCTGGTGGGAGGTGAGGTTATAGGAGGAGGTGCTCCTGGTGGGAGGTGAGGTTATAGGAGGAGTTGCTCCTGGTGGGAGGTGAGGTTATAGGAGGAGGTGCTCCTGGTGGGAGGTGAGGTTATAGGAGGAGGTGCTCCTGGTGGGAGGTGAGGTTATAGGAGGAGGTGCTCCTGGTGGGAGGTGAGGTTATAGGAGGAGGTGCTCCTGGTGGGAGGTGAGGTTATAGGAGGAGGTGCTCCTGGTGGGAGGTGAGGTTATAGGAGGAGTTGCTCCTGGTGGGAGGTGAGGTTATAGGAGGAGGTGCTCCTGGTGGGAGGTGAGGTTATAGGAGGAGGTGCTCCTGGTGGGAGGTGAGGTTATAGGAGGAGGTGCTCCTGGTGGGAGGTGAGGTTATAGGAGGAGTTGCTCCTGGTGGGAGGTGAGGTTATAGGAGGAGGTGCTCCTGGTGGGAGGTGAGGTTATAGGAGGAGGTGCTCCTGGTGGGAGGTGAGGTTATAGGAGGAGTTGCTCCTGGTGGGAGGTGAGGTTATAGGAGGAGGTGCTTCTGCTGGGAGGTGAGGTTATAGGAGGAGGTGCTCCTGGTGGGAGGTGAGGTTATAGGAGGAGGTGCTCCTGGTGGGAGGTGAGGTTATAGGAGGAGGTGCTTCTGCTGGGAGGTGAGGTTATAGGAGGAGGTGCTCCTGGTGGGAGGTGAGGTTATAGGAGGAGTTGCTCCTGGTGGGAGGTGAGGTTATAGGAGGAGTTGCTCCTGGTGGGAGGTGCCAGTCTGAGAGACTCTAGTCTTCATGCTTGTATTACTGACTTGTGTGCTTCCGGTTCCTGTCCTATTACTCAGGGAGGGGTGAAGGAGGATGATGCTGACTTACAAATCACAACCCAATTTCAATATCATTCTTCAATTATGTTCATAAAATCAGTCACTGAATGCTCTTGTTGCTCTTCACTTTGACACTTGTTTACTTTACTACAATGTGTGTTTCATAATCTGACTACCCACAATGTTTGGGGACTATCACTTTGTTATGATCAGTGACTCTTCTGTAAAACTCTCTTGGAAGTCGCTGAATGAATAAATGCAATGTAATGTAACGTAAAAATGGGTTACCAATGAGTGGACCCACGAGGGCAGGGTTTTGCTTTATTGCGGTTCCATCTAGTGGTTCAAACATGCAATCACTGGGTTAAAATCAAGTCAATCCCATTTTAATAGCCTGCAGCGATATCACTGCTGAAGGATCCACCTGTACACACTGTGTGCTGTTGCGTGAACGAGGCTCTAAAGTTTATGGCACAGTCAGTCAAAGCTCCTTAGTTATATCAATACTTTCGTAATATCTACGTCAAGCGAGGCAAATCTGACAACCAAGAGGTTGGAAATGCCATTAAGCCACCATGCGTGTTTGAATAACGCAACACCTTGTATGTCCCAGGCTGACAAAAGTGATCGTTTGTCCCGGTATTTCCAGTGCCTGACGAGGTGGTTAGGTCATGTTAAAGGGTTAGGTCATGTTAAAGGGTTAGGTCATGTTAAAGGGTTAGGTCATGTTAAAGGGTTAAGTCATGTTAAAGGGTTAGGTCATGTTAAAGGGTTAGGTCATGTTAAAGGTTTAGGTCATGTTAAAGGGTTAAGTCATGTTAAAGGGTTAGGTCATGTTAAAGGGTTAGGTCATGTTAAAGGTTTAGGTCATCTTAAAGGGTTAGATCATGTTAAAGGGTTAGGTCATGTTAAAGGGTTAGGTCATGTTAAAGGGTTAGGTCATGTTAAAGGGTTAGGTCATGTTAAAGGGTTAGGTCATGTTAAAGGGTTAGGTCATGTTAAAGGGTTAGGTCATGTTAAAGGGTTAGGTCATGTTAAAGGGTTAGGTCATGTTAAAGGGTTAGGTCATGTTAAAGAGTTAGGTCATGTTAAAGGGTTAAGTCATGTTAAAGGGTTAGGTCATGTTAAAGGGTTAGATCATGTTAAAGGGTTAGATCATGTTAAAGGGTTAGGTCATGTTAAAGGGTTAGGTCATGTTAAAGAGTTAGGTCATGTTAAAGGGTTAGGTCATGTTAAAGGGTTAGATCATGTTAAAGGGTTAGATCATGTTAAAGGGTTAGGTCATGTTAAAGGGTTAGATCATGTTAAAGGGTTAGGTCATGTTAAAGGGTTAGGTCATGTTAAAGGGTTAGGTCATGTTAAAGGGTTAGATCATGTTAAAGGGTTAGATCATGTTAAAGGGTTAGGTCATGTTAAAGGGTTAGGTCATGTTAAAGGTCATGTTAAAGGGTTAGGTCATGTTAAAGGTCATGTTAAGGCTCCAGGATTTTAGGAGCGTCAACAGCCCCAAAATAAGAATAGTTGAGAACCATGTAATTGAAAATATAATAATATAAGACAGATACAAAACAAAATACAGTTGTGTAAATCTGGTAGTCATACTCTCACTAGGACTAGATATAGCAACGTTATTAGTCTTTAAATGAAATATAAAGACACCAAGCAGCAGCAGCCCATGTTAAACTGTGGACACGCCCAATAAGGTTTATTCAGTTTGTTATTGGACAGTTTGGACCAGAGGAAGGAATTAAATGGGTTTGAGCCCTGAAAGTCAGTTCTGATTGGTTTACCGAGACGTCTGTTAAGTTTACAAGAACCGCATTGGCTGCTTAGTAAATACGATGTTTTATTCTTAGCCCCGCCTTTCTGAACTACAATGGAGTCCAGATTTAGCTAATAACATATCACTACTTCTTCCTTAAACAAATGTGGGAGTATTTAGGTTATTTGATGCGTTTTAGTACATACTAATTTGAAAACAGCGTATATCAATATCTTTCAGTAGTACAAATGCAGTGTCTACATTAAGAATCTTTTTCTGGGATCATTTCTATAGTAAACCATGACTACAGCCTCTTAGCTGTTTAGTATCCAGAATCCTCAAGCTGTTCTACTGTAAATGAACAATAAACCACCAGAATACAGGTAAGATATTTTACTTAAAATCGTCCAATCTTTTTTACGTTGTTGAGACATGATGGCATTTCTGCTGATCGTTTATGCTATTTTGTTAGCTGAGATCTGGGTCACATGAACTTCTGCCTCCATATGTGCTGCATCATGTCTCTTAAGATCCTCCTATAGATACTTCATAACAGGGTCATAGTGTTTCATTTAATCCTTATGTAGCCTCTAATCTTTCTCATGGACCCTGTATTCTCTCTCCCTCAGGCATGACAGAGTATAAACTTGTGGTAGTTGGGGCTGGTGGTGTGGGTAAGAGTGCCCTGACAATCCAGCTCATCCAGAATCACTTTGTGGATGAATATGATCCCACTATAGAGGTTAGTGACAATGAACAACAGGACTGATTTCTTACAGGAAACACTCAGATTGTTTCAGATGAATTAATTAATAAGACATTCATGGTAGTGCAGAAAATGAATGACCTACATCCCAAAAAATGATTATTGAATGAGCGGAAAAGGAAATGAATTAGCTTTAATTTGGAAACTGATGAAATATAATCTTTACCTTGTGCCATGTCTGTGGTATTTAGGACTCGTACAGGAAGCAGGTGGTGATTGACGGGGAGACGTGTCTGCTGGACATCCTGGACACAGCAGGTCAGGAGGAGTACAGCGCCATGAGGGACCAGTACATGAGGACAGGAGAGGGCTTCCTCTGTGTCTTCGCCATCAACAACAGCAAGTCGTTTGAGGATGTGCACCTCTACAGGTATGATCCCACTTACAGCAGCAACCTTACTAATCTGCGTAACAAAAGATCGAATACCTCGCAGTACATTTGTACAACAACAATATCCTGTAAATCCCCAGAGAGCAGATCAACCGTGTGAAGGACAGTGACAGTGTTCCCATGGTGCTGGTGGGCAACAAGAGTGACCTGGGGAGTCGCAGTGTGGAGAGCAGGCAGGCCCAGGAGCTGGCCAGGGGATACGGGGTCCCCTTTGTAGAGACCTCAGCTAAAACCAGACAGGTAGGAAGCTGCTTCATGTCGACCCTGGAGATTACACTGTGTGCTTGAGGATCAAGGGTCTGTTCGGGCTCATGTCTTATTTAGGGTTCAGATATTGTTCTGCTACAGCCTGTCTGTCTCACTGTGGACTGTCTTCCATTCAGGGGGTGGAAGAAGCCTTTTACTCTTTGGTGCGGGAAATCAGGCGCTATAAGGAAACGAACCGCAGCAACAAGAAGAGCAAGAAAAGCACTCAGAGACGCTGCACTATCCTCTAACCCAGACCAAACCTGTCCTCTCTGCTGCACTATCCTCTAACCCAGACCAAACCTGTCCTCTCTGCTGCACTATCCTCTAACCCAGACCAAACCTGTCCTCTCTGCTGCACTATCCTCTAACCCAGACCAAACCTGTCCTCTCTGCTGCACTATCCTCTAACCCAGACCAAACCTGTCCTCTCTGCTGCACTATCCTCTAACCCAGACCAAACCTGTCCTCTCTGCTGCACTATCCTCTAACCCAGACCAAACCTGTCCTCTCTGCTGCACTATCCTCTAACCCAGACCAAACCTGCCCTCTGCCTCCCAGCTCTCCTTACACAGTACACATACACACACACACACACACACACACACATACACATACACACACACCACACCCCTTCATATTCCTGTTCTGAAAGCTGATTGGTCACATGACTTACCAATGTTATCATTTGCTGGCTGTCCATGTCATGACTTCTTCATGATGTTTTCTTTCAAAAGGCAACAGTATTACATTAATAGGAATATTCATATATTAAGGTGTGTACCAAGAAAATACATGGTACAACTTAGACTAACACAGTATAGCATTTAAACACAATGGTTTAATGAACCTGTATATATTGTTAGTTTACTTTGCAAATAACAGGTAATCAGGTTTCAATGTCTACATAACCTCATTATGTTCATGAAACCGTTTCACTGTTTATGTTCCATCCATAACTATTGTGTGAACCTTTATACAGGACATTTGATCCAACTGCCTCCAGTCTTTAATGGCCAGTCGGTTATAAGGCTGTGAACATCTCCATGTTTATCATGATGTCCTAAATGTAACTTGAGGATTTGGAAACATGTGAGTAAAAATCACTGTGAGACCATGAGAGCCATGTTCTTTGCTGTATCCTACTCAGACAGGACTAACCTTCTGCTGGGGTTAGGACAGGACTAACCTTCTGCTGGGGTTAGGACAGGACTAGCCTGCTGCTGGGGTTAGGACAGGACTAACCTTCTGCTGGGGTTAGGACAGGACTAACCTTCTGCTGGGGTTAGGACAGGACTAGCCTGCTGCTGGGGTTAGGACAGGACTAGCCTGCTGCTGGGGTTAGGACAGGACTAGCCTGCTGCTGGGGTTAGGACAGGACTAGCCTGCTGCTGGGGTTAGGACAGGACTAGCCTGCTGCTGGGGTTAGGACAGGACTAGCCTGCAGGTTAGGACAGGACTAACCTGCTAGTGTCTGCTGGGGTTAGGACAGGACTAACCTGCAGGTTAGGGTTAGGACAGGACTAGCCTGCTGCTGGGGTTAGGACAGGACTAACCTGCAGGTTAGAGTTAGGACAGGACTAACCTTTCTGCAGATTGATATAAAGTAGGTTGACTGTTTAGTTCATCTGTACATGAAGGAGGGTTTTTTTTCTTCCTTTTTAAGATTTATTTCGTTTTAGTTCTGTACAAAAAGTTACAAAGTTATTATTCATTGATGTTTCCAAAAGCCCTTCTGTGAGACGCATGTCCAGTCTAGTAGGATGAGTGTGTTCATACATGTGCTTCATGGAGACAGTAGGTGAGTCAGAAGCAGCAGGTCCTTCAAGCTTCACCAACCAAAGCGAGACACCAGCTTCTCCTGGTCATCCAGGTCTTTCTGCACCTTCTTCCTCATGTAGAAGATGGGACAGTCTCGGCTGGAGGGGAGGAGCACAGTTACAGGCTCCATACACACATGGTCAGGGACAGTGCTGCTAAATGTGTGTGTGTTCCACTGTGATCACATGGAGCACACTTTAACCACATCTCATACAAAAGCACATCAGCGTGCTGTAAGGAGATGGAACAGTAAGCATGACAGGAGTGTGTGTACCTGGAACACAGCGTGTGTGTGTGTGTGTGTGTTAGTACCTGGTACACAGGATGTGTCTGTGTGTGTGTGTTAGTACCTGGTACACAGGATGTGTGTGTGTGTGTGTGTGTGTGTTAGTACCTGGTACACAGGATGTGTGTGTGTGTGTGTGTGTGTGTGTACCTGGTGCACAGGATGTGTGTGTGTACCTGGTACCTGGTGCACAGGATGTGTGTGTGTTAGTACCTGGTACACAGGATGTGTGTGTGTGTGTTAGTACCTGGTACACAGGATGTGTCTGTGTGTGTGTGTGTTAGTACCTGGTACACAGGATGTGTGTGTGTGTTAGTACCTGGTACACAGGATGTGTGTGTGTACCTGGTACACAGGATGTGTGTGTGTGTGTGTGTTAGTACCTGGTACACAGGATGTGTGTGTGTACCTGGTGCACAGGATGTGTGTGTGTTAGTACCTGGTACACAGGATGTGTGTGTGTGTGTGTGTGTTAGTACCTGGTACACAGGATGTGTGTGTGTGTGTGTGTACCTGGTACACAGGGTGTGTGTGTGTGTGTACCTGGTACACAGGATGTGTGTGTGTGTGTACCTGGTACACAGGATGTGTGTGTGTGTGTGTGTGTACCTGGTACACAGGATGTGTGTGTGTGTTAGTGCCTGGTGCACAGGATGTGTGTGTACCTGGTACACAGGGTGTGTGTGTGTACCTGGTACACAGGATGTGTGTGTGTGTGTGTGTACCTGGTACACAGGATGTGTGTGTGTACCTGGTACACAGGATGTGTCTGTGTGTGTGTGTGTGTACCTGGTACACAGGATGTGTCTGTGTGTGTGTGTGTACCTGGTACACAGGATGTGTCTGTGTGTGTGTGTGTGTGTGTGTGTGTTAGTACCTGGTACACAGGATGTGTGTGTGTGTGTACCTGGTACACAGGATGTGTGTGTGTGTGTACCTGGTACACAGGATGTGTGTGTGTGTATGTGTACCTTGTGCACAGGATGTGTGTGTGTGTGTGTACCTGGTGCACAGGGTGTGTGTGTGTGTACCTGGTGCACAGGATGTGTGTGTGTGTGTACCTGGTGCACAGGGTGTGTGTGTGTGTGTGTGTACCTGGTGCACAGGGTGTGTGTGTGTGTGTGTGTACCTGGTGCACAGGATGTGTGTGTGTGTGTACCTGGTGCACAGGGTGTGTGTGTGTGTGTGTACCTGGTGCACAGGATGTGTGTATGTGTGTGTACCTGGTGCACAGGATGTGTGTGTGTGTGTGTACCTGGTGCACAGGATGTGTGTGTGTGTGTGTACCTGGTACACAGGATGTGTGTGTGTGTGTGTGTGTGTGTACCTGGTGCACAGGGTGTGTGTGTGTGTGTGTGTGTGTACCTGGTGCACAGGATGTGTGTGTGTGTACCTGGTGCACAGGATGTGTGTGTGTGTGTGTGTGTACCTGGTGCACAGGATGTGTGTGTGTGTGTTAGTACCTGGTACACAGGATGTGTGTGTGTGTGTGTGTGTGTGTGTGTTAGTACCTGGTACACAGGATGTGTGTGTGTGTGTGTGTGTGTGTGTGTGTGTACCTGGTGCACAGGATGTGTGTGTGTGTGTGTGTGTACCTGGTGCACAGGATGTGTGTGTGTGTGTGTACCTGGTGCACAGGATGTGTGTGTGTGTGTGTGTGTGTGTACCTGGTGCACAGCACGTCCTCATGCAGGGACCCTTGGCAGCGCTGACACTGTGTCCACAGACGAGAGAAACGTTCCTCTAAGGTGCTCAGGTGACACATCTGGTGAAACACACACAAAACACACAACTGTATACACACACACACACAACTGTATACACACACGACTGTATACACACACACACACACACGACAAGCATGAAGCATCAAATAAAATCTCAAATATTTCAGCGTGTGAATTACCTCTTTCTGGTACAACTCCGACTCCTTCCTCTTACAGAAGTCACACACAGCCTCTGAGGGAAGCAGAGCAAACAGTCACTGACAACCACTGGAACAGGCTGAAGGGTTTAACAGCAGAGATGCAGAATAACAGCAGAGATGCAGAATAACAGCAGAGATGCAGAATAACAGCAGAGATGCAGAATAACAGCAGAGATGCAGAATAACAGCAGAGATGCAGAATAACAGCAGAGATGCAGAATAACAGCAGAGATGCAGACTAACAGCAGAGATGCAGACTAACAGCAGAGATGCAGACTAACAGCAGAGATGCAGACTAACAGCAGAGATGCAGACTAACAGCAGAGATGCAGAATAACAGCAGAGATGCAGAATAACAGCAGAGATGCAGAATAACAGCAGAGATGCAGAATAACAGCAGAGATGCAGAATAACAGCAGAGATGCAGAATAACAGCAGAGATGCAGAATAACAGCAGAGATGCAGAATAACAGCAGAGATGCAGACTAACAGCAGAGATGCAGACTAACAGCAGAGATGCAGACTAACAGCAGAGATGCAGACTAACAGCAGAGATGCAGACTAACAGCAGAGATGCAGACTAACAGCAGAGATGCAGACTAACAGCAGAGATGCAGAATAACAGCAGAGATGCAGAATAACAGCAGAGATGCAGAATAACAGCAGAGATGCAGAATAACAGCAGAGATGCAGAATAACAGCAGAGATGCAGAATAACAGCAGAGATGCAGAATAACAGCAGAGATGCAGAATAGCAGCAGAGATGCAGAATAACAGCAGAGATGCAGAATAACAAGTCTCTCGGTCATGTAGATTCACCCTCTACAACATCAGGAAAATCAGAAAATACCTCTCTCAACATTCCACCCAACTGCTAGTCCAAGCCCTAGTCCTCTCAAAGATGGATTACTGCAACTCGCTACTAGCCGGCCTTCCTGCAAATGCAACCCGTCCCCTTCAGAGGATACAGAATGCAGCCGCTCGTCTGGTTTTCAACCTACCCAGACGCTGTCACGTCACCCCGCTCCTCATCGCCCTCCACTGGCTTCGGGCCCGCATCAGATTCAAAACCCTGGTACTGACCTTCCGGGCGGTAAACGGGACTGCCCCGACCTATATCAACTCTCTCCTCCAGCCCTATACCCCCACCCGCCACCTACGGTCATCTGCTGACAACCGTCTAGTGGTACCCCCCCTCAAGAGCGCCAGAGCGCAACACAAACTCTTCCACTGCCTGGCTCCCCAATGGTGGAATCAACTCCCGACCTCCATCAGAAGCACGGACTGCCTTCCAACCTTCAAAAGAAGGCTTAAAACTCACCTATTTAGAGAATTTAATGGCACTTAACAATAGCATGTCATTTCACCTGATCTAATGTATTATGTGTTGTATCTCTTGCTCTATATTCATAATCGCTGTGTTATGCATTTATAGTTCTTCCTTTGGCACTTATTGGTTCTCGTGATGTATGATTCACGATCTAAAAATCAGACTGTGTTCGGGGTCTATCACGTTGCTTTGCTCAATGACTGATGCTCTTTGTAAAAGCTCTCTCTTGTAAGTCGCTTTGGATAAAAGCGTCTGCTAAATGAATAAATGTAAATGTAAAATGTAAATAACAGCAGAGATGCAGACTAACAGCAGAGATGCAGACTAACAGCAGAGATGCAGACTAACAGCAGAGATGCAGACTAACAGCAGAGATGCAGAATAACAGCAGAGATGCAGAATAACAGCAGAGATGCAGAATAACAGCAGAGATGCAGAATAACAGCAGAGATGCAGAATAGCAGCAGAGATGCAGAATAGCAGCAGAGATGCAGAATAACAGCAGAGATGCAGACTAACAGCAGAGATGCAGAATAACAGCAGAGATGCAGACTAAAAGCAGAGATGCAGACTAACAGCAGAGATGCAGAATAACAGCAGAGATGCAGACTAACAGCAGAGATGCAGACTAACAGCAGAGATGCAGAATAACAGCAGAGATGCAGAATAACAGCAGAGATGCAGAATAACAGCAGAGATGCAGAATAACAGCAGAGATGCAGAATAACAGCAGAGATGCAGAATAACAGCAGAGATGCAGACTAACAGCAGAGATGCAGAATAACAGCAGAGATGCAGACTAACAGCAGAGATGCAGAATAACAGCAGAGATGCAGAATAACAGCAGAGATGCAGAATAACAGCAGAGATGCAGACTAACAGCAGAGATGCAGACTAACAGCAGAGATGCAGACTAACAGCAGAGATGCAGAATAACAGCAGAGATGCAGAATAACAGCAGAGATGCAGTATAACAGCAGAGATGCAGAATAACAGCAGAGATGCAGAATAACAGCAGAGATGCAGAATAACAGCAGAGATGCAGAATAACAGCAGAGATGCAGAATAACAGCAGAGATGCAGACTAACAGCAGAGATGCAGAATAACAGCAGAGATGCAGACTAACAGCAGAGATGCAGACTAACAGCAGAGATGCAGAATAACAGCAGAGATGCAGAATAACAGCAGAGATGCAGAATAACAGCAGAGATGCAGAATAACAGCAGAGATGCAGAATAACAGCAGAGATGCAGACTAACAGCAGAGATGCAGAATAACAGCAGAGATGCAGAATAACAGCAGAGATGCAGAATAACAGCAGAGATGCAGAATAACAGCAGAGATGCAGAATAACAGCAGAGATGCAGACTAACAGCAGAGATGCAGACTAACAGCAGAGATGCAGACTAACAGCAGAGATGCAGCATGTTAGGATGGTTTAACAGTAGAGATGCAGCATGTTAGGATGGTTTAACAGTAGAGATGCAGCATGTTAGAATGGTTTAACAGTAGAGATGCAGTATGTTAGGATGGTTTAACAGTAGAGATGCAGCATGTTAGGATGGTTTAACAGTAGAGATGCAGCATGTTAGGATGGTTTAACAGTAGAGATGCAGCATTTTAGGATGGTTTAACAGTAGAAGCAGAGATGTTACCATCTGTCTTGAGTACAGCTCTGCAGCCAATACACGTGCTGCGTTTCTGAGCGAAGGCCATGAGCCCCCCCACCCTGGAGGTCAGTACAGTCTTGCAGCGGGTGTGGTCTCCCTCTGGAAACAGCAGGTGAGGACAACAAACCATCAGTCAGTCACAATCGAAACATGAACCATGTTGAACCTGCACCATGAACCATGTTGAACCTGCACCATGAACCATGTTGAACCTGCACCATGAACCATGTTGAACCTGCACCATGAACCATGTTGAACCTGCACCATGACCCCAGCAGCTGCTATACACATGATAATACAACAGTCCAAATATGAGCACTATTCAGCTTGGAGATGTAAAGGTGTAAACATGTTGCAGACTGACTCTAGACTTGTGCTGTAAGATTCTCTGTAATCAGGGCCAGAATGAAGTGATGGACTCACTCAGCAGGATGCTCTCAGCCTTGCTCTCTCCCAGGATGGGCTCAAAGATCCGCAGCAGAGGCTTGGACAGCTGCTGCTCTAAGTAGTACTGGGAGTCGATGGGAATGTTGTTCTCCAGCACATAGATGGGGTCCTGTCAGCAACACAGCGAGAGAAGGTTACATGGAGCAGACAGACAGACAGACAGGCAGACAGACAGACAGCCAGCCTCACCTCAGACTTCATGTAGGCTGCCACTCCTTTAGCAGCCTTGATGATAACATAAGGCACTCTGTCTCCTAGGTTAGGGGCACTGCCAGCATCTCTCTTCCTCATTCTGCACAAACACAAGAGTTGACAAGGCTCAAAACAGAAACAATGTTATATATTGTAGACATTGTAAACTAGGAAGACATTTATTGGGATCAACAAGGCAGTAAAGACTAACCCCTCACTGTACTCCACTCTTAACTGGACTCATCTATCCTCTTCACATTCTCAGTCTTTCCCACCCTCCCCTAAACCCCTCCCCCTCCCCCCTCACCTCTCAGCCAGCTCCACATGAGCCTGTTTGGCAGTGTATTCCTGGGCTGTGCGTGTCAGCTCCTTGGTGATGACCAGCTGGCTGATGTCGATACGGTTACACAGCAGGTCTGAGATGACCTCCTTGGCGTGAGCAACAGCACCCTGAGGGTCCCTGGATAGACCAAGCAGGGAGAGACTATCAAACAACACGGTCTGACTGACCCTTCGTCACCAGACCTCGTCCATCTGGCATTCAAGGGGAGCAGGGCAGTAAAACTGGGGCCAGAAGGGCAGCAGGTCTGGGAGGAAGGTAAGACAGGAGACAGTGCCTGTCTGTGAGGATGTACCTGTCTGTGAGGATGTACCTGTCTGTGAGGATGTACCTGTCTGTGAGGATGTACCTGTCTGTGAGGATGTACCTGTCTGTGAGGATGTACCTGTCTGTGAGGATGTACCTGTCTATGAGGATGTACCTGTCTGTGAGGATGTACCTGTCTATGAGGATGTACCTGTCTATGAGGATGTTCTGCAGACAGGTGTTGATGAGGTTGGCCACTAGAGGGCAGTTGTCTCGACGCACTGTCTCAATGCCCTTGCAGTCCATCTTGTCGTGTGTGTCAGAGCTGGAGGAGAAGTAAAGGCCAGCGTAGCGTTTCTTGTTGATCAGCAGATATGGGTAGTAAACCTAAAGGTGAAGAAGCCATAGATAAGATACTCAACACTTCCTGCAATCGTTGGTATGTAGGAATGGAATTAGTTTTAGGTGAACAGAGAGATCACAGGTCATGTACTGAAGCACAGAGACCCCAGAGATCCCAGGGAGCACATCAATCCCAGGGAGCACAGAGATCCCAGAGATCCCAGGGAGCAGAGATCAGAGATCCCAGGGAGCAGAGATCAGAGATCCCAGGGAGCACAGAGATCACAGAGATCCCAGGGAGCAGAGATCACAGAGATCCCAGGGAGCACAGAAATCACAGAGATCCCAGGGAGCACAGAAATCACAGAGATCCCAGGGAGCACAGAAATCATAGAGATCCCAGGGAGCACAGAAATCATAGAGATCCCAGGGAGCACAGAAATCACAGAGATCCCAGGGAGCACAGAAATCATAGAGATCCCAGGGAGCACAGAAATCATAGAGATCCCAGGGAGCACAGAAATCATAGAGATCCCAGGGAGCACAGAGATCCCAGAGAGCACAGAGATCACAGAGATCCCAGGGAGCACAGAGATCCCAGAGATCCCAGGGAGCACAGAGATCCCAGAGATCCCAGGGAGCACAGAGATCCCAGGGAGCACAGAGATCCCAGGGAGCACAGAGATCCCAGAGATCCCAGGGAGCACAGAGATCACAGAGATCCCAGGGAGCACAGAGAAAGCAGGGAACCTTTTCAAACTCCAGCTTGATGGGAGGGATGAAGTGAGAGGAGACCCATTGTGCTGCTTCCCTCCCCAGCTCCATGGCCTGCTGCACAGTGGCCACGCCCAGCTTCACCATCACCGAGTCTGTGTCTCCATAGATCACCTCAAGCACAAACAACAACCCATCAACAACTATTCAGGTAATATAGTGAAGAGACATTTGAAACGCATGGTTAGATGGTCAAACAATGACCTGCCTCACCTTGGCATCAGCCTGGTAACCATTGGAGACGGTGTACTTAGACTCCAGCAGCTGTTTGGTTTGTTCAATCATTTGTCTGCCAAAACCTGTAACGCTCTGAAGAGAAAGACATTTAGACAGACGTCCCAGCGTGCGTATGGGCGGGGCTTATCTGGGCAGGGCTTATCTGGGCGGGGCTCACCTGAGAGATCTCCAGACAGGGCAGCTTCCCCACCTGAGCACCAGTGAAGCCGTATACAGAGTTGGCACTGATCTTCAAAGCCAGCTGGCGTCCATCCAACACCTGCTGCTTAAATGGGTCTGTCTCTTTCTTCAGCTCAGCCTTTGCTCTGCACAAAAACACAAGGACTCATTCTAATACAGGACTTTTTAAAGAAGAAAGTAGTCTGAAGATGTCTGGTCCTGAGGTCACCAGACTGATGATGTCTAGTCCTGAATTCACCAGAGCAGGTTCTCCAGGACTAACCTCTTCCTAACAGAGAGCAGGTTCTCCAGGACTAACCTCCTCCTGGCAGAGAGCAGGTTCTCCAGGACTAACCTCTTCCTAACAGAGAGCAGGTTCTCCAGGACTAACCTCTTCCTAACAGAGAGCAGGTTCTCCAAGACTAACCTCTTCCTGACAGAGCAGGTTCTCCAGGACTAACCTCTTCCTAACAGAGAGCAGGTTCTCCAGGACTAACCTCTTCCTGACAGAGCAGGTTCTCCAGGACTAACCTCTTCCTGACAGAGCAGGTTCTCCAGGACTAACCTCTTCCTAACAGACAGCAGGTTCTCCAGGACTAACCTCTTCCTAACAGAGAGCAGGTTCTCCGGGACTAACCTCTTCCTAACAGACAGCAGGTTCTCCAGGACTAACCTCTTCCTGGCAGAGAGCAGGTTCTCCAGGACTAACCTCTTCCTAACAGAGAGCAGGTTCTCCAGGACTAACCTCTTCCTAACAGAGAGCAGGTTCTCCAGGACTAACCTCTTCCTGACAGAGAGCAGGTTCTCCAGGACTAACCTCTTCCTGACAGAGAGCAGGTTCTCCAGGACTAACCTCTTCCTAACAGAGAGCAGGTTCTCCAGGACTAACCTCCTCCTGGCAGAGAGCAGGTTCTCCAGGACTAACCTCTTCCTAACAGAGAGCAGGTTCTCCAGGACTAACCTCTTCCTGGCAGAGAGCAGGTTCTCCAGGACTAACCTCTTCCTGACAGAGCAGGTTCTCCAGGACTAAACTCTTCCTGACAGACAGCAGGTTCTCCAGGACTAACCTCTTCCTAACAGAGAGCAGGTTCTCCAGGACTAACCTCCTCCTGGCAGAGAGCAGGTTCTCCAGGACTAACCTCCTCCTAACAGAGAGCAGGTTCTCCAGGACTAACCTCCTCCTGGCAGAGAGCAGGTTCTCCAGAACTAACCTCTTCCTAACAGACAGCTGGTTCTCCAGGACTAACCTCTTCCTAACAGACAGCAGGTTCTCCAGGACTAACCTCTTCCTAACAGACAGCCGGTTCTCCAGGACTAACCTCTTCCTAACAGACAGCAGGTTCTCCAGGACTAACCTCTTCTTGGCAGAGAGCAGGTTCTCCAGGACTAAGCTCTTCCTAACAGAGCAGGTTCTCCAACACTAACCTCTTCCTAACAGAGAGCAGGTTCTCCAAGACTAACCTCTTCCTGGCAGAGAGCAGGTTCTCCAGGACTAACCTCTTCCTAACAGAGAGCAGGTTCTTCAGGACTAACCTCTTCCTAACAGAGAGCAGGTTCTCCAGGACTAACCTCCTCCTGGCAGAGAGCAGGTTCTCCAACACTAACCTCTTCCTAACAGACAGCAGGTTCTCCAGGACTAACCTCCTCCTGGCAGAGAGCAGGTTCTCCAACACTAACCTCTTCCTAACAGACAGCAGGTTCTCCAGGACTAACCTCTTCCTAACAGAGAGCAGGTTCTCCAGGACTAACCTCTTCCTAGCAGAGAGCAGGTTCTCCAGGACTAACCTCTTCCTAACAGAGAGCAGGTTCTCCAGGACTAACCTCTTCCTAACAGAGAGCAGGTTCTCCAGGACTAACCTCTTCCTAACAGAGAGCAGGTTCTCCAGGACTAACCTCTTCCTAACAGAGAGCAGGTTCTCCAGGACTAACCTCTTCTTGGCAGAGAGCAGGTTCTCCAGGACTAACCTCTTCCTGGCAGAGAGCAGGTTCTCCAGGACTAACCTCTTCCTAACAGACAGCTGGTTCTCCAAGACTAACCTCTTCCTAACAGAGAGCAGGTTCTCCAGGACTAACCTCTTCCTAACAGAGAGCAGGTTCTCCAGGACTAACCTCTTCCTAGCAGAGAGCAGGTTCTCCAGGACTAACCTCTTCCTAACAGAGAGCAGGTTCTTCAGGACTAACCTCTTCCTAACAGACAGCTGGTTCTCCAAGACTAACCTCTTCCTAACAGAGAGCAGGTTCTTCAGGACTAACCTCTTCCTAACAGAGAGCAGGTTCCCCAGGACTAACCTCTTCCTAACAGAGCAGGTTCTTCAGGACTAACCTCTTCCTGGCAGAGAGCAGGTTCTTCAGGACTAACCTCTTCCTAACAGACAGCAGGTTCTCCAGGACTAACCTCTTCCTAACAGAGAGCAGGTTCTCCAGGACTAACCTCTTCCTAACAGAGAGCAGGTTCTCCAGGACTAACCTCTTCCTAACAGAGAGCAGGTTCTCCAGGACTAACCTCTTCTTGGCAGAGAGCAGGTTCTCCAGGACTAACCTCTTCCTGGCAGAGAGCAGGTTCTCCAGGACTAACCTCTTCCTAACAGACAGCTGGTTCTCCAAGACTAACCTCTTCCTAACAGAGAGCAGGTTCTCCAGGACTAACCTCTTCCTAACAGAGAGCAGGTTCTCCAGGACTAACCTCTTCCTAGCAGAGAGCAGGTTCTCCAGGACTAACCTCTTCCTAACAGAGAGCAGGTTCTTCAGGACTAACCTCTTCCTAACAGACAGCTGGTTCTCCAAGACTAACCTCTTCCTAACAGAGAGCAGGTTCTTCAGGACTAACCTCTTCCTAACAGAGAGCAGGTTCTCCAGGACTAACCTCTTCCTAACAGAGAGCAGGTTCTTCAGGACTAACCTCTTCCTGGCAGAGAGCAGGTTCTTCAGGACTAACCTCTTCCTAACAGACAGCAGGTTCTCCAGGACTAACCTCTTCCTAACAGAGAGCAGGTTCTCCAGGACTAACCTCTTCCTAACAGACAGCAGGTTCTCCAGGACTAACCTCTTCTTGGCAGAGAGCAGGTTCTCCAGGACTAAGCTCTTCCTAACAGAGCAGGTTCTCCAACACTAACCTCTTCCTAACAGAGAGCAGGTTCTCCAAGACTAACCTCTTCCTGGCAGAGAGCAGGTTCTCCAGGACTAACCTCTTCCTAACAGAGAGCAGGTTCTTCAGGACTAACCTCTTCCTAACAGAGAGCAGGTTCTCCAGGACTAACCTCTTCCTAACAGAGAGCAGGTTCTTCAGGACTAACCTCTTCCTGGCAGAGAGCAGGTTCTCCAGGACTAACCTCTTCCTAACAGAGAGCAGGTTCTCCAGGACTAACCTCTTCCTGGCAGAGAGCAGGTTCTTCAGGACTAACCTCTTCCTAACAGAGAGCAGGTTCTTCAGGACTAACCTCTTCCTGACAGAGCAGGTTCTCCAGGACTAACCTCTTCCTAACAGAGAGCAGGTTCTTCAGGACTAACCTCTTCCTAACAGAGAGCAGGTTCTCCAGGACTAACCTCTTCCTAACAGAGAGCAGGTTCTCCAGGACTAACCTCTTCCTAACAGAGAGCAGGTTCTTCAGGACTAACCTCTTCCTGACAGAGCAGGTTCTCCAGGACTAACCTCTTCCTAGCAGAGAGCAGGTTCTCCAGGACTAACCTCTTCCTAACAGAGAGCAGGTTCTCCAGGACTAACCTCTTCCTAACAGAGAGCAGGTTCTCCAGGACTAACCTCTTCCTGACAGAGCAGGTTCTCCAGGACTAACCTCTTCCTAACAGAGAGCAGGTTCTCCAGGACTAACCTCTTCCTAACAGAGAGCAGGTTCTTCAGGACTAACCTCTTCCTAACAGAGAGCAGGTTCTTCAGGACTAACCTCTTCCTAGCAGAGAGCAGGTTCTCCAGAATTTCAGGCAGAAGCCCCTTCCTTACGTTGCTCTTGACAAACAGGTCACCTGTGGGGGTCCTGATGAAGTCGTCTGCTGAAAGACTGAGAACAGACCAGCACATTAAGGAGCCAATATACACCAATTTGTTGGTTTTAAAGATGTCGTTATTGAGTGGATAACATCACTTCAAAAGAGTCAAGCAATCACTTGATGACATATGATTTAGTTCAATTCCCATAAGAATAAGCTGAAATGCTGTGTTTGAGTCAAGACCTTTTTAGAAGGTTCTGTTTCTTCACTGTTAAGTTCTTGTGACGGAGTCGCTCCAATATAAAAACTACTAAACATGGGTCCTTCCATGCAGAGTGTTCCTTCATCTAGTGAAACCAGCAGCATCTCACCCCAGTTTCTCTGCTGCGCCCTTCTGAAGCAAGGTTGTATAGCACAGGTTATGGGCCATCATGATGGACGGGTACAAGGATGAGAAGTCCAGCGTAGCAATGGGAACACTGTAGTACCTTCGAAAAGACAACATACAGTTAGAAAGAGGTGCACACAGAGATATCAACACTGGACTTCCATCAGGCAGGAGTACCAACCCTTTCTCTGGCTCGATGACAGTGGCCCCAGTGTAATCCTCCCCCACCTCTGTCTTTACCACCGGCATCACCAGGTTTTGCCTCATGGCCTGATGCACAAACACACTGTTACAGACCACTGGACACTCTGAATGCTCTGTACAGTCTATATGTAGGTCTGTGTGTTCACCTGTCGCAGAAGCTGTGACACCACTTTGATCTGCTGGCCCCTGGAGAGCAGGTAGGTGAGGGGAACACCTGTTACCCTGGCCATCTCCATGTAGTTGATGACACACATGAGCTTCTGCAGCAGTCGCAGGGGCAGGTAGGCATCCTTCAGACAGTAGACGGCCAGACGCCGGCGTGTCTGCTCATTACCATTCTGAACAACAACACAGCAGTTAGCACCAACCAGCAGGGTCATGGTACCACTATCTACCCACCAGGGTTACTATGTGGTTATTGCCCCCCCCAGGGTTACTATATGGTTACTGCCCCCCCCAGGGTTACTATATGGTTATTGCCCCCCCCAGGGTTACTATGTGGTTACTGCCCCCCCCAGGGTTACTATGTGGTTATTGCCCCCCCAGGGTTACTATATGGTTATTGCCCCCAGCAGGGTTACTATATGGTTATTGCCCCCAGCAGGGTTACTATATGGTTATTGCCCCCAGCAGGGTTACTATATGGTTATTGCCCCCAGCAGGGTTACTATATGGTTATTGCCCCCAGCAGGGTTACTATATGGTTATTGCCCCCAGCAGGGTTACTATATGGTTATTGCCCCCAGCAGGGTTACTATATGGTTATTGCCCCCAGCAGGGTTACTATATGGTTATTGCCCCCAGCAGGGTTACTATATGGTTATTGCCCCCAGCAGGGTGTGCCTCTCACCTGCAGGTCAGTGATGATAGAATGCTGCACATCTTCTTTCTGCTCCTGCAGGAAGTGGAAGCTCACAGCGTTCAGCGTGTACGAGCGCAGCTTGTAGTCTCTCAGTAACACCTCGGTTAGACAGGGACAAAGAAGCCTTTTAATGTAGCTCATGGGACAGATGTAGCTTATATAGACATTCTGAGTCATATGTTTAGATGGAAGTGCTGATCAAGCCTCAAGGACACAACATTGTTAGAACTAATCTGCTCAGAAATTACTATCAATATGACATCATTACATTGGATAAGAATGGGGGGGGGGACAAAGAAACTGCAAACGGTGAAATGTTATATATGCCTTCAACAACTTGAAGAAACACGACTGTGAAAACAGCACAGCAGGAGGTGTTTACCTGCAGCAGGTCAAACTGCACCCTGCCCTCCATGTTTACCTGCAGCAGGTCAAACTGCACCCTGCCCTCCATGTTTACCTGCAGCAGGTCAAACTGCACCCTGCCCTCCATGTTTACCTGCAGCAGGTCAAACTGCACCCTGCCCTCCATGTTTACCTGCAGCAGGTCAAACTGCACCCTGCCCTCCATGTTTACCTGCAGCAGGTCAAACTGCACCCTGCCCTCCATGTTTACCTGCAGCAGGTCAAACTGCACCCTGCCCTCCATGTTTACCTGCAGCAGGTCAAACTGCACCCTGCCCTTCATGTTTACCTGCAGCAGGTCAAACTGCACCCTGCCCTCCATGTTTACCTGCAGCAGGTCAAACTGCACCCTGTCCTCCATGTTTACCTGCAGCAGGTCAAACTGCACCCTGCCCTCCATGTTTACCTGCAGCAGGTCAAACTGCACCCTGCCCTCCATGTTTACCTGCAGCAGGTCAAACTGCACCCTGCCCTCCATGTTTACCTGCAGCAGGTCAAACTGCACCCTGCCCTCCATGTTCATGGTCTTATTCTCCCTGCGGCCCATCTGCTTGCTCTGGAAGTTTGAGTCCCTCAGAACAGACTTGATGCCTCGAACGCGGCCCAAGTATGGAAACAAGTTGACCTGTGGACACAAGTATTACAGTGGGAAAGGAGAACATGACACCCAGACTGTCCAAGATGAGGAAGAACCATCCCCACCCACCTTGAGAGCTGTTGCTCTGTTGAGCAGGTAAGGGAAGTCAAAGTTCTGGATGTTGTATCCAGTGATGATGTCTGGGTCCACTGTCCTCACAAACTCTGCCCAACTCTGAAAACCAACAGCCACACAGTGTGGTCAGCTGCTACAGGCACACACACATCTGAAACAGCCACACAGTGTGGTCAACTGCTACAGGCACACACACATCTGAAACAGCCACACAGTGTGGTCAACTGCTACAGGCACACACACATCTGAAACAGCCACACAGTGTGGTCAACTGCTACAGGCACACACACATCTGAAACAGCCACACAGTGTGGTCAGCTGCTACAGGCACACACACATCTGAAACAGCCACATCAAGGTCTCCTTTGTGAAAGTGCATTTGAGAATGAATGTGTGTGTGGTTAAAGTAGCTGCTACTGTGTGTGTGTGTGTGTACCTGAAGTAACTGCTTCTCCTGGGTGAAACACAGGATCTGTGATCCCACGATGCTGGAGCAGGACTGCAGAGTGAACACTGTGCGAATGAAGGGATCCACCTCTCCCTGCCGCTGAACCATGGAGGCAATCTGGATGACAGGGTCCTTATCTGCCTCTGGAAAGACACCTGGGATGGATGGACGCACGCACACACACACACACAAACTATTGAGGTGTACACTCAACAAACCTTGTCACAGGAATACAAACACACAGCTGCTCTGGGCCATGAAGTCAGAATGTGTGTACCTTTCCTTCCAGCACACTCAATGTCAAAGCTGAGCACTCTGAGGGGAGCGATGGTCTGCCAGGGTCCTTCTGCAGGATGAGCCAGCAGGTCTGACCAGCCCACATCCACCTCATACTGACACAGAGACACCTGGGACAAGCAGGGACACACAAGCAGGGACGCACAAGCAGGGACACACAAGCAGGGACACACAAGCAGGATTAAAAAAAAACAACACTGCTATTCCATTTTTACCTCAAAACCCAGTTGTGTCTGTTGATACAAGTGGATGGTCTTTTCCACCTGTCTAACCTTCCCTGGGTAAGCAGAGTATGTCTCTCTGTCTCTCATCTTACCTTCCCTGGGTAATCAGAGTCCGTCTCTCCCTCCCTCCTCTCTTCTCTAAGACGGTATTTCCCAGCAGGAAGCTCAATCCAGCAGCAGCCTACAACATCACAGTCCACCATAAACCTGGAGAAATGAAAATAACACACAGTGGTTATGAAAGGCAGCATTCAAGCCTTAATGATCCTGTAAGTTCATAAGACTACTACAGTTGTGTTCTTTTCACATACACTAAACCCCCGACACATCCCACTACACACACCTGATCTCAAAGTCAATGTTAGCTTCGTAGGAAGGGTAGCTCTGGGCAGAGAAGGGGCCAAACTTAAATCCCTGCTCAAGGAGTCTCTTTGCTGGGGCGATCAGGCGGGGCATTGCCATAGTGATGCGCAGGAAGTCCACAGGCTTGTTTCCATGGTAACCATACATGCCTAGGAGAGTAGGATGTGTTATTATGGTCAGACACACTGATGTCTGCTTTATAAATAATAATACACACATGCAGCGCACACACACACACATGCATACACGCACACACACACACAGACAGCACAGTAACTTCCTTGAACTCACTCTCTTTGCGTGTGATGTCCACTGCCAGCACAGTAACAGCTATATTGTCTTTGTTGGAGCGCATGTCTTTCAGCACAGCTGAGTTGAGTTCTCTTTTGAATTCCTCTAAGTGTACGTTGGAAAACCCTGATAAAGGAGATACGTGTCCAACATAGAGACTCATTAGGCAGCGGGAACATGAAAACTTTGCATTGCAACAGAATGAAGCAGAGTTTAGCTTGTGAGTAGGTCTACTCTGTTTCAAATCAAAGTCTCCATCAATTTCACAAAAACCATTTAATAGAATCAACATAATAATAGAGATTCATATTCATGTATAACAGCAGAATCTGTTTCATTAGAAATTCAATAGACATTAGTTTGATTTAGAAATGGTAGCAGTTTTTTTTATCTCTGTTTGATGGAGTTCAATAAAGCTCCAAGATGGTTTAAATGTTTTGACTCTGAAGACGTGAGTTTTGTTGTACAGGAAGGCATGCTTCTCACCAGGGGGTGCAGGTGTATAGAAGTAGGGGGCGAAACCATGGATATGACAGCAGACACTGTTCCCCTGGTCTGTCACTCCAAACATGCGTATGATGGGGACAGTCCCATGAGCCAGGCCTGGCATACCAGCCACAGCAGCACCTGGTGGAGAGAGACAGAGCAGACACTGACACAGAGCAGACACTGACACAGAGCAGACACCGACACAGAGCAGACACTGACACAGAGCAGACACCGACACAGAGCAGACACCGACACAGAGCAGACACTGACACAGAGCAGACACTGACACAGAGCAGACATTGACACAGAGCAGACACTGACACAGAGCAGACACTGACACAGAGCAGACACTGACACAGAGCAGACACTGACACACATCAGACACTGACACAGAGCAGGACATGATGGAGAGGGACAGAGCAGCAGGGTCTGGACAGAGGGACACAGACAATTAAATCAAGATAACAAAAAGACACTTTAAATCCACACCTGAGTAGTAATCTAGATCAATCTGTTGGAAGATCAGTTTTTCCAAGTTTGGGTCCAAAGTAGCAGCATTTGGACGGCGCCAGCGAGGGTTGAGGTCAGTAGAGAACAGATCACCTGTATAAAAGCAAAGATAAGAAGATTAAAGACAGAATTTTGGTAAAGACCTTTAAATGCAAACCAACAGAGGCTTAAGTTGAAGCAGCTGTTTGTCTTCCTCACCTACAGGGATGACATCATGGCCTGCTTGGCCCTCCCTCTCCTCTGCTTCCAGCTCAGCTTCTTCCAGAAGAGCCAAGTCTTCCTCAAACCCAGAAGGACCATCCTCCCAATCCCCGCGAGGTTTGCCCCGTTTAGCTTGGGACGCTCCGCCCGTCAAGGTGCCTCCGTGTCGTTTTTTCCCCTCCATGTGTCTGCAGACCAACACACACTAACAATGCTGCTTATAGCTGCTAAGTTAACTGGCTAGTGAAGTAGTTTCAGGTCCAAATTATAAAGCCTAGTTTTCTAGCATTGTTATCCAACTTTAATCAAACAAACAAAGGTGATGCTAGCTGCCTTAACACAAGATAACCAAAACAATCAAAGCTGTCTTAATGTTGCGACTTGGCTAACTTGTTACAATGCCTTAGATTGATTTCCGATAATGTAGCAATCACTTGTCTATGAGTTAAATGAGTAATATATAACATATTTAACTATTCAGATGTTATATTTACCTGTTCTGAAGCAGCTTTCTCCCGCCACGCGCTTTTAATTTCCTAAAGTTTGGCGGCAGAAAGTATAGGAAACTTCCGGTCACATGACAAGTGGCTTCCTTCTGTTTCCCTCTGAAGGCGCTGATTGGTTGAATAAACGGTGGATTAAGCGGCCATCTTTGTTGTGGCGATTTTAAAACCGTTTTTCTTATTGATCACAGACTAAAATGCTTTAGTGTAGGATAAGTTAAACGTATAAATACCAGCTATTATTGCATAATTTAATAATCTGCCTATTTGTCCTATAAATATCACTGACTTGTTCATGTTCTCACACTATTCTCTCGTGACCATAAACAGGCATTCATAACTTGTTTGCCCTTTCTCCAACAAACAAAAAAATATGTAGAGCAGCTCACGTTTCTCACGAGGCCTTCTTGTATGATTGACAAGAACATTCACTAACCACACAGTTTAAATAGTGATCCAATCACAGGTCTCTGCTGTGGAAAACGCCCTGTTGTTCTCCTCATGAATAATTACGTCTGACAGGAACCAGAGCCTCGTGCAGCTCCGGGGTGTTTTGTCCGTCAAACGTCATAAGGTGAATCCACCAATGAGCTCACGAGCATCCAAATAAGGGCCACGCCCTCCCCACCAATGAGCTCACGACCATCCTAATAAGGGCCACGCCCCCTTCACCAGCGCTTGAAAACATCGATTGACAGAAACAGATGCGATGTTGCAATAAGTTTGACTTAAACAAGTTGGAAGATCAGTCAAGGTGAGTAAAGATGCTTTATAAAGTAAATCAGGGTTGAACTGGATGTGTTTGTGTTTTGAGTTTGAACGCTGTGTACCATAATGTCTCAGCACACGGAGGCATGTTTGCTGTCACGTTCATGCAGTGTCCTTCTGATATCTGAAGCCTTTTGATGTTACATGTAACAGTAAAGTAACGATGTTCTAGTCTGTAGCTGGTAAAGAGCACCTGGACTGACCAGCAGGGACCAGACAAGCAGACAGGCTAACATCTCATAGAGAGACTTTAATAAATCACTGTGATCATACACAAATATGGAACGTGTGTGTGTGTGTGTGTGTGTGTGTGCGCGCGCGCGCGTGCGTGTCCCTGCCTTTCGGCTGCTGCATGACAGAACGTTAAATAAAATGCCAACAATGATAATGTAGAATCACAGATATCAAAATGTTCACGTATATTAAACGTCTTTTGCGAGTTTGATAGATAATATTTGATCTTGATCCCAGCACCAATTCTCCAACGCTTTAACAATAAATAAACCAGTAGGTTTTCATCAGCAGCCATGTAAGGTTATTGACTTCCTCATTCTAGCAGTGTTGGTACTAACCCCTGTGGTCCCTCCCTCTCTCCGCTGCTTGGCTTCTTCAGCACTTCAGTGTATATACACCTCATATATACACTGTATATGTATATATACACCTCATATATACTGTATATGTATATATACACCTCATATATACTGTATATGTATATATACACCTCATATATACTGTATATGTATATATACACCTCATATATACTGTATATGTATATATATACTGTATATACTGTATATGTATATATACACCTCATATATACTGTATATACTGTATATGTATATACACCTCGATCATATTCACCATTCTTCATATTTTTATTTTAGAAGAGGTCTTCTCATCATTAATATACTTCTGTTTCTGTTGAACACTAAACCTACATTATGGGTTAGAGTCATAGCTACATTATGGGTTAGAGTCATAGCTACATTATGGGTTAGAGTCATAGCTACATTATGGGTTAGAGTCATAGCTACATTATGGGTTAGAGTCATAGCTACATTATGGGTTAGAGTCATAGCTACATTATGGGTTAGAGTCATAGCTACATTATGGGTTAGAGTCATAGCTACATTATGGGTTAGAGTCATAGCTACATTATGGGTTAGAGTCATAGCTACATTATGGGTTAGAGTCATAGCTACATTATGGGTTAGAGTCATAGCTACATTATGGGTTAGAGTCATAGCTACATTATGGGTTAGAGTCATAGCTACATTATGGGTTAGAGTCATAGCTACATTATGGGTTAGAGTCATAGCTACATTATGGGTTAGAGTCATAGCTACATTATGGGTTAGAGTCATAGCTACATTATGGGTTAGTCATAGCTACATTATGGGTTAGAGTCATAGCTACATTATGGGTTAGAGTCATAGCTACATTATGGGTTAGAGTCATAGCTACATTATGGGTTAGAGTCGTTTCGCTTGTTTTGACTGTTTTGCTAACTTGATGGATGCTTTTAAAACAACTTATTAGAACATTTTAATTGCTAATAATGCAAACTCTTATTTGTCACTGGACCATTACTGATGTGAGTGTGTGTGTGTGTGTGTATACTGTGTCAATGTTTCTTAATCCTTAAAACTTGTCCTGCGTTTCACTATTTGTTTGACACTGATATCCTTGAAACATTATATACTTTGTACTAATAAAAATATGAAGTAAAGGACCTTCTCCAGTGTAACAGGTGTGTCAGATCAGATATACCACAGCAATGTGTGCTGGAGGTCAGCTGCAGTTTGTGCTCTCAGTGGAATTTACACAGTAACACACAAACGCTGTTGCACATTGGAAGTGTGTGTGTGTGTGTGTGTGTGTGTGTGCAGTTCAAACAAGGTAGCAGTGTTAATAGACTGCTCACACATGAACACACACTCTATTTTCTTTCTTTCTCTTTCATGTTTCTTTCAAAACTGTTGCTTTAATCTAGCCTTTTTCTCTGACCATGAGTTCATGAGTGAATTGTTGTGTACATATGGTACTAGATGTAGACCGCTGTGTGGTTCTAGCTGTGTGGTTCTAGCTGTGTGGTTCTAGCTGTGTGGTTCTAGCTGTGTGGTTGTAGATCTTTGTGCCTGGTCTCTTCCCAGCATGCCTCTTGCTCGCAGCTTGTCAGTCACCTCCCTGTCGGGTCTGGAGGAATGGGATGAAGAGTTTGACCTGGAAGATGCCATTCTGTTCGAGATAGCATGGGAGGTGGCCAACAAAGGTAAAGTCTGGGTTCAAGCTGATAGTGTACAGTATGCATGCTGTATCTAGTGTACAGTATGCATGCTGTATCTAGTGTACAGTATCCATGATGTATCTAGTGTACAGTATGCATGCTGTATCTAGTGTACAGTATGCATGCTGTATCTAGTGTACAGTATCCATGATGTATCTAGTGTACAGTATGCATGCTGTATCTAGTGTACAGTATCCATGATGTATCTAGTGTACAGTATCCATGATGTATCTAGTGTACAGTATGCATGCTGTATCTAGTGTACAGTATCCATGATGTATCTAGTGTACAGTATGCATGATGCTGTATCTAGTGTACAGTATGCATGCTGTATCTAGTGTACAGTATCCATGATGTATCTAGTGTACAGTATGCATGCTGTATCTAGTGTACAGTATGCATGATGCTGTATCTAGTGTACAGTATGCATGATGCTGTATCTAGTGTACAGTATCCATGATGTATCTAGTGTACAGTATCCATGATGTATCTAGTGTATAGTATGCATGATGATGTATCTAGTGTACAGTATGCATGATGCTGTATCTAGTGTACAGTATGCATGATGTATCTAGTGTACAGTATGCATGATGCTGTATCTAGTGTACAGTATGCATGCTGTATCTAGTGTACAGTATGCATGATGTATCTAGTGTACAGTATGCATGATGCTGTATCTAGTGTACAGTATGCATGCTGTATCTAGTGTACAGGAGAATGGAGTTGATGCGTGTGGCTGAACTGTGTGTCTGCAGTTGGTGGGATCTACACTGTGATCCAGACCAAAGCCCGTCTGACATCAGAGGAATGGGGGGAGAACTACTTCCTGGTTGGACCGTACACAGAGAGCAACGTCCGCACACAAGTGGAGCTGATCGAACCGACCAACCCAGCGCTCAAGAGAACCATAGACAAGATGAACGCCAGTGGCTGTAAGGTACTGTGACACGCAAATACACCCTCACACACTCACCCTTACATGCACAGAAGCAGGCACATACACTTCATATGATCACAACATAATAGAAGAGAATAAAATCACTTTAACATTATCTGGCTTCTCTCTGTTTCTAACAGCTCTTTCTCCATGTCTATGTAAACACTCTGGTATTCCACTGTAAAGGTTAGAGGCCATATTGGTGTCGTTCAATCACACACAGCCTCTATTTTAGTGTTGTGAGTGAAGCTGGGAGCCTCTTGACATTAAAGGTTTCCACTGTGTTGAGTTTTACTGTTCCAGATCAGGACAGCTCACAAGGAAAGAATGTACTGCAGTACCTTTCAGTTCTAACAGACATCTCCCCCATGTTGTGGTGTTGATGATGACCTGGTGATGATGTCCCCAGGTGTACTTTGGCCGCTGGCTGATCGAGGGCAGCCCGTATGTGGTGCTGATAGATGTGGCCTTCACCGCCTGGTCTCTGGACCGCTGGAAACTGGAGCTTTGGGAGAACTGTGCCATCGGGGTGCCGTGGTTCGACCGGGAAGCCAACGATGCCGTGCTGTTTGGCTTCCTGACAGCCTGGCTGCTGGGAGAGGTGGAGGACAGCAACTCTAAAAATCAACATTGAAAGATGGGCGGATAGACTTGAGTTTCAATAATGATGTGATTCTGTCCCATGTCCCCCCAGTATGATGTGATTCTGTCCCATGTCCCCCCAGTATGATGTGATTCTGTCCCATGTCCCCCCAGTATGATGTGATTCTGTCCCATGTCCCCCCAGTATGATGTGATTCTGTCCCATGTCCCCCCAGTATGATGTGATTCTGTCCCATGTCCCCCCAGTATGATGTGATTCTGTCCTATGTCCCCCCAGTATGATGTGATTCTGTCCCATGTCCCCCCAGTATGATGTGATTCTGTCCCATGTCCCCCCAGTATGATGTGATTCTGTCCCATGTCCCCCCAGTATGATGTGATTCTGTCCCATGTCCCCCCAGTATGATGTGATTCTGTCCCATGTCCCCCCAGTATGCGGCGCAGTGTGATGAGCCCCCACACATCCTGGCCCACTTCCATGAGTGGCTAGCTGGACTGGGCCTGGTGTTGTGTCGTCAAAGACAGCTACCGGTGGCAACCATCTTCACCACACATGCTACTCTTCTGGGACGATATCTGTGTGCTGGAAGTGTAGACTTCTATAACAACCTTGCTGAGGTGTGTGTGTGTGTTTTGTTACACATGAATCCAACTGAACTGCATCAATGTATTAGTTGAGTGGCATGTAGCTGGTGTTTTATGATGCATGTAGCTGGTGTTTTATGATGCATGTGGCTGGTGTTTTATGATGCATGTAGCTGGTGTTTTATGATGCATGTAGCTGGTGTTTTATGATGCATGTAGCTGGTGTTTTATGATGCATGTGGCTGGTGTTTTATGATGCATGTGGCTGGTGTTTTATGATGCATGTGGCTGGTGTTTTATGATGCATGTAGCTGGTGTTTTATGATGCATGTAGCTGGTGTTTTATGATGCATGTAGCTGGTGTTTTATGATGCATGTAGCTGGTGTTTTATGATGCATGTAGCTGGTGTTTTATGATGCATGTAGCTGGTGTTTTATGATGCATGTGGCTGGTGTTTTATGATGCATGTGGCTGGTGTTTTATGATGCATGTGGCTGGTGTTTTATGATGCATGTGGCTGGTGTTTTATGATGCATGTGGCTGGTGTTTTATGATGCATGTGGCTGGTGTTCATGTAGCTGGGATTTTATGATGCATGTGGCTGGTGTTTTATGATGCATGTGGCTGGTGTTTTATGATGCATGTGGCTGGTGTTTTATGATGCATGTGGCTGGTGTTTTATGATGCATGTGGCTGGTGTTTTATGATGCATGTGGCTGGTGTTTTAGGATGCATGTAGCTGGTGTTTTATGATGTAAAAGTTGGCGGTAGCTCTGCCTTTCAGGACATCAATACTGCTGATGGTATCTTCACTCAACTGCACGTCTTCAATTTTCCTCCCAGTTTAATGTAGACAAGGAGGCTGGCGACAGACAGATCTACCACCGCTACTGCATAGAGAGATCTGCAGCTCGCTGCGCTCACGTCTTCACCACTGTGTCCCAGATCACAGCCATCGAGGCAGAATATCTGCTCAAACGCAAACCAGGTGTGTCTGTTTCACCCAGGTCACTCTACCCTCTGACCCTAACCCAGGTCACTCTACCCTCTGACCCTAACCCAGGTCACTCTACCCTCTGACCCTAACCCAGGTCACTCTACCCTCTGACCCTAACCCAGGTCACTCTACCCTCTGACCCTAAACCTAACCCAGGTCGCTTGACCCTCTGACCCGAACCCTAACCCAGGTCACTCTACCATCTGACCCTAACCCTAACCCAGGTCACTCTACCCTCTGACCCTAACCCTCTGACCCTAACCCAGGTCACTCTACCCTCTGACCCTAACCCAGGTCACTCTACCCTCTGACCCTAACCCAGGTCACTCTACCCTCTGACCCTAACCCAGGTCACTTGACCCTCTGACCCTAACCCAGGTCACTCTACCCTCTGACCTTAACCCAGGTCACTCTACCCTCTGACCCTAACCCAGGTCACTCTACCCTCTGACCCTAACCCAGGTCACTCTACCCTCTGACCCTAACCCAGGTCACTCGACCCTCTGACCCTAACCCAGGTCACTCGACCCTCTGACCCTAACCCAGGTCACTCTACCCTCTGACCCTAACCCAGGTCACTCGACCCTCTGACCCTAACCCAGGTCACTCTACCCTCTGACCCTAACCCAGGTCACTTGACCCTCTGACCCTAACCCAGGTCACTTGACCCTCTGACCCTAACCCAGGTCACTCTACCCTCTGACCCTAACCCAGGTCACTCTACCCTCTGACCCTAACCCAGGTCACTCTACCCTCTGACCCTAAACCTAACCCAGGTCGCTTGACCCTCTGACCCGAACCCTAACCCAGGTCACTCTACCATCTGACCCTAACCCTAACCCAGGTCACTCTACCCTCTGACCCTAACCCTCTGACCCTAACCCAGGTCACTCTACCCTCTGACCCTAACCCAGGTCACTCTACCCTCTGACCCTAACCCAGGTCACTCTACCCTCTGACCCTAACCCAGGTCACTTGACCCTCTGACCCTAACCCAGGTCACTCTACCCTCTGACCTTAACCCAGGTCACTCTACCCTCTGACCCTAACCCAGGTCACTCTACCCTCTGACCCTAACCCAGGTCACTCTACCCTCTGACCCTAACCCAGGTCACTCGACCCTCTGACCCTAACCCAGGTCACTCGACCCTCTGACCCTAACCCAGGTCACTCTACCCTCTGACCCTAACCCAGGTCACTCGACCCTCTGACCCTAACCCAGGTCACTCTACCCTCTGACCCTAACCCAGGTCACTTGACCCTCTGACCCTAACCCAGGTCACTTGACCCTCTGACCCTAACCCAGGTCACTCTACCCTCTGACCCTAACCCAGGTCACTCTACCCTCTGACCCTAACCCAGGTCACTCTACCCTCTGACCCTAACCCAGGTCACTCGACCCTCTGACCCTAACCCAGGTCACTCGACCCTCTGACCCTAACCCAGGTCACTCGACCCTCTGACCCTAACCCAGGTCACTCGACCCTCTGACCCTAACCCAGGTCACTCGACCCTCTGACCCTAACCCAGGTCACTCTACCCTCTGACCCTAACCCAGGTCACTCTACCCTCTGACCCTAACCCAGGTCACTCTACCCTCTGACCCTAACCCCGGTCACTCTACCCTCTGACCCTAACCCAGGTCACTCTACCCTCTGACCCTAACCCAGGTCACTCTACCCTCTGACCCTAACCCAGGTCACTCTACCCTCTGACATGTTTCTCTGTAGTTCATCTCTTCTTTCTCTTCCTCTCACTGAATGAAGCTGTTCGTATTTTTTCTCCTTTTTGTTCCAAACAGACATCGTTACTCCAAACGGGTTGAATGTGAAGAAGTTCTCAGCCATGCATGAGTTCCAGAACCTTCATGCTCAGAGCAAGAACCGCATCCAGGAATTCATCAGAGGACATTTCTATGGGTCAGACAGCAGAGGAACACTGAGACACTTTGACACACAGGACAGCTAAAGCTGCCAGTCTTAGCAGACACATCAACATGTTACTGTGATGGAGCTGTTACTGTGATGGAGCTGTTACTGTGATGGAGCTGTTACTGTGATGGAGCTGTTACTGTGATGGAGCTGTTACTGTGATGGAGCTGTTAGTGTGGTGGAAATGTAATTGTCAGGATGAACTCTCCCTTTAGACATCTGGACTTCAACCTAGACAAGTCGCTGTTCCTTTTCATCGCTGGGAGATACGAGTTCTCCAACAAAGGAGCAGATATATTCCTGGAGGCTCTAGCCAGACTCAACTATCTTCTGAGGGTGAGTGGGGGTGTGGGGAGTTGGTGTGTCAGCACTAGTTACAGTCTAGTGTGGTTGTGTGTGATTCAGGAGACAGTAAAGTGTGTTTTGTCTCTCAGGTCAACCATAGTGATGTGACTGTCATTGCCTTCTTCATCATGCCTGCACGGACCAACAACTTCAATGTGGAGACTTTGAAAGGCCAGGCTGTAAGAAAACAGCTGTGGTAAGGCCTGGGGGGGACGTTAGATATGGTACTAGTCCAACATGGTCAGATGGCACAGATCAGCTGTAAGGCCTGGGGGGGACGTTAGATATGGTACTAGTCCAACATGGTCAGATGGCACAGATCAGCTGTAAGGCCTGGGGGGGACGTTAGATATGGTACTAGTCCAACATGGTCAGATGGCACAGATCAGCTGTAAGGCCAGGTGGGGGACATTAGATATGGTACTAGTCCAACATGGTCAGATGGCACAGATCAGCTGTAAGGCCTGGGGGGGACGTTAGATATGGTACTAGTCCAACATGGTCAGATGGCACAGATCAGCTGTAAGGCCAGGTGGGGGACGTTAGATATGGTACTAGTCCAACATGGTCAGATCTTTCTTCTCTCATCAACAACTATGGACAGAGGAGTTGAAGATCGTCATGGAAACCAGATAGTGTGCTCATAAAATACCCTTTGTGGCTAACATGAACTTTGAGGTCATTAAAATGTATTGAGTATTTTTGATACAAGGTTGACTTTTCTTTTTTTACAGGGATACAGCTCAGACTGTGAAAGAACGATTTGGAAAGAAACTCTATGAATCGTTGCTCGTGTAAGAAAACACTCTCATAGTACAATGATAAAGCATACTAGTAAGATGTTTACAGCTAGAGAACAGTACAAATTCATACAAACTCCTTCTGTCTAACACCCCTGTCTGTCTGTCTAACACCCCTGTCTGTCTGTCTAACACCCCTGTCTGTCTGTCTAACACCCCTGTCTGTCTGTCTAACACCCCTCCCACACTCACTGCTGTTCTTCTCTAACTTCTAGTGGCCAGTTACCAGATGTGTCGAAGATGCTGGATAAAGATGATTTCACGATGATGAAGCGAGCCATCTTTGCCACCCAGAGGCAGTGTCAGCCTCCTATCTGCACTCACAACATGCTGGAGGACAGTAATGATCCCATCCTCACCTGTATTCGTCGTATCGGCCTGTTCAACAGCTCTGCAGACCGTGTCAAGGTACAGCCTTGCAGCTGGGATGTTTCCTCAAGCGTGTCTTCTGAATCTGTTTCATGATCAATCAGGGGAAACTTTCATTTATTACGTCTACTAACAACAATTAAACTCAGCAGGATGACTGTGGCTTTGATGGAAACATTAATGTATTTTAACATATTTTGTCAGGCAGAGCAGATTGTTACCACCATCCCCATGATGTTTCTGTTCATCCTGTCAGGTGATCTTTCATCCAGAGTTCCTGTCCTCCACCTCTCCTCTCCTGCCCATGGACTATGAGGAGTTTGTGAGGGGCTGCCACCTGGGAGTGTTCCCCTCCTACTACGAGCCCTGGGGATACACACCAGGTGTGACTGCAGCTCCACACTGAACCTAGAACATTCTACTGGTGAATGACGTCATGGTTCCTGACTCACTGGCTCTGTGGTTCTTACAGCTGAGTGCACAGTCATGGGAATCCCCTCCATCTCTACTAATCTATCAGGCTTCGGCTGTTTCATGGAGGAACATATAGCCGACCCCTCGGCATATGGTGTGTGAATCTGTGTACATGTTGTACCTCAGCAGTGCCTGTTCGTATGTTTATGTTACTATGATATGGAAGAGTGTAGAACTGGCTAAATCACTGATTCAGTGTTGAGAAGGTACAGTACACTTGATTTGATTTGTGTGATTTTGTTCTTCTGATAGGAATCTACATTCTGGACAGACGGTATCGGGGGGTGGATGAGTCGTGTAACCAGCTCACATCCTTCCTGTTCCAGTTCTGCCAACAGAGTCGCCGGCAACGCATCATTCAAAGGAACCGTACAGAGCGACTGAGTGACCTGCTAGACTGGAGATACCTGGGGAGGGTGAGATACCTGGGGAGGGGTGAGGGATACCTGGGGAGGGGTGAGGGATACCTGGGGAAGGGTGAGGGATACCTGGGGAGGGGTGAGGGATACCTGGGGAAGGGTGAGATACCTGGGGAAGGGTGAGGGATACCTGGGGAAGGGTGAGGGATACCTGGGGAGGGGTGAGGGATACCTGGGGAAGGGTGAGATACCTGGGGAGGGGTGAGGGATACCTGGGGAAGGGTGAGGGATACCTGATCTATAATTGTTCTCACCTGAATGTTTCTCTCTCTCTCTGTCTGTGGCAGTATTACATATCAGCTCGTCACATGGCACTAGCTAAAGCTTTCCCGGACACCTACCTGTACGAACCTCATGATCCCACCTCTGTAAGTTATCTATATCCTACTGCTAGTGGAGGTCATGTGATCTGTTCTACGTCAGTTTGACTAAAGTTCTTAACCATTATTGTTACTTCCAGACGTCAGGCTTCCGCTACCCTCGGCCTGCCTCTGTGCCTCCGTCTCCTGCCCTATCACGCCACTCCTCCCCCCACCACAGCGAGGCAGAAGACAACGATGAAGATGAGCGCTATGATGAAGACCTGGAGGCAGAGAAAGACCGCTTAAATATCCGCCAGCCCTTCTCTCTGCCTTTTAAAAACAAGCCTGCTCAGCCTTTCTCCCTGCCTGGAGCCGCTGTGGACTCTGTTGTTAGTGTCGACACAGAGAAAAACTGAGGCACATTAACACACTCACACACTTACACACTAACACACACACTTACACACTCACAAACTTACAACTGCATTAGTAAAGCTTTGCCACAGTGATCTATACAGACTTTCCATCATTACATTCATATGCTCCACTTGAAACGTTATGACTACAGATGGAAATTGTCCCCTATTGAACAATACTACCTCCAGTCTACAAAGACACAGTACAACAATCTTGGGTATCAGAAACCATCAGGAAAATATTAATCTGCTTCCTGCCAATCCAGACAGTTACCCCAGGAAGTAGATGGGCCAAGCAATTCATTGTGGGGTGAAGTTATAATTAAAAGTCAACCCAATAACACTTCTAGCAATGTTAATAATGCTAAAATCATATCTCAAAGTACCTGAGAAACTGATTAGGTCTAACTTTTCTAACAAGTGCACTAACGTACATAATGTACAGTAGTGACATACATCCTAAATTTGTGACTCTTCTTCTAAACAGAGAAACTCAATAACTGTATTTCTCATCCCTCGAACACTCCCTCGTCCTCCTGCAGCAGAATGGATCAGTATTTTCCTTCATGCTGACGATCTTGTGTGTTTGTGTGACAGTGAGAATGTTTTCTTGTGTTTAATTTTCAGTATTAATGTGTGAGGAATCTAGCCTGTTCGCAGCTGAGGCAGCAGAGTCAGCTGAGGCAGCAGAGTCAGCTGAGGCAGCAGAGGCAGCAGAGTCAGCTGAGGCAGCAGAGGCAGCAGAGTCAGCTGAGTCAGCAGAGTCAGCTGAGGCAGCCCCAGAGCCTCCAGACTGCATGCTGTGTGCTGAAGGGTCATTCAGCCCTCAAATTGGAGATTATTACGTGACTTGATCAGGATGTATACAACTTCTGTGTTCCAATCATGCAAGAGATTTGGAAAATAAATATATATATGACCTAATAAAAACAGCTGACTCCTTATTCCCAAGTGGTTTAGTTTTTATTATATTGGACAGTGCTCTTTGATGCTGTTTTTACAATTCTATTATATTCCCAAATGAGTGCCTCACCAACACTGAGGGGCCTGAAGCCCAGCCTGAAGCCCAGCCTGAAGCCCAGCCTGAAGCCCAGCCTGAAGCCTGATGCAGAGCTCCTTCTTCAGCACAGGTAGATCCGCCCTCCATGTCCCTTGCAGACTGGGAGAGAGAGAAGACATCAGCCTGCCTGGTCTCATGCCTGGACTGCCTGGCTGCTACACATGTTGGACTGATAAACACTGTATAACCTGGGTGTTACTCAATGGTGGAGATTGACGTTACTCTGATCCTGACGTTACTCTTATCCTGACGTTACTCTGATCCTGACGTTACTCTGATCCTGACGTTACTCTGATCCTGACGTTACTCTGATCCTGACGTTACTCTGATCCTGACGTTACTCTGATCCTGACGTTACTCTGATCCTGACGTTACTCTGATCCTAACGTTACTCTGATCCTGACGTTACTCTGATCCTAACGTTACTCTGATCCTGATGTTACTCTGATCCTGATGTTACTCTGATCAACAACTAGACACAGCAAATATCAGAGTAGAAAAGACAAGTTTTCTTTGGGACTTACCCAGTAAACTGCTCCAGAAAGAGTTCAATGTTGCTGTCCCAGTAACAGCACCCAGCTGGGCTGGGTTCTTCCTTACAGTGTGAACAGAGAAACCATTCAGCCCTGTTACCTCCACTTCCACCAGGTGATATTCACTTAACCTGAGGACATGTTAAGCAACAGGGTGCATCAATTATACAACTGTTATGAAGTTAGATTTTCCTGATTCTGGAAGAAAAAACATGTCAGACGAAATCTGCAATGTACAGGTGACTAGCCAATCAGGTGTTATGGGCAGACTCACGCTGTGTCAGACACGATTTCTCCTCGGACTCCATGGAAGCCCAGCGTTCCTGCAGCGATCGCAGCCGCTGCCATGGTGTTTACGTTGTTAGGCGCAACAGGACAGAGTTCAGCTACCGAACCACTGAATAAAACCCTCCTTCCCTCCTTGTTGGTCCAGTCTGAGAGCACATCTCCAGTCAGACGGAAACAAGATGGATGTTTGGACATCCGGATGAACAGTCCCTTTTGGAGAGGAAAATAGAATCAGAAGGGCGGTGGGAGACTTCAAGGAAAGGAAAGTCCTTTTCAAACCTCCTACTGCCCTCCTACTGCCCTCTGTCCTAAAACTCTTACTGCCCTCCTAATGCCCTCTGTCCTAACCCTCCTACTGCCCTCCTACTGCCCTCTGTCTTAAACCTCCTTCTGCCCTCTGCCCTAACCCTCCTACTGCCCTAACCTTCCTACTGCCCTCCTAGTGCCCTCTGTCCTAACCCTCCTACTGCCCTAACCCTCCTACTGCCCTCCTACTGCCCTCTGTCCTAAACCTCCTTCTGCCCTCTGCCCTAACCCTCCTGCTGCCCTAACCCTCCTAGTGCCCTCTGTCCTAACCCTCCTACTGCCCTAACCCTCCTAGTGCCCTCTGTCCTAACCCTCCTACTGCCCTCTGTCCTAACCCTCCTACTGCCCTAACCCTCCTAGTGCCCTCTGTCCTAACCCTCCTACTGCCCTCTGTCCTAACCCTCCTACTGCCCTAACCCTCCTAGTGCCCTCTGTCCTAACCCTCCTACTGCCCTCTGTCCTAACCCTCCTACTGCCCTAACCCTCCTACTGCCCTCCTACTGCCCTCTGTGCTAACCCTCCTACTGCCCTCTGTGCTAACCCTCCTACTGCCCTCTGTGCTAACCCTCCTACTGCCCTCTGTGCTAACCCTAACCTGACAACACAGTAGGCTGAGAAAGACACCAATAGGCCCGTGCACCATAATGACTATACACTATATTGACTATATACCCACTATACACTTAAATTGTCCAGTTTTAGACAAGTCTAGCAGGTCCATTATATACAGATATACATCATGAACAGGACCCAGTCACCCCTCTGTACAAATGACAAGAAACTAGAATTGTGAACATGTGAACACTTCTCTCTGTCTTCACCTTCAACATTCCACTATCATCCAGCCTCTGGATGTCCTGTCCTCCCCACAATGCACCAGCAGGGAGGTAGAGAGTCTTCCCATGTTCCTGTGCTGTCTGCCGTAGCTGGTTGTTGAGCTGCTGGTCTGAGAGAGCAGACGGGGACCCTACCTGAGGAGAGGAGTCCTCATCTTTACTGTTCTCTCAGTAAATACAGTAGGTACATCAAGAAAACATCATGTTAGTATCAAAGATAAGACGTTTACCAAGAAATGAGTATGAGAGAGAAAAAGGACTCCAAATTCTTTGACTATTCTGGGATGACAAACCTCCACGATCACATCAGCACCTCTACAACATAAACACTCACGTTAAATAAGCAGAGAGCAATGAATGAATATTTGGACATATTGGTATTTTGTGTGTGGTCATGTTATGGATATCCTGGTAGTAAACCTGTCTTTAAAGTGTGAGAGGTCGTAGAGGATCAGGTGTTCAGGCACCGTCCCTCTCAGCTTGTCTGGGTTTCTGTTCCAAACGAAAGCCAACGTCACACCAAGGCTGGAACCTGCTGCTGTGATCTTCTCCACCAGAAACTGCCCTATGACATCAGAATGACATTACAGAGACATGAAACTACCTCTATTGATCCAGGAACCACATGAAGATGTAAAGACACTTTGGTAAAGGGGGGCGGAGGAATGTGAATAAGATGTTCAGTGATTAATACACAGACAACAATGGAGCAAAGTTTTCTGGATCCTGTTGATCCTGTTGTGATTCAGACTAAATGACACCGACACAGCAGTGATGTTCCATTTGATTATATAGGGTTGATCTGTGGGGATTGTAGGGTTAATCTGTGGGGATTGTAGGGTTAATCTGTGGGGATTGTAGGGTTAATATGTAAAGGGAAGGAACTGGAATAAAAGCTTTTCATGGCAACATAATACAGATATAGTTCAGGGTACATTGGAGAGAATGGCTAACCTAAATGGCCATATCCCACAATTCCAATCCTCATCATTGCAGAAGATGTGGAATCCTTGTAAAATGAGACAAAAGAAAAGACATGAGACATTAAACCAATGCTGTGTTACTGTATCTCAATCTTTCATGTACAAACACACACTTAATCTGGTTGGATCATATCTAACACAAACACACCCTGATTCCTGATGTCACAACATTTAGTACTTACAGGCTTGTTCCTCCACACTAGTCACTTCTGTTCTGCCTTTTGAAGACTGAACACAGAATGACCCCTTCACATGATTGTGGGATAACATGGGTCAAAGTATGACTGGAAAACATCTGTTAATTATTAGTTCAAAGAATTTCTTGTGGTACAACTTACTCACTGGAGTTACTGCAAAGAAGTCTATCGAAACAGTTTCTAGATTAATAAACTTAACTATTTACAGTTCCTCTAGTTTGGAGCACATAGGAAGGTAGTCTAGTCTATGTTGGGAGATCAAGGAATAGAGATACAGTATGTCAAAACCCAAATACTGTATGTCAGGTAAATTATTAAGGGAAACATTTAAATGACTAACAGTAATCAATATAAATAATCCCCCCAGAATTAGTGAATGACTCTGGGCTATTGATCCTATCTGAACCTTGATTCTTGAGGAGCTTGAGGAGATAATGATGTCTACATACATGATCACATGACGCTGGGGAAATGAATATGAATATGAGCCATGTTTATGCTGTTAATCACACACAAACATCCTGACAACCATCATATCAAGCTATACTGTCAACTTTGAACATTGGCTGGTGGTGTCAAACACCTGGACTAGTTGGAAATGTCAATGGTCACCTTAGAAGATGAACACTGATGGGGTCTTGATTATGAGAGTGCAATCTGACAGATAACATGTCACTGAGGTTGTTCCAAAGTTCAGTATGGTGAAGCTCAGAGAGAATGGAAGATAAGCTGTCCCAGGGACAGAGAGAGAGAGACAGAGAGAGAGAGGGTTACACCAGACAGAGAGAGGGAGAGTTACAGACAGAGAGAGAGAGGGAGAGTTACAGACAGGATCTGTGGCAGCAGGCTTGGAAGACACAAAAAAAGCTTTAAAAACTAGAATTCAAAAGGATTGATTTTGGCGTGAGAGATGGATATCCTGGAGACAGATGCCTATGACAGAAGACTCCGCAGGAACACGGTACAGCCTCTCCATCTCCTTCATACTGACTCTGAAACTACTCTGTGCTCTGCACAGTACTACACATCTACTACACACCTACTACACATCAAGTGTATGATCTCCATATCAGAGCATGTTGTGGTCCTGTTTTGAAGAACATCAAGGTCTTCAATATGTGCATGGCACTCCAGAGCATTATCACATGGCTTGTTAATGTTTCTCCCTCTTTCTTCTTCTCCTTCACTGTCAGTCCTGCATTCTGTTTGTCTCGCTCCTCCCATTCTTCCTGGCTGCTGCTGCCTACTTTTACCTGTGGATCCCTGACTCCTCCCCCTCTATGCTGGCAGCAGGTGTGAAGGCAGCACCTGTCCTCCTGCTGGCCCTGCTGGTGTTGAGCTACAATGGTGGTCAGAGCATCCTGGGGGTGGCTGGGGGCCTGGTGATCTCTGCTGCTGGGGACTTCTGTCTCATCTGGTCTGAGATGTTCCTCCAGGGTAATGAAGGACTCATGTTCTTATGTCTTAGGATGTATTCAGGAACATGCTTGTTAATGACAGAACAACACTGCAGGATTTAGGGAGACTGGATGCAGTTTTATCCAAACATGTTTTAGTTGATTGGCACATGTATGTTAACATGGTACCATAAAAACACAGGTGTTTGTGTTCTTCCTCAGGAATGGCAGCGTTTGCACTGACCCACCTGTTCTACTCACTCACCTTCCTCTCTGCTCGCTACTCTACGGCCTCCAGCTCCTCTGGATGCTCTGTGGTTCTGTGTGTGCTGCTCTGGCTGGGCGGAGCTGGTTTGTACACGTACCTCTTCTCCTTCATGCAGGGAGCATCAGACTCGGCCATCTTAACCCCGGCTGTGGGAGTTTACATCATCCTGCTGGTTTTAATGGCAACTTTAGCGACCCGCACACGTCGCCCCCTGCCTGTTCTGGGTAGTCTGATCTTCATTATATCTGACCTCACACTCGCCCTACAGGTGTTCAAAGTAATCGAACCAACAGACCAAGGAAGGGCAGCAGTAATGACAACTTATTACCTGGCTCAGCTCCTTATAGCTGTGGGTGACATCAGAGCTGCTCAAAGCACTGATGACTTTGCCAAATGGAAAAGGTCTTGATAGGACTCCCTGATGTTACCCCTAAATAATAAAACATGGAATTGAACAGTAGCACTTCTACAACCGCAGTTTCAGATTAAAAACATTACCTTTAAAAGACCACAGCGGAAATTCATGTTTCGTTTTATAGAAAGTTATTGATACTTATGCAACACAGTGTATTAAAGGATTAATAATATGTAAGTAAATAACTGGAGAAAAAAATTTGACTTGAGAAGCTTGTGTAAATATTACCATGCACTGTCATACACAAAATAAAAATACATAAACATTAAGAAGTGAACTGAGCCTGTTTGTTATGCTGTCTATAACTAACCATCTAAACAACATGTACATTTGAGCACATTTAAATCCAGCTTGACTTCACTCTTCATAAAAGCAAGTTCACTCCTCAAGGATCCACTGCACTTAGATGAAAGTGCCCAATCACAGGTATCATGTGCTGATATCACATTTCTGTTGCAGAAAAAAGCTGTAAACTTTCAAAAGTCCTTGTTCCATTAAGACACATAAGAGTGTCGTCAGCGATCCATCCCATTGTCGTCATGTTGGCGTCCATGGAAACAAGCTGCTCTCAGAGTCATACAGAAGTCCAACTCTTCCTGTGAAAGATGGTGGACAAGAGGATATTAACATCAATGCAATAGTGCAGAGGATGTAACTGCATCACAGCAGACTAGTGAAGTAGCATGTAGCATGTTGCACATAGCAGACTAGTGTAGTAGCATGTAGCACACAGCAGACTAGTGAAGTAACATGTGCATGTAGCACACAGCAGACTAGTGAAGTAGCATGTAGCATGTTGCATGTAGCACACAGCAGACTAGTGTAGTAGCATGTAGCATGTTGCATGTAGCACACAGCAGACTAGTGTAGTAGCATGTAGCATGTTGCATGTAGCACACAGCAGATTAGTGTAGTAGCATGTAGCATGTTGCATGTAGCACACAGCAGACTAGTGTAGTAGCATGTAGCATGTTGCATGTAGCACACAGCAGACTAGTGAAGTAACATGTGCATGTAGCACACAGCAGACTAGTGCAGCTCACAGCAGCAGACTAGTGCAGCTCACAGCAGCAGACTAGTGCAGCTCACAGCAGCAGACTAGTGCAGCTCACAGCAGCAGACTAGTGCAGCTCACAGCAGCAGACTAGTGCAGCTCACAGCAGCAGACTAGTGCAGCTCACAGCAGACTAGTGCAGCTCACAGCAGCAGACTAGTGTAGTAAACAGGAGCTGCACCTGACACTCCTCCCGGTCCTGCAGCTCTGCAGCTCTCTGGGTGAGCAGCTCTTCCAGACCCAGATCCTGACTCCTGCAGTCCTGCAGACCCTGGGGACACTGCTGCACCAGACTACAGTAACACACAAGGACAACAGGAGCTTCAGGTTCCCTTCATGGAGGATGTGTGATCACTGTGTGTGTGTGTGTGTGTTTGTGTGTGTGTGGGTGTGTGTATGTCTGTCTTACCAGCAGAGGGCCCCAAGCACATGTTCATGGAAAGAGGAGTGAGGAGAGCGGAGAACAGCTACCAGCTGCTGCACCATGCCCATGGAGACGACTGTGTCTGAGGAAGGAGAGGCTGTCAGCTGGGGCCTGCATGCTAACATGATGTAAGACCCAACACAGCATGCTAACATGATGTAAGACCCAACACAGCATGCTAACATGATGTTAGACCCAACACAGCATGCTAACATGATGTAAGACCCAACACAGCATGCTAACATGATGTTAGACCCAACACAGCATGCTAACATGAAGCAAGACCCAACACAGCATGCTAACATGCTGTACTGTAAGACCCAACACAGCATGCTAACATGATTAGATGAACCTTTATTTGTCCTCCAGGAGGTGGAAATTGCAGTAAGAGAGAGAGAGGGAGAGTTACAGACAGACTTGATGTACAGACTTGATGTACAGACTTGATGTACAGTAAGACCCAACACAGCATGCTAACATGAAGCAAGACCCAACACAGCATGCTAACATGAAGCAAGACCCAACACAGCATGCTAACATGCTGTACTGTAAGACCCAACACAGCATGCTAACATGCTAACATGATGTACAGTAAGACCCAACACAGCATGCTAACATGATGTACTGTAAGACCCAACACAGCATGCTAACATGCTAACATGATGTACAGTAAGACCCAACACAGCATGCTAACATGATGTACAGTAAGACCCAACACAGCATGCTAACATGATGTAAGACCCAACACAGCATCCTAACATGATGTAAGACCCAAGACAGCATGCTTACATGATGTACAGTAGGACCCAACACTACCTGACTGCTCTGGGTGGGATGAGAGCAGGTTCAGCAGTAAGAAAGCAGACTTGGTTCTTAATTTCTCGTTGTCACTTTGCATTCCTCTCATGAGCACAGAGAAGCCATCCTCAGACAGGAAGGCCTGGAGACCAGCTTCCTGTTCCCGAACCAGACCTGGATCACAGACGCTGCATGTTAGACTGACAGCATGAACCAGACCTGGACCACAGACACTGCAGGTTAGACTGACAGCATGAACCAGACCTGGACCACAGACACTGCAGGTTAGACTGACAGCATGAACCAGACCTGGACCACAGACACTGCAGGTTAGACTGACAGCATGAACCAGACCTGGACCACAGACACTGCAGGTTAGACTGACAGCATGAACCAGACCTGGACCACAGACACTGCAGGTTAGACTGACAGCATGAACCAGACCTGGACCACAGACACTGCAGGTTAGACTGACAGCATGAACCAGACCTGGACCACAGACACTGCATGTTAGACTGACAGCATGGACCAGACCTGGACCACAGACACTGCAGGTTAGATTGAGACAGTTCTCCAGTTATGTCACACATAAACATAAAATATTAAAAACTAAAACTAACCTCTTCTAGTTACATTTTTCCCAGCATACAAAGACAGGTGAGGTTTTTCAATCTTTATTTTCTGTTTCTCTAAACACGTGAAATGTAAATATGTTTGAATAGGTGATGAGACACTTACATGAGACAGCATAGAGGGCCTTGACTCTAACAGTGGGGTGAGGATCCGAGTCAGTAAGCTGCAGCAGTGTTGATAGCGCCCCCTTACTGAGCAGGTGGCACTGCACCTCAGGCATGTTCTGGGCACAGCAGGCGATGAGCTGGGCAGAGCGCCACCTGACCCCACTCTGGGTGTCACCCAGACACCGGGACAAACACAGGTCCAGCCCCCCCAACGTCATCAGGTCTAAGACAACATGTCAGGATCAAGTAGGTATTTAGTACAAGTACCTACTCAGTATGATAGAAGACACCATCAGACACCTTCAGATAAGATGAACTCACCTCTTGCATTGTCCAGATTCTCACATAACTCAGACAGCAGCTCCAAGGCTGCTTCCCTCTCATCCTCTTCCTCTTCTCCCTCCTCCCCCTCCCCTATCCCCTGTGGACACGCCTCCTTCCTACTCAGGACCTGCAGACACTCTTTCATCTGCTCCACCTCATCCATCTGGCCTTTACTCATCTCAGCCAGGACTCCTCTTAAAAAATCCTTTCTCTGAAGTAATGACAGAGAGAGAGAGATAGAGAGAGGAGAGGGGGAGTGAGAGATAGACAAAGAGAAATAAAGGGGGAGATAGAAAAAGAGAGAGATTGAGACAAATATAGAGAGAGAGGACAAGTCAGCCAGTCAAATAGATACTCACTACTCACTGAGGTACACTCAGTATATATTTGTGAAGTCTAAGGATGATGCACCTTAGACAGGCAGAGTCCATATCCGTCTGGCTCTTAAGACCTTTACCTTAGCTTTTCAGTGATGTGTTGACTTTTACCGTGTACAGTGTGTCTCTATTTGTTTAGGTTTTTACCTATTGTTGTGTTGTTTTTACTGTGTATAGTGTGTGTCTATTTATTGCGTTTTTAATGTTGCTATGTACTGTACTTTGGTCAACCATGTTGTTTTAAAGTGCAATAGAAATAAAGTTGGATTGGATTGGATGTGTAGGATTGAGTTACAGCATGTGCCTTCAATATAACTTGAACACACTAACTTACAATCTATGAGGTCTGATATGCAAGAAACCACTTGTGTGTGACTGAGTGTGACTCCCATCTGCCCCCGAGACCTGCAGGAAGAACATCTCTTTACCTCCTCTGACATGGGGACAGCTGGAGCAGGGCCATCAGCTGAGGCTCCTGCCTCCACTGCCAGCCGCAGCACCCCCTGCAGGTTTGGAGGGTACCTCCTGTTCTCTTCTGCCATGCTGCTGAGGAACAGGCACCAAGTTACACATTTGTACAAAACATGTTTTAGACAGTGAGAACTTCTTCATTCAGAACAGCTGGTGGCACCGCTGTACTAAAGCTACTAATGAACTGGATCTTACAGCACAGGGTGGAAATATTAGGGTCCAAGAAATGTGTATATCTTTATACATTAGACAACTTAGTTAGGCTTCTAACACTCATGAGTGGCTACTAGCTAGACCAGCTACTTTCCTGTAGGTTGTAACTTCTTGAACTAAATTATCTTGTGGTTCTGGTAAATGTTAGTTACATTTACATGTATTAGACGCTTTTATCCAAAGCGACTTACAAGAGAAAGCTTTTACAAAGAGCATCAGTCATCGAGCATAGCAACGTGATAGACCCCGAACACAGTGGGTTTTTTTAGGTCGTGAATCATACATCATGAGAACCAATAAGTGCCAAGGGAAGAACTATAAATGCACAACACAACGATTGTGAACATAAAGCAAGAGATACAATAACAACACTGGCAAGTCACCATATGGGGACCAACAAATAGTTCTAAAGCACATTAGATTATGTGAAGTGCCATACTATTCCTAAATGCCATTCCTAGTTAATGTCGACATGCTAACCAGCCAAGACATGAATGACCCTCAGATAACTAAAGTCTTATATACACTAACATTGGTCATTAATATAATTAAACTATAAAGTTAATATCATTACAGTTCAGTTTAACTAAGATAGAGTCTGTCTGTTATTAAGCTTCATGTTAGCATTCTGCGGCTAAAGCTGTTAGCTTCAACTTACCCTCCTGTTTTAGTTTCTACCTCCTTGATGTGAAATGTTACACCTCTTCATTCAATATAGAACTTGTCAGTACTGCTAAGTCACTTCTTCTGTAGTTATATATCTTTCTTCGGGCTGACTGGAACCCTCTAGAACCCTCTAGAACATGCTAGCTGCTAGCTTAGCTTAGCTGCTTCTGTGGGCTCGTGCTACGTTATTTCATTACGTCACAACACATCCGGTTGTCTAATCCAAGATGGCGGCGCTCGTGGGGCTCCGTGCATGTCTCTCTGGTATGTTACCAAACAAACCTGAACAAGCTTCTTTAATACATGTGTGATTAAACCTGTGTTAGACTGGATGAACCATGTCAGGATGCGGATCTGATCACATGGGAAAGTTTTCAGAAAAGTGATAATTAAAGCTGGAAAGGATGCTAAGTTAGCTAGCTGCTCCTTAACAAGGTCATGTTTCACATGCTATCATTAGAGCTTTTAATAGTAATGCTCATGTGACATACTAACACTTCTTCTACATGGATGATACTGAACTAGAAATGCAGCTGATTAGGAAAATCAGCCTTTCAACTGCCTCCCTTGAATGTCAGTCACAGATAGTCAGGAAATGATGGGCAGTACTGAAGCATCTGTGCTGGGATCCTCTCATTTAGAGATCTGAGCTGCAATACAGGCCTGAATATTTCAGTTATCTCTCCACTGAATCCTTTCTCTCTCTCTGTCTCACTCTCTCCCTCTCTCTCTGTCCTCTCTCTCCTCTCTCTCCCTCTCTCTCTGTCCTCTCTCTCCTCTATGTCTCTCCTCTCTCTCCTCTCCTCTGTCTCTGTATCTCTCTCTCTCCAGCCTTCCAGCTCTCCTCTCCAGGTCTACTGAACAGCTCCCTTAAACTGGTGAGGGTTTTAACATTAAGAAATCAAATAGACTTGAATTAGATTTGAAAATCAGTCATTGGGTCTAATTTCCTCTGTAATTTCATTCTTTTCAGTGTTCTGTGCCACTAAGTAGACGAACCTTTGCAGCAGAAGCCAAGAAAACCTATGCGAGAGACAAACCCCATGTGAATATTGGCACTATTGGTCATGTTGACCATGGCAAGACCACACTAACAGCAGCCATCACCAAAGGTACCAGCTGACCCTGGTCTGTTCTCACTCTACAGAGAGAGAGACATCCTTCCTCCCTTCCTGATGTGATTGTGATGTGTTGTTCTTCCTGTGTTGTATCTCGTGTGTCTTAAGTGTTAGCGGAGGCTGGAGGAGCTCGTTACAAGAAGTATGAGGACATTGATAATGCTCCAGAGGAGAAGGCCCGGGGCATCACCATCAATGCCTCCCACGTGGAGTACGCCACAGCCAACAGACACTACGCACACACTGACTGTCCAGGTCATGCTGACTATGTCAAGGTACACTTTCCCTCCACAGACCTGCCTCCCCTCAACTACAACCTTCTTCTATACAGTGTCGTGTAGCAAGATTTGTTTTCATACATTTTCTTCGGTTACTTGATCTGTGATTCACCAATTCTATGTGATTGTGTGCAGAACATGATCACAGGCACCGCTCAGCTAGACGGCTGCATCCTGGTGGTCGCTGCCACAGACGGTCAGATGCCACAAACTCGAGAGCACCTCCTGCTGGCCCGGCAGATCGGCGTGGAGCACGTGGTGGTGTTTGTGAACAAGGCCGATGCTGTGGAGGACAAGGAGATGCTGGAGCTGGTGGAGCTGGAGATCAGAGAGCTGCTCACTGAGTTTGGCTACGATGGAGAAAACACACCAGTCATCATCGGCTCTGCTCTTTGTGCTCTTGAGGTGAGAGACCAGGGGGTCACCAGTACTGTCCACTTAGAGACACAGACAGTTAACTTATCTGTGGAAAAATCCTGGTGTTGTGGCTAGCCTGGTCAGGAGTCTCTAATCAGGTGCCTCTGGTTCCACAGAACAGGCAGCCGGACCTGGGGGTTAACGCTGTGATGCAGCTGCTGGACGTGGTGGATCACTATGTCCCTCTGCCTAAAAGAGAGCTGGATAAACCCTTCCTGCTGCCCATAGAGGGCGTCTACTCCATCCCAGGTGAGTTCCAGCTGTCATGGAGTGGAATATGGTTGCATGCAGATAAGAACTGAAGCTGTTGAAGTCTCTGTGGGCTAAGTTCCACCTGTGACTGCAACTACAAAAATGGTGTGCTTCAGTTTGGGTTATTTTATCTGGACACTGTATTTTATGAATGGTTGTAATGTAAAGACATGCCTGTAGAACAGCAGGTCAGTTGTGTTCTGGTTCCCCCCTCAGGCAGAGGCACGGTGGTATCAGGTACTCTGGAGAGAGGGGTCATCAAGAAGGGGGACGAGTGTGAGTTTGTTGGACACAATCGAGCCTTCAAGTCTGTGGTCACAGGTATGTGAGAGCTTCACCAAAGACTTCAGTTATTTCTCCTCCAGTTTGTGGTTCTTCTGCAGCATGATCCGGCCTGTCTCTGCTCTGACCTGTCTCTCTGCTCTGACCTGTCTCTCTGCTCTGACCTGTCTCTCTGCTCTCTCAGGTATTGAGATGTTCCATCAATCCCTGGACCGGGCCGAGGCTGGGGACAACCTTGGGGCTTTAGTCCGAGGTGTGAAGAGAGAGGACATGAGGAGAGGCATGGTCATGAGCAAACCTGGCTCTATTCAACCCCACCAGAAAGTAAAGGCCCAGGTATGACACTGGAACCTGGACACCTGTCTGACACCCTTACACTGTCTGTCCACAACCCTGGACACCTGACACCTTTACACTGTTTTATATATGTTAATTTAAGGCTTATCTCCATCTGAACCTGGTTCATAAGCATGTCCTCCCTGCTCTTCCTAGGTTTATGTTTTAAGTAAGGAGGAGGGAGGCAGACACAAGCCTTTTGCCACTAACTTCATGCCAGTCATGTTCTCTCTGACCTGGGACATGACCTGCAGGGTGACTCTTCCTGTAGACAAGGTATGAACACTTCTAGAAGATTGGGCAGTTTACAGGTCGTGTTGTTCTTGTGTCTGAAGCCTTCCTGTGTTTGAATGTCCTCAGGAGATGGTTATGCCAGGTGAAGACACCTCTCTAATCCTCACTCTACGCCAGCCTATGGTTCTGGAAAAAGGACAACGATTCACTCTGCGTGATGGTAACAAAACCATCGGCACAGGTCTCGTCACAGACATACTGACGAAAACAGACGATGACAACGCCAACTGGGGTTGAGAGAAGAGAGGGACAGGGTGTGGAGGAATGGTGTGGTGGGTGGGAGGGAGGATGGGGGGGGGTGTGCTGGGAGGGAGGGGAATACATCTATGTAATAACTCTTGAAGAAAACAAACAAACTCCAACATGTTGCAGAGTAGAGCTTGTTTAACTAGGATTAGATGGTCAGCATGAGTCCTCCTGTGAAAAGGCCTGAATCGCTGTCCTGACCTGCTTTCATTGTCAATTGTGTAATAAAATGTATTGAATAATAAGTTTAATGTTTCTGTTGTCTATATGTAGTATCGTATTTAAGGTATAATAATCATTATTATTAATAGACATTAACTAACACTTCAAATGGCAAACTACATTTAAAGGGTTAGCAAATGGACCGCATGAACCAGACCTGCACCACAGACACTGCAGGTTAGACTGACAGCATGAACCAGACCTGCACCACAGACACTGCAGGTTAGACTGACAGCATGAACCAGACCTGGACCACAGACACTGCAGGTTAGACTGACAGCATGAACCAGACCTGGACCACAGACACTGCAGGTTAGACTGACAGCATGAACCAGACCTGGACCACAGACACTGCAGGTTAGACTGACAGCATGAACCAGACCTGCACCACAGACACTGCAGGTTAGACTGACAGCATGAACCAGACCTGCACCACAGACACTGCAGGTTAGACTGACAGCATGAACCAGACCTGGACCACAGACACTGCAGGTTAGACTGACAGCATGAACCAGACCTGGACCACAGACACTGCAGGTTAGATTGAGACAGTTCTCCAGTTATGTCACACATAAACATAAAATATTAAAAACTAAAACTAACCTCTTCTGGTTACATTTTTCCCAGCATACAAAGACAGGTGAGGTTTTTCAATCTTTATTTTCTGTTTCTCTAAACACGTGAAATGTAAATATGTTTGAATAGGTGATGAGACACTTACATGAGACAGCATAGAGGGCCTTGACTCTAACAGTGGGGTGAGGATCCGAGTCAGTAAGCTGCAGCAGTGTTGATAGCGCCCCCTTACTGAGCAGGTGGCACTGCACCTCAGGCATGTTCTGGGCACAGCAGGCGATGAGCTGGGCAGAGCGCCACCTGACCCCACTCTGGGTGTCACCCAGACACCGGGACAAACACAGGTCCAGCCCCCCCAACGTCATCAGGTCTAAGACAACATGTCAGGATCAAGTAGGTATTTAGTACAAGTACCTACTCAGTATTTGAATCTGACATTTTCCAGAAAAAGAGATTCTTCTAATTTTATCTTGTGTAATGATAAAGTAAGACCAGTGTACATTGGGTGAATACAGTGTAAAATACACTACAAATATGATACAAATGACAAATAATACAAATGATATGGAAGTACAAATAACATAGGTACAAAGTGGAATGGGTATATATAGTACAGGGGGGGGGGGGTGTATATACACAGTAGTGTAAACAGTGGTGCAAAAATCACAGTAGTACGTTTTTAAAGTGTTGTGTGCTAAAGTGGCAGAGTGCAGTGGGATTCTGGAGTGGGGGTGTGGGGTGTTGGTGGATGTCTCAAACTGATTCATTGGCCCTGTTGAAGAGGGCAATAGCAGAGGGGTAGAAGACATTCCTGTGGCGAGAGGTTTTGGTCCTGATGGACCGCAGCCTCCTGCCAGAAGGGAGCAGCTGAAGCACAGAATGTCCATGGTGGGAGGAGTCGGCCGCAATCTTCCTCACCCGCTTCAGGGACCTCGCAGTGTGCAGGTCCTCAAGGGATGGCAGGTTGCTGCCTATCACCTTCTCAGCGGCATGTATGATACGCTGCAGTCTGCTCTTGTCCTTGGCAGTGGCAGCAGAGTACCAGACGGTGATGGAGGAGGTGAGGATGGACTCAATGATGGCAGTGTAGAATTGCACCATCATTGTCTTTGGCAGGCTGAATTTCTTCAGCTGTCGCAGGAAGTACATCCTCTGCTGGGCTTTCTTTATGAGTGAGCTGAATTTAAGGACTTGGGAGAGGGTGGTGCCCAGGAAGCGAAGGGACTCCACACTGTTGACCTGGGAGTCGTGCAGTGTGATGGGGGGAGTGAGGTTGGGTAATTCCTAAAGTCCACAACCATCTCCACTGTCTTGAGACCATTGAGCTCCAGGTTGTTCTGGCTACATCCATCTGGCCTTTACTCATCTCAGCCAGGACTCCTCTTAAAAAAACATTTCTCTTAAGTAATGACACGGAGAGAGAGAGATAGAGGGGGAGTGAGAGATAGACAAAGAGAGATAGAGGGGGAGTGAGAGATAGACAAAGAGAGATAGAGGGGGAGTGAGAGATAGACAAAGAGAGATAGAGGGGGAGTGAGAGATAGAAAAAACTGCTGTACTAAAGCTACTAATAAACTGGATCTTACAGCACAGGGTGGAAATATTAGGGTCCAAGAAATGTGTATATCTTTATACATTAGACAACTTAGTTAGGCTTCTAACACTCATGAGTGGCTACTAGCTAGACCAGCTACTTTCCTGTAGGTTGTAACTTCTTTAACTAAATTATCTTGTGGTTCTGGTAAATGTTAATGTCGACATGCTAACCAGCCAAGACATGAATGACCCTCAGATAACTAAAGTCTTATATACACTAACATTGGTCATTAATATAATTAAACTATAAAGTTAATATCATTACAGTTCAGTTTAACTAAGATAGAGTCTGTCTGTTATTAAGCTTCATGTTAGCATTCTGCGGCTAAAGCTGTTAGCTTCAACTCACCCTCCTGTTTTAGTTTCTACCTCCTTGATGTGAAATGTTACACCTCTTCATTCAATATAGAACTTGTCAGTACTGCTAAGTCACTTATTCTGTAGTTATATATCTTTCTTTGGGCTGACTAGAACCCTCTAGAACATGCTAGCTGCTAGCTTAGCTTAGCTGCTTCTGTGGGCTCGTCACAACACATCCGGTTGTCTAATCCAAGATGGCGGCGCTCGTGGGGCTCCGTGCATGTCTCTCTGGTATGTTACCAAACAAACCTGAACAAGCTTCTTTAATACATGTGTGATTAAACCTGTGTTAGACTGGATGAACCATGTCAGGATGCGGATCTGATCACATGGGAAAGTTTTCAGAAAAGTGATAATTAAAGCTGGAAAGGATGCTAAATTAGCTAGCTGCTCCTTAACAAGGTCATGTTTCACATGCTATCATTAGAGCTTTTAATAGTAATGCTCATGTGACATACTAACACTTCTTCTACATGGATGATACTGAACTAGAAATGCAGCTGATTAGGAAAATCAGCCTTTCAACTGCCTCCCTTGAATGTCAGTCACAGATAGTCAGGAAATGATGGGCAGTACTGAAGCATCTGTGCTGGGATCCTCTCATTTAGAGATCTGAGCTGCAATACAGGCCTGAATATTTCAGTTATCTCTCCACTGAATCCTTTCTCTCTCTCTGTCTCACTCTCTCCCTCTCTCTCTGTCCTCTCTCTCCTCTCTCTCTCTCCCTCTCTCTCTGTCCTCTCTCTCCTCTATGTCTCTCTCTGTCTCTCTCTCCTCTCTCTCCTCTGTCTCTGTATCTCTCTCTCTCTCCAGCCTTCCAGCTCTCCTCTCCAGGTCTACTGAACAGCTCCCTTAAACTGGTGAGGGTTTTAACATTAAGAAATCAAATAGACTTGAATTAGATTTGAAAATCAGTCATTGGGTCTAATTTCCTCTGTAATTTCATTCTTTTCAGTGTTCTGTGCCACTAAGTAGACGAACCTTTGCAGCAGAAGCCAAGAAAACCTATGCGAGAGACAAACCCCATGTGAATATTGGCACTATTGGTCATGTTGACCATGGCAAGACCACACTAACAGCAGCCATCACCAAAGGTACCAGCTGACCCTGGTCTGTTCTCACTCTACAGAGAGAGAGAGACATCCTTCCTCCCTTCCTGATGTGATTGTGATGTGTTGTTCTTCCTGTGTTGTATCTCGTGTGTCTTAAGTGTTAGCGGAGGCTGGAGGAGCTCGTTACAAGAAGTATGAGGACATTGATAATGCTCCAGAGGAGAAGGCCCGGGGCATCACCATCAATGCCTCCCACGTGGAGTACGCCACAGCCAACAGACACTACGCACACACTGACTGTCCAGGTCATGCTGACTATGTCAAGGTACACTTTCCCTCCACAGACCTGCCTCCCCTCAACTACAACCTTCTTCTATACAGTGTTGTGTAGCAAGATTTGTTTTCATATATTTTCTTCGGTTACTTGATCTGTGATTCACCAATTCTATGTGATTGTGTGCAGAACATGATCACAGGCACCGCTCAGCTAGACGGCTGCATCCTGGTGGTCGCTGCCACAGACGGTCAGATGCCACAAACTCGAGAGCACCTCCTGCTGGCCCGGCAGATCGGCGTGGAGCACGTGGTGGTGTTTGTGAACAAGGCCGACGCTGTGGAGGACAAGGAGATGCTGGAGCTGGTGGAGCTGGAGATCAGAGAGCTGCTCACTGAGTTTGGCTACGATGGAGAAAACACACCAGTCATCATCGGCTCTGCTCTTTGTGCTCTTGAGGTGAGAGACCAGGGGGTCACCAGTACTGTCCACTTAGAGACACACAGTTAACTTATCTGTGGAAAAATCCTGGTGTTGTGGCTAGCCTGGTCAGGAGTCTCTAATCAGGTGCCTCTGGTTCCACAGAACAGGCAGCCGGACCTGGGGGTTAACGCTGTGATGCAGCTGCTGGACGTGGTGGATCACTATGTCCCTCTGCCTAAAAGAGAGCTGGATAAACCCTTCCTGCTGCCCATAGAGGGCGTCTACTCCATCCCAGGTGAGTTCCAGCTGTCATGGAGTGGAATATGGTTGCATGCAGATAAGAACTGAAGCTGTTGAAGTCTCTGTGGGCTAAGTTCCACCTGTGACTGCAACTACAAAAATGGTGTGCTTCAGTTTGGGTTATTTTATCTGGACACTGTATTTTATGAATGGTTGTAATGTAAAGACATGCCTGTAGAACAGCAGGTCAGTTGTGTTCTGGTTCCCCCCTCAGGCAGAGGCACGGTGGTGTCAGGTACTCTGGAGAGAGGGGTCATCAAGAAGGGGGACGAGTGTGAGTTTGTTGGACACAATCGAGCCTTCAAGTCTGTGGTCACAGGTATGTGAGAGCTTCACCAAAGACTTCAGTTATTTCTCCTCCAGTTTGTGGTTCTTCTGCAGCATGATCCGGCCTGTCTCTGCTCTGATCTGTCTCTCTGCTCTGACCTGTCTCTCTGCTCTAACCTGTCTCTCTGCTCTGACCTGTCTCTCTGCTCTAACCTGTCTCTCTGCTCTCTCAGGTATTGAGATGTTCCATCAATCCCTGGACCGGGCCGAGGCTGGCGACCACCTTGGGGCTTTAGTCCGAGGTGTGAAGAGAGAGGACATGAGGAGAGGCATGGTCATGAGCAAACCTGGCTCTATTCAACCCCACCAGAAAGTAAAGGCCCAGGTATGACACTGGAACCTGGACACCTGTCTGACACCCTTACACTGTCTGTCCACAACCCTGGACACCTGACACCTTTACACTGTTTTATATATGTTAATTTAAGGCTTATCTCCATCTGAACCTGGTTCATAAGCATGTCCTCCCTGTTCTTCCTAGGTTTATGTTTTAAGTAAGGAGGAGGGAGGCAGACACAAGCCTTTTGCCACTAACTTCATGCCAGTCATGTTCTCTCTGACCTGGGACATGACCTGCAGGGTGACTCTTCCTGTAGACAAGGTATGAACACTTCTAGAAGATTGGGCAGTTTACAGGTCGTGTTGTTCTTGTGTCTGAAGCCTTCCTGTGTTTGAATGTCCTCAGGAGATGGTTATGCCAGGTGAAGACACCTCTCTAATCCTCACTCTACGCCAGCCTATGGTTCTGGAAAAAGGACAACGATTCACTCTGCGTGATGGTAACAAAACCATCGGCACAGGTCTCGTCACAGACATACTGACGAAAACAGACGATGACAACGCCAACTGGAGTTGAGAGAAGAGAGGGACAGGGTGTGGAGGAATGGTGTGGTGGGTGGGAGGGAGGATGGGGGGGGGGTGTGCTGGGAGGGAGGGGAATACATCTATGTAATAACTCTTGAAGAAAACAAACAAACTCCAACATGTTGCAGAGTAGAGCTTGTTTAACTAGGATTAGATGGTCAGCATGAGTCCTCCTGTGAAAAGGCCTGAATCGCTGTCCTGACCTGCTTTCATTGTCAATTGTGTAATAAAATGTATTGAATAATAAGTTTAATGTTTCTGTTGTCTATATGTAGTATCTTATTTAAGGTATAATAATCATTATTATTAATAGACATATTAACTAACACTTCAAATGGCAAACTACATTTAAAGTGTTTCCATTGAAGATAGAAAGACTTGCTAGTTTGAGGAGTTTTACATTCATACACGTAAAATGTTTTGTTATATTTGTATGTTCTTTGCTAAAATGTCAATTTATATGCGGATCTTTAACTTTCTGTTCGCTGTTTCTATCCATTAACAGCATTTATAAATAAACTTCTATAGCAGCTATAACAGACATTTCAAGATATTAAACTCTCAACAATAACAACAACTTCTGCGCAACATCATAAAAAATTTGAAGAGCATATTAAGACAAAAGGATGTGAAAAACAACTTGCCGTATACGTGCCTGATGTCTTAATATAGTTGATCTTCATGAGGTCACCTGTCGCCATGGTAACGGGGTGAGGAGAGGAGTTTGCATGGTGCTGTGGTCCAGTGTTCTCATCAGGGCTGCAAAGTGTCTAGTCCCCTCCTCCTACAACTCTCCCCCTCTCCTCTGGGTGATCAGGGGGGCACCAAGTGATCAGGGGGGCACCAAGTGATCAGGGGTCACCAAGTGATCAGGGGGCACCAAGTGATCAGGGGGCACCAAGTGATCAGGGGGGCACCAAGTGATCAGGGGGCACCAAGTGATCAGGGGGCACCAAGTGATCAGGGGGGCACCAAGTGATCAGGGGGCACCAAGTGATCAGGGGGGCACCAAGTGATCAGGGGGCACCAAGTGATCAGGGGGCACCAAGTGATCAGGGGGGCACCAAGTGATCAGGGGGGCACCAAGTGATCAGGGGGCACCAAGTGATCAGGGGGCACCAAGTGATCAGGGGGCACCAAGTGATCAGGGGGGCACCAAGTGATCAGGGGGGCACCAAGTGATCAGGGGGCACCAAGTGATCAGGGGGCACCAAGTGATCAGGGGGGCACCAAGTGATCAGGGGGCACCAAGTGATCAGGGGGGCACCAAGTGATCAGGGGGCACCAAGTGATCAGGGGGCACCAAGTGATCAGGGGGCACCAAGTGATCAGGGGGCACCAAGTGATCAGGGGGGCACCAAGTGATCAGGGGGGCACCAAGTGATCAGGGGGGCACCAAGTGATCTGGGGGCACCAAGTGATCAGGGGGGCACCAAGTGATCAGGGGGGCACCAAGTGATCTGGGGGCACCAAGTGATCAGGGGGGCACCAAGTGATCGGGGGGCACCAAGTGATCAGGGGGTACCAAGTGATCAGGGGGCACCAAGTGATCAGGGGGGCACCAAGTGATCAGGGGGCACCAAGTGATCAGGGGGGCACCAAGTGATCAGGGGGGCACCAAGTGATCAGGGGGGCACCAAGTGATCAGGGGGGCACCAAGAGATCAGGGGGGCACCAAGAGATCAGGGGGGCACCAAGTGATCGGGGGGCACCAAGTGATCAGGGGGCACCAAGTGATCGGGGGGCGCCAAGTGATCAGGGGGGCACCAAACCATTGAGGAAGGAACTAAAATAATCAGAAATAATGAAAATTAAAACGAAACCGAACTGAAAAAGAAACCATAAATATATGCCGATATGTAGTCAATATAACAGGCTCTAACCCTAACTGCTGGATCTGATAGTGTGCTCCCTCCCCCTCCCTCCCTCCCTCCCTCCCTCTCTCTCTACCTCCCCCTCCCTCCCTCCCTCCCTCCTTCCCCAGCCCCAGGACTGGTCCTCTCCATTCTCTCAGGAGTGTTTACATTTAGTTTAGTTTTTTGGTACTTTAATGATTTGCTACATACTAAACTTTATTGTATACTTAATTGAAACGTTGGATGTAATTCTGAGAACAGATTAACAGTATGGAAATGTTTTGCACCCAACATGTGAACAGACATGTGCTTGTGTCCCAGTCTGTGAGGCCCCAGACATACCGAAACGCAATGACGCAGTCCACAGATTGCATAACAGAAAGAAGAGATGTCCAAATGTTCATCCAACACCGTTCCTTAAACTCATAAAATATACGACCCTCTAGTCTGCCACAAGACAGATCCTGAAGTGGTCAAAGTGTGTTAGGGTTATCTCAGTCTCAGTGGCCTTGATAGCTGTTATTGTTCTGAAATATGACCCTGTGCTGCCATCGTGCTGTACTGCCACCGTGCTGTGCTGTCACTGTACTGTGCTGTCACTGTACTGTGCTGCTGTGCTGCTGTGCTGCCACTGTGCTGTGCTGCCACTGTGCTGTGCTGCCACCATGCTGTGCTGTCACTGTGCTGCTGCGCTGCCACTGTGCTGCTGTGCTGCCACTGTACTGTGCTGTCACTGTGCTGCTGCGCTGCCACCGTGCTGTGCTGCCACTGTGCTGCTGTGCTGCCACTGTGCTGCTGTGCTGCCACTGTACTGTGCTGCCACTGTGCTGTGCTGCCACCGTGCTGCTGTGCTGTCACTGTGCTGCTGTGCTGCCACTGTGCTGTGCTGCCACCATGCTGTGCTGCCACCGTGCTGTGCTGCCACTGTGCTGTCACTGTGCTGCTGCGCTGCCACCGTGCTGTGCTGCCACTGTGCTGTGCTGCCACCGTGCTGTGCTGCCACTGTGCTGTGCTGCCACTGTGCTGTGCTGCCACTGTGCTGTGCTGCCACCATGCTGTGCTGCCACCATGCTGTGCTGCCACTGTGCTGTACTGCTGTACTGCTGTGCTGCCACTGTGCTGTGCTGCCACCGTGCTGTGCTGCCACTGTGCTGCTGTGCTGCCACTGTGCTGCTGTGCTGCCACTGTGCTGTGCTGCTGTACTGCTGTGCTGCCACTGTGCTGTACTGCCACCGTGCTGTGCTGCCACTGTGCTGCTGTGCTGCCACTGTGCTGCCACTGTGCTGTGCTGCCACCATGCTGTGCTGCCACCGTGCTGTGCTGCCACTGTGCTGTACTGCCACCGTGCTGTGCTGCCACTGTGCTGTACTGCTGTACTGCTGTGCTAATGTGTCTCTTCTCTCCTCACTGATTCTTACAAACTCAGCGCAGCAAAAAGTATCAAAATAGATGTGTTGATTTGTTAAACTGAGGGAGTTTGTGCTGCTGTTGTATGGAAGCTGCAGGTGTTGAAGACTGAAAGGAAACTAAGGGTCCTGCTGGCTCATTGTCACAATTTTTACACACAGTAAACCATTAATACTGGATGTTCCCAAACACTTGACATACCTTCCTAGAAGGTCACACACTGATGTTAAATAATACAGTTTCTTGTTCTTCAGTCGTTCTCACACAAACATTGTAGTAGATGAGTTGATGATGCACACAACTAAGAAATCTACAGTTTGTATTCATTCAAACTAAGATAAGTGTCTCCTAATTAACAATGACTAATATTGCATTATATAAAGTTAACGTAGCGCCAACCACCATCTCATCTCATAACAAACGTTTGATGATGTTTTTTCCACCCTTCCCTCATACAGCCTCAACCATCTCGACTCAGAACACAACCACCATTATACAGTCATATGGCAGCTGGGAGTCTATACATGGACAATTACCCAACTTATCTGAAACAGAAAACCTTAGTCAGGTCATATTTCAGATTCTCTACGAAACAACCTGTGGTCGTGGTCCATGTTTGGCTGTAGTCTCTCCAGCTGTGGGCTGGTGATCCCAGCCTCCTCTACTTCCTGCTCCTCATCCCTGCTGGTGAATGCCAGCTCATTCTCATAGCAGAAGGAGTTGGCACTGGGTGTTGAACCTGTGCTCTCCACCATGTCCTTGGCACTGCACTGTGGGGTCGATGGAACCTCGAAGGTCTTGTGGAAATGAGCATAATCCACTTTGTACTGGTTCTTCTCTTCAAAGACGACCGGCTCAAAGCGATGACCCCACAAGATCTCTGAGGAAAGGTAGGAGGTGCGAGCCTGGGTGGTCATGGCCGTGGCTTCAACCATCCCTTCCATTATCACCACAATCTCAAAGTCTGACGTCTCCAAATCCTGTTTGCTGATGCCATACAGAGGGCTTTCTTCATCAATCTCATGCAGTATTGTGAGCGGAGAGACCAAGAAGATGCGGTCGATGCCTTTGTCATATCCTACGTTGACGTCGATCTGGTCTAAGGGGATATACTCTCCCTCCTCTGTGACCCGAGGCTGGATGAACTGGGCCCTGATGTGAGCCTCCACCACATGGCTCTTCCGGAGGTTTCCCACCCTCCACATGAGGCACAGCTTCCCGTCTCGCATGGCGATCACAGCGTTGTGGCTGAAGAGCAGTGTCTCCGCCCTCTTCTTGGGTCGGGCCATTTTAGCCATGATGGCACCGATCATGAAGGAGTCAATAATACAGCCCATGATGGACTGGAAGACGACCATGAATACGGCAGCTGGACACTCCTCAGTCACACAGCGGAAACCATAGCCGATGGTGGTCTGGGTCTCAACTGAGAACAGGAAAGCCGCTACAAAACTGTTGACTTGTAAGACACAAGGAATGAAGCCCTCAGCAGCCCCAGGATTCTCCATATCACCATGCAGCAGGGCGATCATCCAGAAGGCCAGACCGAACAGCAGCCAGGACACCACAAACACCAGGCTGAACACCATAAACATGTAGCGCCAGCGAATGTCCACACATGTGGTGAAGATGTCAGATATGTAACGCTGAGATTTCTCATTCATGTGTGAGAAGTGGACATTGCACTGGCCGTTCTTGTTGACGAAGCGACTGCGGCACTTGCTGCGGGTGTGAATCTTCCCGAAGCCGTTCCCCACAGCAGGCATGGTGCTGAGTCCAAGGCCTTCTTCCTCAGTGGACACGATGCTGTAGCGAGGCACTCTGCTCACGCTCATGCCTGGATGGCAGAGTTCCTGTGAGGACCTCCAGGTAAACAGTGTTTGGCACCAGTAGGTTCCTGAAGACAGAAGAAAATAGACTCAATGTTAGGCTGTATATCAATAGCAAAGCTACAGTAAGATCCTTCTCTGCCAAGGACTCATCTATTTCTAGTAAAACACATTTGATAATTTTGTTCAGTTTAGATCTCTGGGACTTCTGATATCTTTGTAGCAGCAGATGTTGCTAATTAAACCAGCTTCACACATCTTGTTTAAAATTAGCATTTAGTTTGGGATTCTCAAATCGTCAGAACCGTGAAAAAGATCATTTATATCAGCCAATTAGATTAGTTTGTGCTTAACAACACGCTTGTGACATTTGGCTCTACAATGTGCACACATTCCTAAATAGCATTTTAATCCACATAGTGTCTTTAAGGCATGTGCTACTATACTGCCTACTTCAATTACTGTTTAGCATTTCATAATCACTGTAATAAAAGCTATAATAATTACTATAATAATAACAATAACATAAATGGCACCATAAAAAACTGTCATATTCCACTAACAGCTTTACTAGAATACGGTTCTGATGTTGTTCCAAGTCTTCAACCATTCATATACTCATCTCATCTTTCAGTGTTCAATGGGTAAAATGCTGCCAACATGTCTAAATGCAGCCTGTCCACTGCTGCTGGATCATGTGAGGATCATTAATACAGTCAGGAGCCACTGGTGTTGCTGGAATGACCAAGAAAATAATGTACTGACAGTATGGACAGAGTCACAAAGACTATTAATTGGCTGAGCAATTCAGCTCTTCCTGTCTGAATCTTTTTCTGAATCAAAAAATCCAGATTTCATTAGAGACTAGCTGAGTCAGTGTGTAACCTTTACTACACAGCATCAAAGGATTCGGCCACACAGAATCCTACTGAAGCAGTGAACGATTCAGAGGAACGTTGCTGTGATCTGACTGTTACAGTTACACACCTTAATTAAACAGGATGGAAAACCTTCTTACACAACAACAGTGTAATAAGGTTACAGACTTTACTAGCAACTAGCCAACTAGCTTTTTCTAATCGGTCTATTGTCATATCAGAATTGTTGTCATCTTAATTTGACTTGTGATCAAATGAGATGTGACAGCTGTCATCTGGATGTTACAACTCAAGAGGATGCAGAGGGTCCACATGGGGTCGAGGGGTCAACAGCAGAGGTCAACAGCAGAGGTCAACATGCCCAACATGCCCATCCTCTCAAATCATTACCAAGGAAACCAAAACTAACCTGTGTGATTGGTCAGTGAACAACAGCACAGCACAGGGCCACTTGCAGCTCTTATAACAGTCATAGTGCCAGATCACTTTCACCAAATGAATCAGAATAACAACACAGAAGCTGATTTATCTTGATGACTGTATGAAGCCCTTTGGCTGTTCAGTCACATGATCAATATTACTGCTTCAGTTTGTAAACCTCATGATTGCATTTCCACCCATGAGCTCCTGAACCTGATTGGTTCATTTGGATGTGTTTGCTCTGAGTCTAAGGTGATTTGACACTTCTAAAAATGGCTGAATGGTGTTAGAAACTGGCAGCTTTGGGACAAAGTTTGCACATGACGGCTGTGCGCTTCTAACTACAGGGACATGCAGGTTTGTGGGGATTATAATTATATTTAGTCATGCAGAATAGGTGAGGTGATTTCCATGTCTCACCAGTGTGATTACGTCTTAATGACAAGAGGGATTCTGAAGAGAAACGTTTTGAGAATCAACTCTAATATATAGATAATGTTTAGTCGTTAAATTGAATAGGAAATGTTAGAGTTTAGATTATAAACAGGCCAACATACTGTACTATAGTTAGATATCTTAAATGTCCTACCAAGTGAAAATAAATGCAAGTAATTTAAGTATATGATCAAAAGATTGTTTTTTAAGTTTCTTATCCTTCTTCTCATCGCCAGTAAAATAAATTAAGACTAAGCTTGTTTAAATCCAATTAGATCCTAAAATATACAAATACAAAAAACTACTTCTTTAAAGTCTTTACCACAACAAGCATTTGAGGAACCTCTTCCTCTGTGAGATGATAATTCACTAAAAATATGAAACAATGTATATGCTTAAATATACAGAATATCATTTTTTTTATATATATACAATTTGCTAATTAGAACTATTTGACAATCCTAATATTTGGATTAGTTGTTGAATCCTGCTGTTGGAGGAGATATTAGACTGATTATCTTAGTATGAATTAAGCTGCTCCTGGTCTCTAACACACTCAGTGCTCCAGTTGCTAGGATGCCAGACGGCTGAAAATTGTACCAGAGATATTAATATCTTTCACTCAAGTCTGCCATTCAATCCTGTCAGGAACACGTTGTAAAACATGTGACAGCCACTTTCTAAAAGGTAAATGACTTCTGCACAAAATCAGTTTGTTACATTCAATTCTTAAGGCAGCATCTGTTATAATTCCTATATCAGGATTAACAGCTCCTCAAACCTGCTCTTACCTTGTGTTGTCTGTGTTGGTATCAGCAAGCTGAGCTTCCTTCAGTTAACTTTCTCCAGCTGCTATGAAAGAGACCCAGATGTCATGCTGATGGGTCTGGTGAAGTCCTCTTATGGGTAGAACCATTCCACCTGAGTGACACGCAGCTGAGACACAATGACTTTCTTTATCTTCATTGTCTTTACAGCTAACAGTCTGTTACTCTCTCATTATCCTCTCATGTGTCCTCTTCTGTCCAAACGATGGATACCTGAAGCCATGGGTTATCTGTCCAAACATGGGAATTATATCCGGTAATGTAATGTTGTTATCGGCAGCTGGCTGTCTTCAATACCAAGGATCCACACAGATAGAAATGGTGTTTTCCTCTCTATGAGTGTAACTCCTCCTCTCCCCTGGTCTCCCTCTCTTTCTGTCTTCATCAGATCGAGTTATGCTGCAGTTCTTCTTCCTCTCTCTCTCTCTCTCTCTCCCTCTCTCTCTCTCCCTCCCTCCCTGTTGCTCATAGCTTCTCCTAATGACTCCTGTCACATCCTCTCTGCACCGGAATGGAAACCTACAGGAATCATGGTGATACGACACGGTTGTCAATACTAGGTTTCCATTTTTATTGTGGTAAACTCGAGGTTAACAAATTCCAATCTCACTGAAGTGAAATTTGGGCTCACAGGGTTAATATAGGTGTGACTGGAATCTTCCCAAAAGAAAAAGTTAAAAGAGTTCAAATTTGATCAATCATTTTTGCAATTACACCCATGGAATATAGAACAGCCTACATTCTTTCATCACGTCTAATAAACAGAAAATTCCCTATATGATGTTACAGTAATATGAACACTTAGAGGCCATGTCTGCTTGTATTACGGTCCTTAAATCAAGTTTGGCTCCAACTCTGTGACAGCTGATCTACAGATGGCAGTACACTGATACTTATCTCTGCGTTGGCTAGCTGGCCCACTTGCATCTCAATGAGCCATGAGGAGTTGTGTCATCTTACTCCACCAGTTTGTCTGTTCCACACCAGGAACCACAGACGCTGACCATTATTTTCCTCTTCTATGTGAAACAGTATAATTACAGTAAACTAATCTACACATTAGAATACATTTACACATCAGCATTGTTCTCTGTCAGCAGTGTCCCACTGTCCTGCTAATGGATGAACTGTAGCTCAGTTCTTGGTTCTGCCTGGCCCACTTTCTCCTGGCACACAGGCTAGTCTTTAAATAACTCACTGGGTTGGTGGCATCAGCACAGCTTCAGGCTCTGTTGGTCCCAACAGATCAACTGAACGTCTCCATCTGCCAGTCTTCCTCTAACCCTGGTGCTGATGTTCAGTCTTCCTCTAACCCTGGTGCTGATGTTCAGTCTTCCTCTAACCCTGGTGCTGATGTTCAGTCTTCCTCTAACCCTGGTGCTGATGTTCAGTCTTCCTCTAACCCTGGTGCTGATGTTCAGTCTTCCTCTAACCCTGGTGCTGATGTTCAGTCTTCCTCTAACCCTGGTGCTGATGTTCAGTCTTCCTCTAACCCTGGTGTTGATGTTCAGTCTTCCTCTAACCCTGGTGCTGATGTTCAGTCTTCCTCTAACCCTGGTGCTGATGTTCAGTCTTCCTCTAACCCTGGTGCTGATGTTCAGTCTTCCTCTAACCCTGGTGCTGATGTTCAGTCTTCCTCTAACCCTGGTGCTGATGTTCAGTCTTCCTCTAACCCTGGTGCTGATGTTCAGTCTTCCTCTAACCCTGGTGCTGATGTTCAGTCTTCCTCTAACCCTGGTGCTGATGTTCAGTCTTCCTCTAACCTCGGTGCTGATGTTTTCCTGAGGTCAGACACCCTTGGAAAACTCATTCACAACTATTCATACAGCGAAACTCAGGAATATTCACAACCTCACTAACATAAAGTCAAGCCCCTGTATCTGATCAGGAATACACCTGGTACACCTGGTACATCCCCTGTATCTGATCAGGAATACACCTGGTACATCCCCTGTATCTGATCAGGAATACACCTGGTACATCCCCTGTATCTGATCAGGAATACACCTGGTACACCTGGTACATCCCCTGTATCTGATCAGGAATACACCTGGTACACCTGGTACATCCCCTGTATCTGATCAGGAATACACCTGGTACATCCCCTGTATCTGATCAGGAATACACCTGGTACATCCCCTGTATCTGATCAGGAATACACCTGGTACACCTGGTACATCCCCTGTATCTGATCAGGAATACACCTGGTACATCCCCTGTATCTGATCAGAAATACACCTGGTACATCCCCTGTATCTGATCAGGAATACACCTGGTACGTCCCCTGTATCTGATCAGGAATACACCTGGTACACCTGGTACATCCCCTGTATCTGATCAGGAATACACCTGGTACACCTGGTACATCCCCTATATCTGATCAGGAATACACCTGGTACATCCCCTATATCTGATCAGGAATACTCCTGGTACATCCCCTGTATCTGATCAGGAATACTCCTGGTACACCTGGTACACCTGGTACATCCCCTATATCTGATCAGGAATACACCTGGTACATCCCCTGTATCTGATCAGGAATACACCTGGTACATCCCCTGTATCTGATCAGGAATACAACTGGTATATCCCCTGTATCTGATCAGGAATACACCTGGTACACCTGGTACACCTGGTACACCTGGTACATCCCCTGTATCTGATCAGGAATACACCTGGTACATCCCCTGTATCTGATCAGGAATACAACTGGTATATCCCCTGTATCTGATCAGGAATACACCTGGTACACCTGGTACATCCCCTGTATCTGATCAGGAATACACCTGGTACATCCCCTGTATCTGATCATGTTAAACACTGTGATATGACATGTTACACACTGTGATATGACATGTTACACACTGTGATACGACATGTTACACACTGTGATATGAGATGTTACACACTGTGATATGACATGTTACACACTGTGATATGACATGTTACACACTGTGATACGACATGTTACACACTGTGATATGACATGTTACACACTGTGATATGACATGTTACACACTGTGATACGACATGTTACACACTGTGATATGACATGTTACACACTGTGATTTCACCCACCCAACTGAGAATGGAGGAAAACAGAGGAAACTTTATGAGTGGGACAACACTCAACATAAAGTTTGTTTACACATAAACAGCCTCTCTCTCTCTCTACATCCACAACAAGCAGTAATTGATCTCTGCATGGCTTAAGTGTGCCAGTTATTTTTACTTCCATAGCAGGTGCACCTGGTTGCCAGTGCTCCAACACTGCAGTGCTTATCAAGGGTGATGAATGGGGAAGTTAGTGGAGCAGCACTACAGAGACTCTCCAGACCCTCCCAGTGCAGAGCGAGGACACACAGACACAACAGGAGGTCACAACATGTAGTGTTCAGGGACCTGGACACACCTTGGATGACTCCAGATCCTTCATAGGTCAAAGCTACTGCAGCTGGTTCATCCAAGACTGCTGGAGATGCCATTCTGGTTATGAGATGGAAGCAAATCTATGAAGTCTGTGACAGATAAGATGTGTTTAGTCTGACAGATGCCACTGAGAGTTTTTTTACTCTTTAAAAGTGTAAAAAAGCTGTTTGTAGGATGACATCTTGTGGACCAGTTTAGTTTGGCAGCTCACTAGTTCAGATGAGACATACTGAGACAGACATGGTCATTGCATGTTACAATTTACTATTCAATTTTTAAAGAAAAAAAATATTGACATTAACCAATTAACAAAACCATATTTAAACAAGCGCTGATACTAACAGAGACATAACCTGAGGCCAACTACACCTCTATGAACAACATACCTAGTCCTCTATAAACAGATCTACTCCTCGATGAACAACAGTAGATCTACTCCTCGATGAACATTAGATCTACTCCTCGATGAACAGTAGATCTACTCCAGAGGCTAAAACAGCGTCTCTCTCTCTCGGGGATACAGAACCTCTTTCAGACTCTGAATTTGAAAGAAGACAAAAAAGATGCATGAAAAATATTCAGACTTTCAGTTTATCATTGTTACTCTGAAGAGAAATAGTGATATACAGTTTTTTCCATGTATAAACATATACAGTATATATATATATATGTGTGTGTGTGTGTGTGTGTGTTGTGTTTGACTTGCTTACGTGCATCTGAGATCTGAGATCCTGGTTGTCTTTCTGCAGCAGCAGTAGAGTTTCTCTCTCAGTTTCCAGGACCTGCTTTATCTGAGAGCTTTCCAGACACTTCTGACAGTACTGGTCAGATAAAACCTCCAGTTCTCTCTGCAGCAACTTAAGATCCTCTCTGCATTGCCAGGAGAGAATAATAATGTTATCCCCTGTGATAACTGTACACATCTTCAGCTTGTTACACCTTATGCTGTTCATTAGCTTGGTCATGAACCTTATGACAGCTCAAGATCTCCTCACTACCATAATCCTAAACCTGAACTTTGGATAAAAGCATCTGCTAAATGAATACATGAACCATAACCCTCTAACCCTAACCCTCACCCACTTTACCCCTAACTCTCTCTAACATGCCCCTCTGGTGGATTCAAGCAGTGCTTCACTAACATGTTTTTCTTTCAGGTTGAGTTCAGCACATCTGCTACTTACTCATACTGAGCCTGCAGAGCTGTGATGTCAGAACTGACACTGCTGACTTCAGTTTGCCGACTCCTCCTTATTTCCTCCTTGTGAACTTTCTTCATTGCTTCAATTGCTATAAACAATCCAAAAGAGAAGTGAATGTCCAGTTGACTTAGTTGGTAGTTTATGTTTGTATTGATCGATATAGAAATGCATAAAACTCAATATGAAGTGTTTTGGTTTAGTGTGCAAACCCAGGATGACTGTCAAAGTAACCTGACAACCTAAACTAATAAAACAGGGTGAAACAGGGTCAGTAGAGGATCCTATATGGGCTTTTCTAACTACCAGCACAGCAAGGAGCTTGTTTTACCAGCAATAGTAGCAGCAGTTTCCTCTTTCAGGAGTCTGTCTCTTTCTTTAAGGATGGTCGCCACTTCCATCTGATGCAGCTGCTGCAGATCAGCCACTGTCCTCTGATAAACCTCCATCATGGCTGTATGGCCACATTCACAGGATGCCTGTACATTGAAGGGCAGTCTTAAAAGGTTTGTATGTAATTTATACCGATACATTATAATATAATACTTTTCTTTATTTATGCTGGAAGATGGCAGATTGTAAATCCTCACTAAAAGGACTTGTGTATCTTAACTACGCAAGGTAAAGGGCAGTTCATAATCGTAGTCAGGATGTGATATTCCATACCTTCAATGTTTCCAAATCTTCCTCACAAGTCTCTCTGATGACCTCATCTCCTGCTAACGAACTGCATTGGAACTTCTTTGTTATCTTGTTTAATTGAATCTCAAAATCCCAGATTTGCTGCTTCATTGTTGACAACAACAACTGATGCCCTTCCACTTTCAGATGATCTGGATTCAGGGTGGAGTCTGTCCTGGGTCCAGACTGAGCCTGTGAGTCTGTCCTGGGTCCAGACTGAGCCTGTGAGTCTGTCCTGGGTCCAGACTGAGCATGTGAGTCTGTCCTGGGTCCAGACTGAGCATGTGAGTCTGTCCTGGGTCCAGACTGAGCATGTGAGTCTGTCCTGGGTCCAGACTGAGCATGTGAGTCTGTCCTGGGTCCAGACTGAGCATGTGAGTCTGTCCTGGGTCCAGACTGAGCCTGTGAGTCTGTCCTGGGTCCAGACTGAGCCTGTGAGTCTGTCCTGGGTCCAGACTGAGCATGTGAGTCTGTCCTGGGTCCAGACTGAACATGATGTCTGTGCATCTGTCTCATTTCCTCCTCATGGATGTGCTGCAGTTCATGTAGCTTCTTTTGGAACACCTCTTCTAGCTTCTGGACTTGGCTTTCATGCTGATCCTTCATGGTCTCAATATCTGCCAAAAGAAGAGCTATTTTCTGCTGAGTCTCACTCTCTATAGCTGTTCTCTTTGTGTTAGCCAACTCCAAACTTTCCCTCAGAGTGTCATTTTCCATCTGAAGACGAGACAAAGAGTTGCTTAAGTTCTGTCGCTCCTCCTGAAGACAGACCAGCTCCTTCTGAAACAAAGACTCCAGGTTTTCACCCTCTGTTCTGCAATGTTGTAACTCTGTTTCATAATCTGTGAACAACCTGAAAACCACATAAGTTGTATGCAGCTGAACAAACAGCTGCTTCAGATGGGATGAGATTGTGACTGAGTCATCCACACTGGCATGTTTTACATTGCTCATCTTTGGTTTAGAGATTTTCTGGCTGATTTTCTGGAGGACTGTGGCTCTTTTCTTCATCTGGGCTGCAAGACTCTCCACCCAGCCTTGTTCCTCTGCTTTTCCCTGTCCATCATCTTCCCAGCTTGAGGCGCTGAGCTGCAGGTGTTCCTCATACGGGGCCAGTTCAGGTGGACTGATGTCTGCCAGACTCATGTCTGTAGAGGGAAGCTCATCTGTCACACTACAGGAGTCTGAGACTTCCTGAGAGTCATCATCACCTTTCATGTCTCCTTTCAGTCCATCCTCATAACGACGCAGTAATTTTAAAGCTAAATATGTCAGTTCTGCTCTAGTACAGACTCTATTAATTGAATTTTCAATAATGTCCTGCTCTGATTTTGTGATTTCCTGAATTCTTTCCTCTTCTTCTATTGCAGTTCTTCTTAAAACCACACTTTTGTACATGTGTGCAACATCACTCTCATCCACAGTGAGCAAAAGGTCAGCCAAACCATGGGAGATATTTTGACTTTTTATGATTGACGCCATTCTTTCCATCAGTGATGCTTCCAAGGTTAACAGTTGACCAAACAGCTCCATCCCTCCATCCTCCGAGGACAAACTGTGGGGAAACTTGCACGGTCCACTTCCCACACTATTACCTTCTGGGGATATATTATAGTCGATCAGTTCTTCTCTCTCCTTGTAAAAACGATGGCACTCCCTCTGTTGATCCTCAGTAACCCCGCCCATCTGTCGGAGGCATGCAGCAGCAGCAACCAGCTTCATCTCAAACTCATAGAGGGCACTGTCAGTTTTTGTATTACTGTTGCCACAGTTTCTGAGCAGAGATGTAAGTGTCTCTTGGCAGGTTTGTACACTTGTGAGTGCTACTTGTAACTGGCCTTCAAGCATCCTGGTGCGTCTGTCTGTCTCCAGTGCAAAGGTCTGGCTTTGCTTGGCCTGGTTGTGGAGCAGAAGGCTGAGGCGCTGGGCTGTGGCTTGGCTCTGGGTCAGCTGGGACTGCAGATGAGGGTCTGGACTGCCCCATCTGCTCTGCGGCTCCTGCAGTCTTTGGGTTAAATCTCTCAGCTTCTCCTCTGTCATGTACAGCTTATTCTCAAGGCCTGTTATGACAGACATGAAAGTCTCTGGGTCTTCTCCAGCAGTCTCAATGTGCTGGTCAACAGAGGTGTGATCTCTGGAGCTCTCAGACTTGCTGCCATGTCCTTCATCAGGACAGCTGATGTGGGGAGATGTTTGGCCTCCCCAGGTTTTGCTGGAAGTAATCAGCCTGTTATCCGTCACTCTGAACAGAGAACCTATTACTGGTTGTTTTTTACCTTTCGGCTCTAAAGACTTTGTGCACAGTCCAGATGATGCACAGCTGCATCCTTCAACGACCTCCCTCAGCTTCCCTTCTGTCTCTTCAAGGCTGTTCCCTAAGGCAGCCATCTTAACTAGAATTTCACTTAGCTCTCGTTCTTTCCTGTCCAAGAGGTTCTCGTAGCCTTCCCTGACTTCCCAGGCCACAGCCTCCCTGTCCCTTGCTTGCCCCAGGGCTATCTGAAGCTCCTCACACACCTGCTCGTACGAGTGTTCCAGGTTGTAGTAGTGTGTCTCTTCTGTCTGCAGACGACTCTGCAGCTGGCTCACCTGTCGTTCAGCCTCGGCCACCTGCTTCTGGAACTCTCTGCAGTGTTGCTTGAGCTGTGTCCTCTCCACCTGCAGTACGCTCACTGCAGCCACCGTCCGGGTCAGCTCCTCTTGAAGCTGTTTTTCTACTTCTGCTATTCCCCTGACCGACACGTGTCCCCTCCTGATGATGTCCACCTGCTGCTCCGCCATGTCCAGCTGCTCCTGAAGGTGTTGAGAGCGGCGCTCAGCCTGGGTCAGACTAGCAGCTAGGATTCTCCTCTCCCTGTTCTGGCTCTCCTGCAGTAACCTCAGGTGTTTCTGGAGATGCTCCTCCTTCTCTGCCTGAGCCTTCTCATTGGCACACAGCTTTGATGATAGCTCTCGCAGCCTTTCCCTCAGACAAACCACCTCCTGCTGCAGGTCATGAGGTTCCTGCTGCAGGTCATGAGGTTCCTGCTGCAGGTCATGAGGTTCCTGCTGCAGGTCATGAGGTTCCTGCTGCAGGTCATGAGGTTCCTGCTGCAGGTCATGAGGTTCCTGCTGCAGGTCATGAGGTTCCTGCTGCAGGTCATGAGGTTCCTGCTGTAGGTCATGAGGTTCCTGCTGCAGGTCATGAGGTTCCTGCTGTAGGTCATGAGGTTCCTGCTGCAGGTCATGAGGTTCCTGCTGCAGGTCATGAGGTTCCTGCTGCAGGTCATGAGGTTCCTGCTGTAGGTCATGAGGTTCCTGCTGCAGGTCATGAGGTTCCTGCTGCAGGTCATGAGGTTCCTGCTGCAGGTCATGAGGTTCCTGCTGCAGGTCATGAGGTTCCTGCTGCAGGTCATGAGGTTCCTGCTGCAGGTCATGAGGTTCCTGCTGCAGGTCATGAGGTTCCTGCTGCAGGTCATGAGGTTCCTGCTGCAGGTCATGAGGTTCCTGCTGTAGGTCATGAGGTTCCTGCTGTAGGTCATGAGGTTCCTGCTGCAGGTCATGAGGTTCCTGCTGTAGGTCCCGAGGTTCCACACTGAGTTTCTCACCACTGGCTTGCTGCATTAGCAGTGCAGTTCCCCAGCCCTTCTGGCCCTGTTCCTGACATAGCTGATGTTCCACTGTGCTGCTGCATGTGAGTGATGAAGCATCACTGTTACTCAGCACCTGAGCCTTCAGAGCTAACAACTCAGCCCTGGTCCTCAGCTCCGCCTCACACGCCTGCTCCTGGGAGCGTCGCTGAGCCAACAACTCAAACAGCAAGTCTTCGTTCAGTTTCTGTAGCCGCTGATAGGCACCATCTTGTGCTGAAGAGGCTGGATTAGGAGATGACATCTGACCATTCTAAGGGACAGGAAAAACACATTCTAGGTTGGTTGAGGGACAGTTCTATGGGCATATGTGAAGCCCACTGAAGACATTCAAGTCCATAAACCAAAATGAAATGAAATTCACTTTACTATTTTGACAAGATAACAAATGTAAAGTTTTTTGTACGGTTTCTGATGAAATGCTAACATGAGAGTTCGATTTAAAGAACCAATCACACAGAAACACACACCTCCCTGACCAGCTGAGCAGTCTGGGGTTTCCAGGGTAGATCTGTACTCTCCTCCTCAGGTCTCTCTTCTCTCACAGGGGGCGGAGTCTCAGGTCCCTCCCCTCTCACAGGGGGCGGAGTCTCAGGTCTCTCCCCTCTCACAGGGGGCGGAGTCTCAGGTCTCTCCCCTCTCACAGGGGGCGGAGTCTCAGGTCCCTCCCCTCTCACAGGGGGCGGAGTCTCAGGTCTCTCCCCTCTCACAGGGGGCAGAGTCTCAGGTCTCTCTTCTCTCGAGGGTGGAGTCTCAGGTCTCTCCCCTCTCTTGGGGGGCGGAGTCTCGACCTTGCTCCATTCCTCCAGCTGATCTCCAGAGGGCTTGTCATTGGACAGCTCTGGTCTACATTCAAAACTATCAACCTCACCCTGTGTTTCTGTCACACCTGAAGCAGAAGAGATCAGATGAGACGAGGAGGGAGCAGGAAAGGAGGTGAAGAAGGTGGAGGAGGTGAAGAATGTGGAGGAGGAGGTGGTGGAGGAGCTTCTTGGTAAAGGTGCAGGAGGTGGCAGGGAGGTGCCTCCCCCCCAGATCCTGCTCCCTCTGTTCAGGTCCTCCTGCAGCAGACTAGGCTTGGTCCCCTCAACACCACAGCTCAGAGGCTGCACAGGTTCCTCTTCTCTCTCCTGTGGTCCTCTGTCTCTCTGAACGAGTGGTCGCAGAGGAGAACCTTGGTCTTGGTTAGAGCTGCAGAATAATAGCCAACACGTTTAGTCAAATTGATTTAGTCTGAAGATTTAAAAGCATTTCTAGATCAGCAACTTTGCAAAGCAATTTCTTCAGTTTGTTGCAAACCCGAAGATTCAGCATCCAAAAAGATTCCTTGTCTGAATCCCAATTCTCCCGTAAAACAGAGGATCCATATCAGACAATCATGGATAAGAGGGCAACTAATGCATCTGCAGATCTGATGTATTGAGCCACAACAGGTGCAATAGAACTGTTTTGTATAAGAAGATCTTAAGCATCAGCAAAGCTAAAATAGACATCTTCACGTCCGCTTTTCACCAATATTTCCTTACCTTTCCTTTCCTTAGTTATGTTTTTCTTGTGGTTTTCATATCAATTAAATGAATGACGTCATTTTCCTTTACCTGGTAACATCTGGGTTGCCAAAGGGCCTCAAGTTCTTCATCACTGCTTGAACCCAGTTATGTCGTATCCCAGCTGTCATTGCACATAAAGTACAAACTCCATCTTCAGTCTGAAGGGAGGGAGACAGGATAACTACAATAACATATTTACAACACCGTAATAAAGATGAAAAAATAGTCAAAGTAAAAGAATATTAACAAAACGTACATATGATGATAGCAAGCACACAGAGTTTAACTTGTATATATTTACTTTTTGCATAAAGTTACAAGTTAATACGTAGTATTGTAAACCATGTAATTGTACCATAATCATTCTGCATGAAAGCAACTCACATGGATCTGAAACCCATAATTCCTTTGAGCAGGATAATCTGTGATGTCATAACAAGAAGACAGATTCATCTCACCATCCATATCTGCTGCCTGGGGTAAAAACGCAAACATTACACGCATTTCACACATACAAATTATTGAAGAAGGTAATTTATCATAGAGGCATAATAAGATATTTATAAAATAAATAATGAGATTCATAAATAAAGAACCTTGCAAATGTACAAATGTGTTACTAGTAACAAGTGACAAAAAGACAGAGAACGTACCTCTTCTGCAACTGAGTCTCTGTAAAACCTCAGGATGTGGTCTGTCAGGACAAACCAATGTTTCCTCCACTGTAAAAACCATCCCAGAGTCAGTAATAGAGATGAGGTTAACAAGGTGTTTACACTGATGAAGGCTGGTATCTACATACTCACCTGCCCATCTTCATCCAATCTAGTCATCCATCCCTTTTTGAAGTTGAGTATATCGGGCTGTTTTGGGATCAGAAAGAGTCACTGTCAGCCCAGATGTAGATCAGAAACATGTTGGTGTCTCATACAGGTGGACAGGAGACAAGAACATTTCACAGCTAAATATTCCCATTTCTGTCATGAACAGAAGATTGGTTCATGAAGCCAGTTCCCTAAATAAGATGTCAGTTACTTGTCTGTTGAGTCTGTTGTAACAAGCATGTTGAGGTGTGTTTGGAGGTGAAGCAGATGAAGACGTCAGTTCAGAGGAGAACTGAGAATCATCTCCTTCATGCTGCTCTGTCCTGTTGAAGACAAATAAATACACAATTATGATGGGATCCATTCAATCCTATTCAATTTGATTCATGTTCACAATTCTCCCTTACTGGAACAATCCAACCTTTTAACACTGACTGGCCCTTCTAATGGACACAACAGATTGAGAGAAATTTGACCTGATGAAGACTAAGATTATTGTATTTTTGTATATACTGTTTTGAACAGATTTAAATGCCATGTTTGATATAATTTACACACACATCTTTTATATTCCTTAGACATCTGACTTTAATTAAGTGATAAGATGAATGGAAAAGTGAGATCTGAAGAGGAAAGGACTACAAAATGTAGACAAACCTAATCATGTGTCTGTATTGTACATCAGGACGTGTCTTTTCATGGGATGAGTAACCACTGTCTCCCTGTGACTTAGTCCTGGAGGAACGATTATCTTCTTTAGAGTGTTTGAATTGGAAACAGGACAAAAACATAAAGTGAGAGTGACAATGTTCGACATACAGATCCTATGCATGTACATGTACACACAGATAATAATATTGTGCCATGTCTGTAAATATAAGGTGTATAGTTTGAAATACATAAAACTACTTTGATGAACAATTTTCAACAATGAAAAATCTGACAGTGATGCTTTTGTAACTCCAGTGTTAAGGTCTGCACACAAGGCCCATTCCAGGCACAACCACACATTCTGACATCAAACATCATCAATAAAAGTAATTAATAACAGTCAAACGAAGCACAAAAAGCCTGCATAGCCCAGAGACCTGGAGCAAACAGGGACCTGGTCCTTACCTTCTGGGGCAGAGCGCTGGTTAAGATGGCTGACAGAGGAGCCAGTGGTTCCAGAGAGGCTGGGAAGATGGGAGGTGCAGACTGGAGGATCCCAGCTCCTGGAGAGGAGACGTCTTCCCCTCACATACTGCTGGCTCTTCAGGAGCCGTCCAGCAGTAGCTGGGGTCTTGTCCAGCCTGGCTACAGTGCTGCTGCTGCTGCTGCTGCGGTCAATCATTCCAGGACAGGCGAGCCTGCTGCTGGCAGTGCTGTAACCTCTCCTGCTGTTACCACACTGCTCAGCTCCTGCAGTCACCACCATGTTCACTGAACCACAGTGCTGGAAAGATGAAGGAATGGAGGACATTTCAAGTAGTAAATCAGAAAGGATGTCATAACACTTCATACAGACAATGTAGGTAGATTAGTTGAGGGGGGGTTGAGAAAAAGGCTACCTTTCTGCTGGGTCTGTACATAGTAATGCTCTAGACCAGAAACAGTTTAACGTCTAGAGGAATAGTACATCCTTACTTGCTTGCACATAATCCTATCAGTTTGGCACACTACTCTTAAATCCTCACTGCGGCTAATTTGGATGAGTACCATCTTGGTTAGTGCTATTTGACCATTGCTGTAATTACACTTGGTGTCCAAGCACACATGCGCACATCCATAACCACGCACACACGCTACACTCAGATGCTGAGCTATTCCCACCCACACTCAGCAACCCAGATTAATCACCCTTCAGAGTGGGACAGCCTCCAGGAAGCTGCTCTGCAGAGACAGCAGCAGAGCAGAAGCTCATCAGCAAATAACAATTACTGTGTCTCTACAGTACATCTGTGGGTCTCTACAGTACATCTGTGGATCTCTACATCTGTGGGTCTCTACAGTACATCTGTGGGTCTCTACAGTACATCTGTGTGTCTCTACAGTACATCTGTGGGTCTCTACAGTACATCTGTGGGTCTCTACAGTACATCTGTGGGTCTCTACAGTACATCTGTGGGTCTCTACATCTGTGGGTCTCTACAGTACATCTGTGGGTCTCTACAGTACATCTGTGGGTCTCTACAGTACATCTGTGGGTCTCTACAGTACATCTGTGTGTCTCTACAGTACATCTGTGGGTCTCTACAGTACATCTGTGGGTCTCTACAGTACATCTGTGGGTCTCTACAGTACATCTGTGGGTCTCTACAGTACATCTGTGGGTCTCTACAGTACATCTGTGGGTCTCTACAGTACATCTGTGGGTCTCTACAGTACATCTGTGGATCTCTACAGTACATCTGTGGATCTCTACAGTACATCTGTGGGTCTCTACAGTACATCTGTGTGTCTCTACAGTACATCTGTGTCTCTACATCATCATCATCATCATCATCTTTATTGGCAGACTCATGGTCCATATACAACACACACAATGAATATATACAGAAACACAACAATATACAGAAAATAAAAAATAAAAAATAAAAAAGGGACATCACATTAAAGATTTGTACCAGAACTTCCATAAGGAAGACTGGTATCGCACACAACTACATGCGGGATTCACCAGCATCTGCACAAGCCTGTTCTTGCAATCATTTAGGCGGAGAATAAATCTGTACATTATGTGTCTCAAGAGAGCTTCAAAGGTGTAAACATTGATACTGCAGAACAATTGACTGGCACTAGTATATCTGGGCTTTTTCAACAGGATCCTTATGGCATCATTATAGGCCACTCGAAGTTTCTGTAAACTTGCTCTCTTGTACTTACACCACAATGAAGCGGTATACAAGGGAGTACAATAGGTTTTAAACAGTTTGATTTTGACAACATCAGAGCACATATGAAATTTTCTAGCCAGGGTATTTGCTTGGGCATAGAGCATGCGACGCTGGCGATAAATATCATCATCATCCCTCAGCTGATCTGTGATAAAATGCCCCAGATATTTGGTTTTACAACTTGCATTTAACTTCTGGCCAGACAGATAAAAATCCGGAAAGCACAAATGCTTATCCTCTGTAGTACGACATATTAACACAGCACTTTTTTTTGGGTTGAAATTTACATCGTATTGTAACCCATAATCCGAGCATACATTTAGCAGTTGTTGAAATCCAGCACTGCTGGGAGACAATATAGCTAAATCATCAGCATACATAAAATGATTAATCAGCATATTGCCAACAACACACCCAGTTTTCCTCATGTTCAGTTGAACAGACAACTCATCCATATAGAGATTAAACAGAGCAGGTGACAAAAGCCCACCCTGTCGCACTCCATTACTCACTCCAAAAGAGGCTGAGGTTGCATTGTACATTGTACACAGTACATCTGTGGGTCTCTACAGTACATCTGTGGGTCTCTACATCTGTGGGTCTCTACATCTGTGGGTCTCTACATCTGTGGGTCTCTACAGTACATCTGTGTGTCTCTACAGTACATCTGTGGGTCTCTACAGTACATCTGTGGGTCTCTACAGTACAACTGTGGGTCTCTACAGTACATCTGTGGGTCTCTACAGTACATCTGTGGGTCTCTACAGTACATCTGTGGGTCTCTACAGTACATCGGTGGGTCTCTATATCTGTGGGTCTCTACAGTACATCTGTGGGTCTCTACAGTACATCTGTGGGTCTCTACAGTACATCTGTGGGTCTCTATATCTGTGGGTCTCTACAGTACATCTGTGGGTCTCTACAGTACATCTGTGTGTCTCTACAGTACATCTGTGGGTCTCTACAGTACATCTGTGGGTCTCTACAGTACATCTGTGGGTCTCTATATCTGTGGGTCTCTACAGTACATCTGTGGGTCTCTACAGTACATCTGTGGGTCTCTACAGTACATCTGTGGGTCTCTACAGTACATCTGTGGGTCTCTACAGTACATCTGTGGGTCTCTACAGTACATCTGTGGGTCTCTATATCTGTGGGTCTCTATATCTGTGGGTCTCTACATCTGTGCATTACATAAGCAGCTACAATGTATGAATTACACAAACGTATCTCATTGTGTGATCAAAAAGGCAGTGAGTGGTTCCTCTCACCAAAGCGTCAGACTGTCTCCTAATCCTCCAAAGTGTAAAGCTGCTGTGTGTGCTACTGATAGACAGTCTGGGTCGGTACCTGAAATACTGGTGGTTCCACATTCCTTCTCTTCTGGTTCTGTCTGATGGTCTTTGGGTGTGACATGGCCTTCAGGTCCACACTGAGGAACAAAGTACTACATGAAAACTGAAGAGACCCAAAGATACTCAGGGCTCGTCTGTAGGAGATGTAGAGGATTTAGGGCTTTAAATAAGGTATTAGTGTTTCAGCATGCTAGCCAGTAGTATTGGCACGTAAGCACATCACAGTTAAATTACAGTAAGATGTAGAGCTACAAATAGAAAGCATGTTTACGCATGTTTAATCCTGCTTTTAACAAGCTACATTCTTAGTATGACATCCAACATAACATTGATGAAATGAGAAGCTGATTTCCTTACAGTGCAAAGTTGGGAAGCTGTCAGAAAAAAACCAGTAGAGAAGTTATTCAAAGACCTCAGGGACACCTTGACCATAACGTTTAGCCATGTGAATACAGTAATAAAAGAACTCTTCAATTTCCTAAAATATACACACTTTATACAGTAGTATACTCAGATACCCATACATTATCATGTGGACATTGTTAATTATTTAAAACATCAAAGACTTTTAAAGAATGCACTGTAAAAATAGGATAAGAGTAACAGAACTATCTGTTGATATTGATCTCTCTCTTGTAAGTCGCTTTGGATAAAAGCGTCTGCTAAATGAATAAATGTAAATGTAAACTATAGTTACATTTAAAAGAATCAAATTTTGTGGGATTCTACTTAAAATGTTGAAAGTGCCCCATGTCTTTAGATGACTTCTATTTGATCATGATGATACTCCTGCACAATGCTCAAGAACACCTCAGTTATTTACTGTTCTATAGAGGGACTTCATCACTGCATCTTTATCACTGCAAGACTTGAATGTCTTGAGAGCCTCAATTCAAATCAGAACCAAGTTCAGACACACAGGACACATCATTCATATCCTGAAACAGATACAGAAACTCTCCAGCATTTTAATCTGATAACAAATTGACACAATACATTAGTTAGTTATACAGGATTAGGGCTAAACTTCTGTGGCTTTCCTAGCAAGAAACACTTACATTGAAAAAATAAGATATATTTAGAAAAAATACGCCATAACACCTTATGCATTAACAAACACATGTTTGTTTGGGTTGATTATAAATATAAAAAGCAAACCTTTTACCAAAAGAAGAGTGGAAACATGTTAATATTTCAGGTCTGAGACCAAGCAGAGGAGATTTCTGTAGAACCACCAAACTGGTTTTCATTCTTGGTCCATGTAAGATTCACACAGGATCCTGTAAGATCTCAGTCACATTTAGAGGGAGTGTAATGTGTTCTGATGAACTCACTGTTCAGTCTTGATTCATCAAGTCTTTAGATCAGTCTTGAATATGCTGATGGTACTGGGGGTTTTCTGACACATATTTCTGGATATATGTGCAGCTAAGTTGTGCTTTCAGGTCTTCTTCCACCACAAAATCCATGGCTGCCTGTAAAGCAATTCATAAAGATTTTTAAAGATTTAATAGGGGGCGTCAATCTTTACCTTAACATTACATTTACCATCATTTAGCTGATGCTTTTATCCAAAGTGACTTCCAAGAGAGCTTTAGAAAAAGGTGCTGACGGTTCTTCACCTTCACCAGGTATTTGGCGATGCCTCTTCCTCTGTAGGCTGCAGGAACCTCCGTGTGCTGCAGGTCCACCGTGTCTCTACCAACAAACTGGTACAACAACACAGCTTGATCCTCTGAGCCTGCAGGCAAGGAAGCAAGTTTAACTTTTAATATATGTAACCATAGAAAACATGGAAGACAGTTCACCTTAAATACTGGAAATATGTTTTATCAAACCAATCGATGCTCTTTCTACCTAAATTCATTTGTATATTAAATATGTGCATTATGTGTCCGTTCACCTCGGCTCCATTTAAACAGTTAATTACTAGGTTTAAGTACCATTCAGTGTTAATGTGAACTGTTGTCTCTTTTTATCGTGTTGCACGTTGAGTGGGGAGCTGAACTCAGCAGCCATGACTGACTTTACTGTTCCTGCTAACTAAATAACTAACCAGACTATCTGCAGTAAGACACTACTTTCCCATCTCCAATGTCTGAACATCTGTATCCTTCAACAAAGCCGCTGTGAGATCACATACAGACAGATTATCTAATGTAATATATTTATATCAGTGTAATATAATGTAATATATTTATATCAGTGTAGCTCTTTCCTGCACTCTGGTTGCCTAGCTACCTAGCAGCTAGCGCGTGATTATAAAACACATCCCACCGACGGAAGTGATGCACCAGAGGGGGCGGAACTTCACGGCTACAAAACGGCAAAATATGGGTAAGATTTTCAGAAAAGTCACTGAATATTTCATCTGATATGTCGACAATTTGCGTACGCAAGATATGGAAAAACTAATTGGTAATATTCTTGAGACAATTATAGGACCGTTCTTAGCTCAATGTTAGAAATAGTTCGTTTTACTTTGCAGTGCTGTCCTTGCGTGTGATTGGTCATTGCGGATATTACAAAACAAACCCTCCGATTGAGTTCGTTTTACTGTAAATAAATACGCGGTTCACATAAATGTGGTTGTATAAATTTTCCGTTGGTATCCGTATACATACAACTGACCACTAAATGTATAAGTATTTGATCATTCTAGTCTTTAATTTAAAAAATACATTTATTTAAATGTAGTATAATTGCATTCTGGGGGGAAGAGTTTGATGGGGATACATGGTGAACATCTTCAATAGCTTGTAATAATATGTAAACTACAGTACCCAGAATGCCCCGCGGTAGTTTACAGCGACAGTAAGTTGTTTCTCCAAGATGGCGTCGTTGGGAAGGAGGCGCGGTGTCCCAGTTAACAGAGAGAGGTCAGTTATACTTATCGATGTCACAAAAACAAAATTTCACATTTAATTAACTGTCATGACTATAACTTTAGTTACCATGTATTCATTTGTTGAACTGTGAGCTATTGGCCCTTAAAAGATAACTGACAAAGGACGAAATTCCTTCCTTGAAGATCTCCAGCTCATGTGATGTTTGTACATTAGCAGCAGCTAACTCAGCTAGCAGGGTTAGCAGAAGCAGCTCAGCAGGATCAAGTCAGGGTTATAATGCAGTTTTTATAATAACTCGCTAGTTAGTTAGTTAACCAGAACCAGGGCTTCACAACTAACTAGCAGCTTTGATGGTTAGAAGAACTTGAACAGCGCTGCTGCACCTGTTAGCATGTTAGCATGGCTGCTTAGTTTAATAGCAGCCAAAATACGCTAAATACTTAAGTCTCTATGGTTCACTTCACTTAACTGACCGTGTTTCACCTAAATAGTTCAAATTCTGTGGACTAATGTTATTAGTCTGTTAGTTAGTAGTGGATCATCCTCAGCTGTTATCCCATCTCGTCACTAACAGTTATCTGTAGCTGGAAGCTACATCCCTCCATTTCTCTAACCAGACACAGCAAATGAGTTATATCAAGTTCACCATAACACACATCAACGAGGATAAATTATATCTAAGATTTAAAAAATAAACTAAAACTATGATTTAAACTTAATACGGGTGTTTCAGGTAGTCAGATGTGGCGATTTGACTGCATCAGTGATGTTCAAACAATGTTTCAGGTTATAGAAGCTTTTTGTATCTCAAATTTTTGGACAACAATATGTTATACTTAACCAGCATCAACAAGCAAACGTAGTGCAGTGTTTTTACATGTCTTTATTGTTTCCACTGGGGATTGTAAATGAGAATCTATTCAAGTCTTATCTATGCAAGCTGGTTAACCTCTACAGTCTCAATGTGTTTTTGTATTATTGACAGACTCACTGGAGGTTTGAACTGTTTCTAACAGTTTCTAAACAGCTTCTGATCCTTAATGTCTCTTTTCTTCTTCTTCTTCTTCTCTGTGCACAGGGGAGTGATGGCAGCCACAGACTGCTACATTGTTCACGAGATCTACAACGGTGAGAACGCACAGGATCAGTTTGAGTATGAGCTGGAGCAGGCGCTGGAGGCTCAGTATAAATACATTGTCATTGAGCCCACACGCATTGGTGATGAAACAGCCCGCTGGATTGCTGTGGGAAACTGCCTGCACAAGTCGGCAGTTTTATCGGGTGCCGCTTGCCTTCTGACGCCACTCTCACTGCCACCTGAATACTCCCGCTACGTGGCTCTGCCCGCTGGGGCCCTCAGCGTGGCCTGCGCAGCCCTCTATGGCATATCCTGGCAGTTTGATCCCTGCTGCAAGTACCAGGTGGAGTATGACAGCCAAAAACTCTCCCGGCTGCCCCTCCACACGCTGACATCCTCCACACCAGTGGTTCTGGTGCGCAGGGACGATGTCCACAGAAAGAGACTGCATAACACAATAGCGCTAGCTGCTCTCGCCTACTGCGCTAAGAAGATCTACGAACTTTATGCGGTATGAGCGTAATCAGAAGAGGATTCATAAAAAGTCACATTTAAAAGAAAGTACCACCCTGCCCACCTCTAAAACCAAGCCCCAGTGGACGCCACAGACGGCTCCACCCTCTTCAAATGGCTCCACCTGCCCCAGACAGACGGCTCCACCTGCCCCAGAAAAACAGCTCCACCTTCCCCAGAAAAACGGCTCCACCTTCCCCAGACAGACGGCTTCACACACCCCAACGGCTGGACACTTCCTCCCGGACTGTTTGATGGATATATTGAGGGATATATTAAACATGTTTCTCCCTTTTCATTTTCTTTATTTGTAACATCAGTAGTGCACTTATCTCCATGGTACCCTGCCTCCTCTGATGACCTTTAAGTATTTGCCTACATACACATTCAGTGCCCAAAGGTAGAGGCAAGTCATTCTGGACTGGATTATTACAGTTGAAACAGACAATATTTGAAGTATTCCCAACTGTTCTGTTCCTTCCCTGTAGGTTACTGTACTTCTTTCATGCGGATTCTTATTTCACACTTTCATTAAACATTAGGATATCTCAAACATTATTTCCTGTATTATATTTGACCGTATTAAAACGATCCAATCGTGCATTATTTAATTACTGAGCCAATAGCAGCACCTTCTTTTTAGTGACCGTGTTTCCAAACTGAAGAAGAGCAGAGAAGTGACATGATTCCAGTCACTCATCATCCCTCATGTTGATCACATGTTCCCTGCAAATATAAGGTAACTTAGTTCAATTATGTTTGACCATGTTTCCTCTACTACTCACTCTAATGGGTGTATCTATGATGGAGACCATATGATTAAGATATTTAATTGCTGTTCAAGAATAATTAAATGTTTCTTTAATGGGGTTTATACTAGTCTTTTTGGGTTCATTAATCAACACGTCTACGATGTTGACTGACTTTATAAAAGGTAATTGTTGAAAACCAATTTTTTACATTTTTTGATTTGGGTTTTTCTAGTGAAACAAGGAAGTTAGTCAATTTTAAATATCCTTTTCAATCTCAAATCAAAATGTATTTGTAAAGTCTGTAAAGTAATGTCACAAAGGGCTTCACATATGCCCATAGATAGATAAAATGGCTGAGACTTTCTCCATTGAGTACTACTTGGATAAACCCTGTTCCTAAGGAGCTCTGATCCTGTAGGTTTTCATTCCAACCCCAACTCACCACTCCTTATTGTGATAACGACCTAGTTGACAAGCTGAATTGTGTCTGTCACTAACTGGGTAGAGTAGATCTCTGAGTCTATAGGGAGGTGGATCTCTGAGTCTAAGAGGGTAGATCTGGATGAGACCTTTAGGCTTTTGGCAGAAAAACAGTGGAAAGAATAATTAGTCAACTATTCTGTGTGTTTTGGGTTCCATACAAACTTGTGGCCCAGCTGCTTGTGAATAACCTTCCAAAAAGCAATACAGCTTCTTATCTCTTATCACCCTCATGGTTCTGTACAAAGACTTGGAAAACAGAACTATTGACACATTTCATATTTCTCTAACATTCTTTCCTACACATGTTTAGTGACAAAGTCAATAAAAAACTGTGTTATATTAATAGAAAATTTGCTGACATCATCTCCAGTCCTGTAGTCATGTTTGAGACATGCACTTTATGTCAAACCAGCAAAAACCAGGCCACCACTGTACTGGGTTTGTGTTGGATATGGATCACTAACTTACTATAGCAGTGATTTATTTCTGAATACTAAATTATATATTACTACTTGTGCTACAACCAAAACAAGTGAGTTTACACTAGTAGGACCTTTATTCTGAAAGGTTTGCTCGTTTTCTATTTGGAACGACAGTACCTTTATTTTGGAAGTCAGCCTGCGTCACTGCTCGGTTCTCTTCCTGAATTCTTCCTAGTGGATCTTCACCTGCTGCTGTTTACGTTTGAAGGAGCAGTTTGGGAAGAAACTGGTAAATTGTGTTATGATCCGGTATTAATAGCCTAACTGCTGTGGACGTGTTTGTTTTATGAAATGGGCTCGTATTCTTTAAGCATGGCCGGTCAAGGGCGCTATTTAGGAGCCCATCTAGTATGTCCTGGACTGATGGCTTTTTGTTCCACCACTCATTTAAAACAGCTGATAATAATGAACTGGTCCACAATCAGTTCAGTTTAAACTGGTAGGGTAACTGTTCAGGCTAAGCGAAATAATATCTAATTCTCGGGCCAGACCAATGTCACATAAACTCTTTGCTGTCCTCCCCGTGTTACCATGTATTGTGTCCGGGCATCCCACCCACCGTCCAAAGACCCAATTAGAATAATTGGAAACTGTGATTGCAGCCACCTGTGACCACCAAGTCACTGGGATAGTAACCTGCGACTCTCTAACAGGAATAAGCTGTGTTCTGTCCAGTTGGGGAGTGCAGTCATGGATCATGTGATGAGGACTGCAGTGCCTGTTGTGGTGGGCAGCCTGGGGCTCCTGCTGCTCTGCAGGGGTCTGTGGAGGCTGAGGAGGGCAGCATCCCTTCAGGGGCAGGTGGTGCTCATCACTGGAGCCAGCTCTGGACTGGGCAGAGGTGGGAAGGGAAATAAAAGGGATTCTTCTTAAAACACATAGCATCCTCAGACTTAAGTAACATGATCATACATTCATTTTAAAAGTAAACATAATATATATATTGATATTATGTAATTGCATATGTTGACAAGGAGTCTCAACATGTTTGTTAACTTGTGTTTAGATGAACCTGTGTAGTATTGAGAGCCATGTTGTATCCCTGATGTGATCCATGTTGTGTAGAGTGTGCGGAGGTATTCCATGCTGCAGGGGCTCGTCTCATCTTGTGTGGCCGGGATGATGCGAGGCTGCAGGAGGTGGTCCAGGAACTCACAGCAAAAGCAGCAGACAGCACAGGACAGGTAACCTTAACACACCTGGACAGGCAACCTTAACACACCTGGACAGGTAACCTTAACACACCTGGACAGGCAACCTTAACACACCTGGACAGGCAACCTTAACACACCTGGACAGGTAACCTTAACACACCTGGACAGGCAACCTTAACACACCTGGACAGGTAACCTTAACACACCTGGACAGGCAACCTTAACACACCTGGACAGGCAACCTTAACATAACATAGCTTGATATTGATCTGTCATATGTAGAATAAAGTGCTTGTCATAAATATTCTGACAGTGATGAAATGTGTTCTACAGTCCAGTTGATTGGAAACCAAACAGCAGCAATGAGTTAAAGGCAGGTTAAACTTGGTTGTAAGTGTTAAAGCTAAATGTTGTGGCCATTATAAAAACTTTATCACCATCTTAAAATCTGTGACCAGACCTACCCTCCCAGGATAGTGACCTTTGACCTTTCCAGTACGGAGGCTGTTGCCAGGGCAGGGGAGGAGATCCTCAAGTGCTATGATAGAGTTGATGTCTTAATCAACAATGCTGGCATCAGTTACCGAGGCAACATTCTGGAGACCGACATTTCCATCCAGCGGGACGTCATGGAAACGAATTACTTTGGGCCCATAGCCCTAACTCAAGGTCAGTGTTAGGGGGGTTGAGTTGACTCTGTTAAGAAATAAAACAACAATGCTTTTGTAAAGATGTTTGTACTGTCAACTATTTGTGACTATTCAGCATTTAATGTTAAACTAACATTCTGTCCCTCCCATCACCCCCTTCTTGATGTAAAGTCATCTTGCCCTCCATGGTTGGTCAGCACAGTGGACACATAGTGGTCATCAGCAGCATCCAGGGAAAGATCGCACTTCCTCATAGGTCTGCATGTAAGTTTGAAGAAAGAAACATCTGCTCCGATAGGAATATTAGTTCACTAACTGATCAATGTAGGGTTAGAACACAGTGTGCACTCTGTAGTGATACCCTGCAGCAGAGCCTGTAGGGTTAGAACATGAGGGCCTGATCATCATGTCCTGTTTGTCCAGATGCTGCCTCCAAACATGCCACCCAGGCCTACTTTGACTGTCTCAGAGCAGAGGTGGACTGTCATAACATCCAGGTGACAGTAGTCAGCCCTGGTTACATCCGGACCAACCTGTCTGTCAATGCTGTCACCGGGGACGGCTCAAGATACGGGGGTAAGACAGCAGCTTAAAGTAAAATAAGGACTTGAACTGGCCAACACTGAATTCAAGTATTCCATGAAAATACTCATATTGTGCATCATTCTGGTTCCAGTTCTGGACAAGACCACAGCAATGGGCCGGGACCCGAAGGGTGTTGCTCAGGCGGTTCTGAAGGCTGTTTGTCACAAGACCAAAGATGTGATTCTGGCTGGACTCCTGCCCACTTTAGCTGTGTACATCAGGACCCTGTTCCCAGCGCTGTTTTTCAAACTGATGGCTTCTCGTGCTCAAAAGGAACGGAAATGCAAAGAGAACTGAGAGAAATAAAGTTGACAAATAAGACATTAGTTTATGGACATCACCATGGTGACGCACAACCATCTTGATTTTCACCTATTTTGTGTCAAGCTGGTACACATTGTTCTTTGAGCCAGAAACCACACTGGGTTAGCATTAGCATTAGCCCAGAAGTCGACGCTACAGATGTTTATATCTAACTTCGGTATGTTGCTGAAAGTTGAAGTTGTAGAAGGCTTATATGATGTTAAATAATACACTTGTATTTTTGACACCATTTATACATCGTAAAAACACCTTACAAATTGTAACAAATCTTAAAACAGCAGTTTTTTCCGTTTTAGATTAAGTTCAACATAACCACCTTGTCCATGACAATAAATACGCCCAATAACAATAACTACAGTAATTTACAAACCAGCAGAATACTGATAAAAAGAGCAGGAGAACTGTTCCTACTTGAGACAAGGACTTCTGCATCCAAGTGTTCCAACAATGTTTCACCTGAAGCCATCTTTAGGATTCACTAGGATTCATTTCATATCAAAGTCCATATATGGTCATGTGGAACTAAACCAGCAATGGTTCTGTCAGTAGAACCGTTCTTGAAGTGTTTACTGTCCTAAGTAGAAGATCCTGTGAAAAGAGACTTCATTGGACATTCCTGTCTAGGATAGTTATCTGTAACTTCATAGTACATTTAACAACATATTCTGAGTTACATTTAATTATTAATGATCCATCCCTAATATATAAACTGAGAATAATCATAGACCTCCTGTAGGATGAATAAGATGGCCTCATTCCAACCCGAGGATTTGACTTTCAATAAAACAGATGACCAGTCAACTGTTAATGAGCTACTCAACATATGAGGACTTTAAAGCACATTTATCAAACTCCAGTCCTCGAGACTCTAGGTCAGATGAGTCCCTCTATAGAGCAGGTACTAGCTGTGGGTCAGATGTAGGTCCCTCTATAGAGCAGGTACTAGCTGTGGGTCAGATGTAGGTCCCTCTATAGAGCAGGTACTGGCTGGGGGTCAGATGAGTCCCTCTATAGAGCAGGTACTAGCTATGGGTCAGATGAGTCCCTCTATAGAGCAGGTACTAGCTATGGGTCAGATGTAGGTTCCCTTTATAGAGCAGGTACAAGCTGTGGGTCAGATGTAGGTCCCTCTATAGAGCAGGTACTAGCTATGGGTCAGATGAGTCCTTCTATAGAGCAGGTACTGGCTGTGGGTCAGATGAGTCCCTCTATAGAGCAGGTACTAGCTGTGGGTCAGATGAGTCCCTCTATAGAGCAGGTACTAGCTGTGGGTCAGATGAGTCCCTCTATAGAGCAGGTACTAGCTATGGGTCAGATGAGTCCTTCTACAGAGCAGGTACTGGCTGTGGGTCAGATGAGTCCCTCTACAGAGCAGGTACTGGCTGTGGGTCAGATGAGTCCTTCTACAGAGCAGGTACTGGCTGTGGGTCAGATGAGTCCCTCTATAGAGCAGGTACAAGCTGTGGGTCAGATGAGTCCTTCTACAGAGCAGGTACTGGCTGTGGGTCAGATGAGTCCCTCTATAGAGCAGGTACTAGCTGTGGGTCAGATGAGTCCCTCTATAGAGAAGGTACAAGCTGTGGGTCAGATGAGTCCTTCTATAGAGCAGGTACTGGCTGTGGGTCAGATGAGTCCCTCTATAGAGCAGGTACTAGCTGTGGGTCAGATGAGTCACTCTATAGAGCAGGTACTGACTGGTGGTCAGATGAGTCCCTCTATAGAGCAGGTACTGTCTGTGGCTTAGAGCTTCTTATTTCCTCCACCAAAAGGGAGGTGAAAAGACAAGTATGGCAGTTCAGCAGTCAAACCCCTGGAGGTGGAAGGGGCGACTCTGTGACTGACAGTTCCTGCGCCAGGTCGTTGAATCGAGCGATGTAATCCACACTGCTCTCACTCATCATACAGGCCAGCTGTGTGTCCACCTGGAAGAGAGACCACAGGGAGAAGGGACATGAGATACTGAGCCCTGATCATGATGTCTTCTAGGCTGGGGGAGTTAAAAGCCTCTCACCTCTGCTACATCTGGCAACCCGCGGGACTGGAAGGAATCATGGGAGTTGCAGTCCAGAAGGGAGGGACCCAGAAGAGCTGTGCCACTAGAGGGGCCTGAGGGGGCCAGCGCTGCCCTCCTGCTCTTATCAGGAGACACCAGGCTCGCTGCACACATGTGAGAAAGTGTTACTATACATGACTGGGAATGCAGCGATTAACCAGGGTTTTATAAACATAAAGGCTTAGGTATACCAGGTGAGTCTGTTTGCACCATGAGGAAAATAAAAAAAACATTGTCTTCCATTTCCAAACAGCGCACCTGTGCAAAACCATGAGTGTTGCTAGCTTGAGCTGTGCTTTTCAGTGGGAAAACGTGTGTGTGTGTGTAACTCACACAGGAGGCAGCCCAGAGAGGAGTCCGTGGAATCGTTGGGGTACCACTGAGGGTCGTGACAGGGGGAGGGGATCCAGCCCCTGGAGGGACTGCAGGAGGGGGAGGAGGGAAGCAGCTTGGAGGCCTCACTGCCGTTCAGCTTGGCTGGGCAGAGAGAAGCCTCGTCACCTGGGAGAGACAACAACCAATGAGGAGGAGGCTGAAACCTACACAGGGAGAAGAGTTACAGTGAAGGAGGAATAAACAAGGCTGAGGATGGAATCTTAGTCACCATAGTGAGCTGAGTTGATGGCCAGTTCAATGATAGAGTCACTGATGTGTGTCTGGGGCTCTCCAGGGGCCAGGGCCTCTTCAGGGGGGCCAGGGAGGGAGATGTCCAGGAGGGAGGCCACACTGGGCGGGGAGAGGAGAGAGTCTCCTCCACAAGGACCTCCAGGTGACGGTGGCTCCAGGCCGTTCTGGAGGGATGCCTGATGGGTATTTTAGTAGCACAGTGAGGTGGGGAAGGTGCCTGACTGCTGCTAGACTGATACAACATGCAGTTCAGTGGAGGTTAAGATGGACCTCTTAGGAAGCCAATTACATGTAACCATCATCCCTAACTTGGAGAGGAACATTCAATTAAAGAAACCCTCTGTCATCACTCACCCCCTCCTGTAGAAACTGTGTTTGTTGCCCAGTATGAGCTTCTGGCTCAGGGGCCAGGGGGCTGGAGGGACCCCCGGCCTCCAGGGGGCTGCAGAGGCCACCAGCCTCCAGCTCTCTACTGGGGCTCCCTGGGATGATGCCTGCTGACTTGGCAGCCAGATCTATTGCACCTGAAAAGTGAAGACATGTTTTAGTACATCATGTACTTCAACATCAACAACCAAACTGGAAACGTGTACTTATTCTGATTCTGTTGAGAATGTACAGGCACATTCAAGAAAATAACATTACAAGGTTTTTTTTCCAGACAAGAAATTAAATGAAACCATTTAATTCATTAATATTCCTATTTGCATGAATGCATTAAGTTTAAAGAACATACTGGAGAGCTTGGAGGAAGTTACAGGACCCGCTGTACTCAAAGACTTGGTGAAAAGTGGGCGGGAGCAAGGGGCCAGCCGGGTTTGGATTGGCCGGGAGCAAGGGGCCAGCCGGGTTTGGATTGGCCGGAAGGAGCCTGTTCCTGAGTGAGGATACAGGAAGTAGCGAGGTAAAATACTGTGGTGAGATTTGCACAGATGTCTTTGCTTTGAACGCATCTTAAAAATGCAAACATCAGTCTAAGTCCATTGTTGAAATATGTGTCGATGTTTTGTACCTGTAGCAGCAGAGTTGGACAGGATGGAGAAGGAGCACACATGTTGAGGGGCATCGCCTGTGGTGCGAGGCAGCAGTGTCCGCTGAGGAGGAAACACAGACTAGCTCAACACTGTACATGTCTATAGCATGTTGCAGTTACACCTCAACCCTGTACATGTCTATAGCATGTTGCAGTTACACCTCAACACTGTACATGTCTATAGCATGTTGCAGTTACACCTCAACACTGTACATGTCTATAGCATGTGAAGCGTGTTACATGTTAACCCTGTCATGTGAAGCGTGTTACATGTTAACCCTGTCATGTGAAGCGTGTTAGTTACCTGCACCACCAGGGGCTTCCGAAGTTGTCGGCTCCGGAACTTTCTTTGCTTTGACAGGAAAATGTCTGACTGCATCCGTAATACAAAACAACATGAAAGAAACGTTAGTTGAAGAATTCCAAATGTAGTTAGGGTTCCAGTTGATCTAGAAAAGGTCTTACGCTGATGGAGTCCAGCTGCTGTCTGAAGGCCAGTTCTGCCTCCTTGTTAGGAGAGAACATGCGGGAGTGACGGGAGCTGTTGGGAGGCAGGGTGGTCGGCACAGCAAACACTCCATCAGCATCAGCGCCAGACACCAGAGACCTGGCCAGGTTCCGAACACCTGCAGGGACGATAGCTCAGGTCATTTAAGGAGCCATTTACCATCTTGTCAGGTAACCATGTTTGTGTCGTACCTGAAGGTCCAGCGCTGGGCAGGAACACCTTGGCCCCACGTAGGGACACCTGCTGGCGACTGCAGTTGGGGCTACGCCCCCCCACAGCAGGGCTCTTCCCTGGGGGGGCAGGAGACTGGTCCTCCTGGTGGGGCTTGAGGGGGGATGTGGCGGTGGAGCACAGCTCTGGAACCTGAGGAAGATCACATGTTATCACCACAGCTCTGGAACCTGAGGAAGATCACATGTTATCACCACAGCTCTGGAACCTGAGGAAGATCACACGTTATCACCACAGCTCTGGAACCTGAGGAAGATCACATGTTATCACCACAGCTCTGGAGCCTGAGGAAGATCACATGTTATCACCACAGCTCTGGAGCCTGAGGAAGATCACATGTTATCACCACAGCTCTGGAGCCTGAGGAAGATCACATGTTATCACCACAGCTCTGGAACCTGAGGAAGATCACATGTTATCACCACAGCTCTGGAGCCTGAGGAAGATCACATGTTATCACCACAGCTCTGGAACCTGAGGAAGACTGAAGACTGAAGAAACTTACTGGCTTGGGGTTGATCTGAGAGGCAGCCAGCCTGAGCAGGCAGCGCAGGACCCGGTGTGTGTTGGTGGGGGGCACAGGGTGCAGGCGTGAGGGGCCCCCAGTGTCCAGCCCTCTGCTGGGGGCCACAGGCTGCCACTCATACTCCAGCTGCAGCTTCCCTGGCTTCCCCAGCATGAGATACAGCTCAGCCAGAGTCACAGAGCCACGCGCACTCCAGCCCTCCTCCCTGATCTGCTGGGCTGACCTCCCCCCAGGGGCTGGCCTCCCTCCAGAGGCTGAGGGGGCCTCTCCACACTCCTCCTTCCCAGAGTCCACTGTGCTTCCTGGCTCTAGCACAGGTTCCTCTGACGTGCCCGCTGTGAGTTCAGAGCGCAGGTGGGTCTCTAGGGAGGTTGTGTTGATCCCAGCCATGTACTCCTCCCCGCTTTTGGCTGCTGAATTTCCCTGCATGTTCAAATCTCTATCGCCCTCCTTGGTGGCTGGGTCCCCTCCCCTGCCCCCTCCCCCACCCTCTGATATGCTCCTCCCCCTGTCCCCGCCCCGGTCCCCGCCCCCCTCCTGTCTACTAGCAGGCACTCTGTGTGTTGGTAGAGCAGCCCAGGGTCCTATGCTCTTCTCCTCAGGCCCCAGAGCGGGTGGTGCTTCTGCTGCCAGAGCTCCTGCTGCTCCCTTGGCCGTCCTGCCGGGGCCCCTGAGGGCCACAGCCCCGTGGAGCCCCAGGATCTGCACCCCTGCCGGCTCCTTGGCACCAGGTCGACACCTGCTGCTCTCCTGCCAGTGTACGGTGCAGGATGCTTTGGAGTGCACAACGCGAGCCACGTCCGGCAGAGTGGCCAGAGGGCTGGTCTGAGCCGGGTAGAGAAACAGCTCCTCTGTGTCTGAGTTACATGGGGCAGGGACCCCCTGCTGGGGGCCAAGAGCTTCACTCTCCTGCAAACTCTTCAGCTGGGACGGCTGGGTCAAGGAAAGGTGTTGAGGTTTAGAAACTTTCAGGGAAAAGGGTTTGTTTCATTTTGTACCGAATGTAGAGAATCAGAATCAGAAATAAAGGTTGCAACTTTGCAGCCGTCGTATTTCTGAAGTTCCATTCAGCTCCTGTAAGAAGTGTAACCAAGGATACGATGCGCTGGTCCTGACTAGCCCACTTCTGTTTGAGGAACTCGATGAGGCTGGAAACTTTCCTGTGAAGTTCCACCACCATCCTGGAAGACACAGGACAACACTGAAGAAGACCTGTGGAACAACACTGAACAGGACCTGTGTTGGGTCAGGGTGGTGTTGGCTCAGGGTCGTGTTGGGTCAGAGTGGGGTTGGGTAAGGGTCAGGGTGGTGTTGGGTCAGGGTGGGGTTGGGTAAGGGTCAGGGTGGTGTTGGGTAAGGGTCAGGGTGGTGTTGGGTCAGGGTGGTGTTGGGTCAGGGTGGTGCTGGGTCAGGGTGGTGCTGGGTCAGGGTGGTGCTGGGTCAGGGTGGTGTTGGGTCAGGGTGGTGTTGGGTCAGGGTGGTGTTGGGTCAGGGTGGTGCTGGGTCAGGGTGGTGTTGGGTCAGGGTGGTGCTGGGTCAGGGTGGTGCTGGGTCAGGGTGGTGCTGGGTCAGGGTGGTGCTGGGTCAGGGTGGTGTTGGGTCACGGTGGTGTTGGGTCAGGGTGGTGTTGGGGCCACACCTGAGCCGTGGGTTGTGGGCGAGGCTCTGCACACGGGCCCAGGAGTGGTTGCTCCGAGGCTGCAGTTCCACTGCCACCTTCAGGGGGAGCCGCACTGGTTTCTGATCCTCCTCATCACTCACACCTACAGAACACACACAGCAGCACCTTGTAAAACATGCAGAATGTCCTGATCAGGTGTATGTGTGTGAGATCAGGTCCTGTGTGTGTGTGTGTGTGTGTGTGAGATCAGGTCCTGTGTGATCTCACCATCAGGGTCACAGAGTCTCTTGATGGCTCGACACATGGGCGCTTTAATCCTCAGGTTCCTGCCTTTAGAACGGACTGTTGTGGCCCTGACAGAAGACAGAACACCATCACTACCACTGACTTGGTATCTAGACTACATGCATGCATATACACTAACACTGCATTACAGTTTGGACAATTTACACAATTCAGGATTATTTTGCCTGTATGTTTTCTCATCATCATCTAACTGGTTCCAAGGTTAACTGTGTCATCTCTTACCCCTGTTGGATGAGTTCATTCAGCTTTGCTACATTCTTGTCGTCCATTACTGCCATGAATGGGAAACACACACAGCTATTAACAGCAATATTCCAGACAACAGATAAGCACAGTCATTTGCAGTGTTTCTCCCATGACTCCAACATACTTGTCACTTAATCACCTTCCCTGTGATAAGCAGCAGGTGCACAAACAAAGATCAACTGTAGCCAGGATTTCATTTCAAAATCACATAACAGATTCCACAAATGTTTCGCTGAACTGAGACATGATCGGCACCACACTGCTACATGTTCTACCACGTTCTACCACATGTTCTACCACACGTTCTACCACACGTTCTGCCAGCTGAAGAGGATGGAACGGTTCTCATGTAAAATAAAATGAGATATGAACCTGCACTGGGTCTCGCTCAACATCATGAAGCTTCTGTCTGCTTAACTAGCGCTTAAACAGCTGATATTCAAAACTAAGAAGCTCTCAGGACCTTTAGTGCATTACTGGAACACAAACTGAGACACTCACATCCTCCAACCTTCTTCCTGAGCTCAGCGTAGCAGATCAGTCCGTACAGCTCCTGAGAGGACCTCTTCAGCACACGGGAGTAAACTGGAGACAAGAGATGGGTTACAGCACAGCAGGAACCACTGAAGGAACACTGACTGGGTCTAACACTAACCCAGGAACCACTAGGGGGGATTTGGCTCTTGTGTAAAACTCACCGTTGGCGAAGTCGATGTGCTTGGAGATCTTGTGCCAGGTGCGATAGTAGAAATGACGGACCTGCTCCTTGTTCTTCACCATACTGGCTGGTTTTCCTTTCTTCTTATATTTGAGCGCTATGTTGGTCTGGATGGCCTCAAAGTCCTTCCCATGCTAAAGGACAACACAGTTTGCTTTAGGTGCATAAATCTGAATCTGACATTCAAAGCCCTTTTCTAACCCTTGAATGACAAAGAGTGTCTCAAACCCATGTTTCTTATACATCTCAAGTAACGTAACATCTAATGATTAGGTGAACTACTTTGGAGTGTTTTCCCTACATTACATCAATGTTGTTCATAATACTGAATGTGACGTCCAACTGCAGAAGAATTCTACCTCATAGAGCCCCTCAAAGAAGCTGTTCTTATCGTCTGCACTCCAGGACTCCCACTGACGACGAGCCCTCTTCTGAATGCCACCCAGCTCCTCCTTGTCACTGGGGCCCTGGCTCCTGGAGGCTGCCTTGGCCCCCCCTGGGCCAGACACGGGGCCTGGCTGAGCGCTGGACACTGGAGCAGAGGGCCCATTCTCAGAACCTGTTTCAAACAGACCACAAGTGAGAAATTGTATTGTATGTGAATGTGGATGAATTTGAATTACATTTGACACTACATGCAAAAATCCTGAATTGTGAAGTGTTAGACAAGTCTAGAAGCAACACTTCTGCCAACAGTAAAACCTTTACATCATTCAGAAATGAATGTCAGCTAGCTTCCTTAATTAAGCCTCACAAGTAATTTATTACACTAAATTCCACATTTGACCAGTGGTGAATTGCATTTCATAGCTGTTACAAATGCATTGGCCAGAATGGAGAGTTGAAACATCCTGTCTGCATTGCTGTAATAAAGCAGTGTGACTTGTGTTTGTAACAATGGTCCTCTAGCAGAGCTTACTTATGGCAAACAGTTATGAGATGCACTAGATAAAATATAGTTAGTTTTGATGTCATCTATGATTTTGGTCAAACTATGATCAGAATGAACCATGGTTCAACAATGTTCTGAGGGAATTCAAGCTCAAAGTCACCCTCTTTGTAGATCTATGATTAATAGATCTGAAAACCCAGCAACAGAAACATTGTGAGCTCTTTACTGTCATTAAGCACCTTTCTACCAGACTTACCTTTCAGTTTGGAGTTGCTGTGACCATTGATAGTTGTGGCAACTGAATCTTTACGGATCCGTTTGCTCGGAGGTCGAACACTGGATCTCAGAAAATGATGTTGATCGTGGTTTTGAAGTGATGGTTCTGTTAATGTCTGGGCCGGTTGTGAGGAAGCAGACTGGGTCTGGTTTGGTTCAGGGTTCGATTCCTGGTTTGGTTCAGGGTTAGATTCCTGGTTTGGTTCAGGGTTTGATGGGGTCTGAAGCTCCAGACTGCTCCTGCTTGATGGATCCAGTGTTTCTGTCTTTGTACTTCGCTCCTCTCTCCCCTGATCCTCCTCTTCCTCAAAACCTTCATGCTTTCTCATCACATTATTTCCTCCCTGGACCCCTCTGCCATCCCCAGATCCTCCTGCCATCCTGATGAAACACAACACAAACTGCTGTTTTACTTTTAACTAGAAAACTGAATAAAAAAACTCCTTAGAAACACGAAGGTCCTCCTCTCAACATGGCCGCCGCTGTTTGTTTCAAATCCGCTCTCATCGTCCCAACTAAACATTCAGGATTTCTTTAATAATAAACGTGAACATTTTAATTCCATATGAAACACTTTCGCGATATAAAATGGACAAACTGTCTTTGTTACTTTAATTTATATTTCCAATATATCTTCTAGTTTAATCAGTTATATTCAAACAGCAGCGCCTCAGTTTAGAACCACAGAAACAACAAGCACGGATCTTCCTGCTCATTCGACCTCTAATTTAACTGTTTCTTTATTGACTTCATACAGATTATTTTACCCATTTTCATGCTCTTCGGTGGCAGATGAGGTTTTCCTTCTCTTCACCATGGATCCGATGAGTTTAACAAGAAATAACTGATAATATTCCGCATATTAGATCCAGAAGGATCCTGACTTCAGTTCTGCTGGTCTGAACTGAACTGATCTGGATTCTCAAATTAAACTCTTAACTTTAACACTTATGGTCAATAAAAAATGGCAATTGTCGTTAATTAATACTAATATATAAAAACCTAATAAAAATGAGCAGATTGGTCTGCAAAGTAAAGAGATAAAGCTTTACTGTCTCAGAGTTGGTCACTACGTCATCATCTACTAAAACAGCCTGTTTACATTTTGACACATTGAGGAAATATTATAACAGATTATCCCTTTTTATCACCTCAATTGGTTTAATGCGATACTATAATATACTTTTATGTCTGGGAAAATATATTGTACTAATATAGGGCCTGTCTTTAACATTATCAATCACAATGTCAGAAGAGAACTAATTCATGAAAATAACCAAGAACTGATGAAGCTGCTGATCTGGCAAATTACTTAAATTAGGCAAATACGATTTAGAAATTCCCCTCTGGAAATACATAATGTATGATACTAACATTAAATACTAACATTAGGCAGGTCAGAGGCTAACAAGCCTCTAATGAATAAAGTAATGAGTTCAAACCTGTGCGTCATACATCAACAGCAATAGATTAGAAGAAAATATGATGCCTGATACTTGCATTTCTCTTTAAAGTATTTAGCAAAAATTTTAATGATCTTCCCACTGCTTGAGTTATTGAACTGAATGTCCATTTTAAAGATCCTGTAACAGGATACAGCTACATCTTTAATCCAGTTATTACAGAGAAAATACAGCAAATGAAGCCATAAAGTTTCACATGATGTTTGCATGTGGTTTTAATCTTGCTTGCATACATATTTTTTGATCTTTATAATGTTGGTAATCCCTATCCTGTTCAAACAAGTTCAACTAACATAAAACCAGCAAAGTTAAACTAACTAGATTGTAGAAACATAAAGTCACCAGGGACCAGAAGTAGCCCAGCTAGCCTACAGCAGCAATCCTGAACTTGTTAGTTTGCACATCAATAAATATGAATAGAAAGTTAAGGGATAAAACAATGGTAAGTCTTATTACCTTTACTTGAACAGTCACATATTGGAAAAAACATCGCAGTCTGAGAACAGAATAGCATCTTTAAAAACATGAGCATGAAGTAGCTTAGGAAGCTAACCAGTCAAACAGGCCACGCCCACTGCACACCATGCCCACTCCGAACGCAAAAACAAAGCTTCTGATTGGTCAGATCACAGGAAATGAGGACACGCGCGTCTACGTCACCTGAGGAACCTTCATCAGAAATGTTGCTTTTATTTGATCACTGAGTTCTGAGATGGTCACGTGCAACATTAGCAATATGCATAAAGCTGTCCTCGAGATCGTTGGACACCCGTCTCCCTAAAATCACACAAAACCACACAAACAAATGTATTCACTTTTTCATTTACATTACAGATCATTTGTATTATTATATTTCAAAGTTTTCACACCTTTGATTTTTTTTTTTACAAACTCCCCCTGTCAGCGTATGACGCTGTAGCGAGTTGACGTGCTTACGTCTCCAAGCAAGATTTCTGCAACGTCGACAGCTTAAACATGACGTCGGCAGCTTGGAACCTGACGTCAGCAGCTTGAAACCTGATCCAAGTGATTCAGCTCCTCCCACTCAAGCAGTTTGAAACTTTTCACCGAATGTAACATCTCTGTCCTTTATAAATCACACAGGATCTTTTCACTATGACTTCTACCAACATGTTTCAAGGGCTTGATGGCGCGAAGCCAAGCTCAAGGTAAGCGTTAAAACACTGAATTTTATTCAATATAAAGATAGAAACCATGGTAACTGCCGATCAACGTCCTGTTCTTTTGTCCGCATGCTAACGCGGTAGAAAGCAAAGTGAATGCTAGCCGCCTTGTTTCTTAACCATCACCTTCATTATTGTTACACAACTAATTGCATGAACGCCTTTAACTTGTTACTATGTGCTGGTATGTGGGCTCAATACATTATAAATATATATTATTACTTTGTGACTTATGACCATGTTAGCTTAGCTGTTCTCTCTCTGTTATCAAGCTAGGCTAACAGTGACTGTGTGCTACTTCTGTGACTAAACTATCAAAACTGGTAAAAACTGACCAGACTCCACATCTGTGTCATGTCCTTGTTCAGAAGGGAACATTGTTATTAAAGCTAATTATCTAGTTAATTGACTCCGTTATAGCAAGCATGCTAGCGGTTAACCATCAAGAAGAGTAAACCACTTCATATCAGTAATAATAGAATCTTTTCTAACAGTTTGTTGGGCAATTTAACAAACAACTTGTTTTTGCCTTATCTTATGAACCTCAATATAGCCTTTTGTATGTTTTGAAAATCTAACAAATAATATATATCCTAAGGTTGGTGGGATTCATATTAACCTGTCACTCAGCATCTCGACCCAGTGATATAAATTCGAATTGATTTTTAGCCACTACTTTGCTGATGTGTACTTGCATATTAGACGATTTATTAATGTGTATGTGGTGTGTGTAACAGAGTGCTCCGCCCTCCTGGGGGGGGCTCCAGTAACCTGTTTGGTGGATATGAAGAAGACTCCTCAGCCTCCAGGAGGTCTCATAAAATGGCCTCTTCTATCTTTGAGCCGGCAGAGGAGTCAAGTGGAGGCCCAAGGCGTTCCAACCCCCCAGGTCAGAGGTGCATGAAGCACGGGCAAGTTCAGATATACTTCACAGATCCAGCCTTTAATCTGGCACAGAGTTTATTTTCAATAGAAACTGTCTATCCAATACATGAATGTGTCTAACCCAAAGGAAAACAGTCACCAACACTGAACATACACTAGCAGTCTGTATGCATTTTCCCATTCATTTGATTGGTAGTGTGTGTTGGCAGCAAATACAGAGTCATAGGTAGAAAAGTTCCACAAAGAAAAGTCAGAACAGTCAGGTTTGGGGATGGGGACCATTTGGTGAAGAAGCCATATTGTTTGTATTTTACAAAAGCTGTCATTGGTGACAGGTTGTTAACTTGGTTCTGGGTCTTTATTCAGGAGGGAGAAGCAGTGGGATATTTGATGAACCAAAGGCTCCCGTACAGCAGGTCAGACCCACACCTCCAGGTGGACCTTGCAGCAACATCTTTGGGGAAGCAGAGAGCTCTACCCCCCCTGCCTCTGCTCGGAGCCACCCCAATAAACCAAAGGCAAGTTACTGAAGCTCATTCTAAAAGCCATCAAACCAAAAACCAACAAGTAAGCCAAAGTTTGAAGTCTTGACTCTTATCACTTGTGGTCCAAGAAGGCAAAGAAGGCACTGATAACAAAAACAACATTACAAAACAACAAAATCTACATTATTGAACCAGGAGTTATTTTGCTGCCAATATTAATTTACATGATTCCTTTTCTGTGAGTTTATTATAGTGGAAACGATTTGAAAAATACTATCTAACATGATCTGTCTCAGAACTTTGAATCCATTGCCTGAATATGGAAGGTTGTGTTGTCTGTGTTGTCATATATTCTATCATTTCCAGGATAACATTCCTGTGTCTTCAAGTACCTCTGCTGAACAAGAGCCTCCAGGTGAGATTCTTGACACAACCTGCTTACTGAAACTCCCTAAAGATCTGAACTACATCTGTAGGATAGAGATGTTGGGGTTGGATCCTTCTGTGACCTTCAACTGTCTGCCCCTTCAGCTGCTCAGCCAAAAGAAATCCCAGCAGAAGTGGTTTCTGTTGCACCTGTGAAGGTGGAAGTGCTGCCGTCTGAGGCAGAGCCCTCAGCCCCCTCCAGGCCCCAGGAGAAGGTTGAAGAGCCGTCGGGCCCCTCCAGTCCCCAGGAGAAGGACCATGAGCCCCGCCTTGGGCCACGCCCTCGCTCCCACAACAAGGTCCTCAACCCTCCTGGAGGAAAGTCCAGTGTGGTCTTCTACTGATCATGTTCCCATCTCTCTTCTGTACACATTCTTCTTGTTTCATTTATCCTCCCTCATTCCACCCTTTCTCACTCCTCCAGGGATGTTGGAAAATGGTTGTTGAAAATAATCCTCTATTCTCTTTTAAAGTTAATATTCAGATCTCAATGATTCAAGGTTGATTTATTTTTCATATTGTTTCATATCCCATCGCTGGTCTGCTTTTGTCTGCACTTTAAGACTGTTCCTGAGGACCTCTTTGTGTTTTGGTTTTCTGGATGAAACGCCTGCAGTCACTACAGTCCATTTACTGGGTCAAAGTGATGTGTGTAATCATGTAATCACTCACTGTAAATGTTCCTCTTTGACTTGGTAATGGATTGTGGTGACATGCTGGTGAGTTCATAAACACACATGTATTCTGTGTCTCAGGCACCATCAATGTTCATCCACTCAGTTCCCTTAAACATTCTATAGACCTTTTACTGTTTGTTCATCTTGCTTGTTCTAACCACTGATGCAAAGAGGTGATGGCACCCGTTTGCTTACGTTTAGCCAATTAACTATATTTCTTTTGTATTTCTGTCTTGACTAACTAAAAGCACATGTTATCATATCCTATACATTTATGAAACTTTGTTCAGGGAAAAAGCCAAAAAAAATCTGCCAATCCACAAAGAGCTGTCAGCCAATCGCCTTTTACCCAAAGTTTGAGAAATTGATCTTGTCAAATGTGGCAAATACTGAATGTATCATATTTCTGATTTGGTTTCGACACTAAGGATGGTAAATCAGTTTTGGGAAGGCCTTTAATTTATGTTTTAAATTAAAACTGGTACAGAAGAGAACTCTGGAAAACAGCCTGACAGGCCAATAGGATGGGCTGATGGAGATCAAAGTGCTCTGCCTCCTACAGTAGTGAGGAGCTGGAGGCAAAAACACAGCCACCATGTTGCACACATGCACAGTGTGCCTCCACAATATGGAAATGTTGAAAGGTGTAATGCCCATTATTTCATGCGGCAACCTATAATCCTGTACAAGGTAAATGCCAATTGCTATGATCTAAGACAATCACCTTGACTAACTCTATCTAGCTGAGCGACTGTTGCGAATGGGGGATCATGTACCTCTGCTTGTTAGCTTGGATTGTGCAACAATGAAATGTAGCAAAATGGAATCAAAATGTAAAGCCATGCCAATGTAATAAAAATGCTGACCAAATAACATTGTGTTAGTAGCCGTGCAAACTGTGTTTCACAGAAAAAAATACACACGTGTGTGTATATATATATATATATACAAATATCAAAAATAGAAGAATGATCCGAACTTCCCAAAACTACGAACTAGTAGTCTGATGTTATTTTTAATGTATTTCAGCTTTTAATTTGAAGTCCAGCTCAAGCATTAATACGTCACTTCCGGTGTAAACACGCGCAGCCGTACTCGTCATACAGTAGTTCACTACTTCAGGCGCCTCGAGCTCTAATGTTAGCCACACTCTAATACTACATTTAAATTCGAATTGTTAATAAGGTTTTGTGGTATTTAACTCAACACGTAGTCTGTTTACTCGACGCTAATCAAACCTCCTTTCAGGCTCGCTGACTTGTGGACAGTTATTTACTGTTACTGCGCAGTGTTTGTAGCTAGTTTACCACAGCCTGGCTACTGAAACTAGCCCAGAATGACCCGACATGGGAAGAACTGCACGGCGGGCGCTGTTTACACCTACCATGAGAAGAGGAAAGACACGGGTGAGACCTGCGGGGTTAACATGATCTATTACTGCCGTGTTGACTGGTCCTATTAAACCAACATTAGGATACTCGTAGTATAAGATACTAGTAGCTACTGTAGCAGAGTTCTGATCTCTTTATGCACTGGGAATAACTGAAGCACAACTATTGAATCAATGTTACCATAGTTACCATCCTGTAACTCACACCCAGGTGCTTAAATTAACCAGAAACCAGACTTTAAATACCACCTCTTTACTTTTCAGCTGCATCCGGTTATGGGACTCAAAGCGTGCGTCTGGGAAAAGATGCAATTAAGGACTTTGATTGCTGTTGTCTGTCTCTTCAGCCATGCAGGAACCCTGTTGTGACGTATGTCAGAGGTTATGGATACAACAACACATCTGGAGTCATACCTGATTATGAAGACAAATGATTATTACAAATGATTATGAAGACAAATGATTATTATGTTCATTCATCACTTTGACCTTGTTTTGTGAATCTCTGATAACCTTTACTCCTCTACAGTCTGGATGGATACTTGTATGAGAAACAGGCCATTCTGGAGTACATTCTTCACCAGAAGACTGATATTGCCAAGAAAATGAAGGCAAGTTTGACTCAGTAATGGATTTTTTGATCTAGGTAAAAGGTCAGCATTAGATCAGCCTATGTCAGTTGAAAGTGACATAATTAAATATCTTTCATTCTTGCATTGGATGTGGATGAACTGTGAGATCTGACCTTGAATAAGCGTTCTCCTCCCCCTGATGGTGTTCGTCCTCCAGGCTTATCAGAAACAGAAACAGGTCCAGAAGACTGACAGTCGACTGGAGTCCAAGTCAGAGGAGAGGGAGAGGGCTGAGAGGTTCAAGACCAGGGAGAACAGTATTGTATCTAAGCCCATTAACCCCTTCACCTCAGGTAAGAGACACTAGTGCACTTCTGGACATGTGCAGTTGAGCAGCATTTGCTCAAGTTTGCATCCCTGAATCTGATTGGTTGATCAGTTGATCTGTGGTGTTTCACCAGGCCTGACGGACATCAAGAGCAGCAACAGCAGTGCAGCCAGTTCCTCCATCTCAGACTCCTCCTCCTCTGCTACTGGCTCCTCCTCTGCTCCTGGCTCCTCCTCCTCTGCTTCCGGCTCCTCCTCCTCTGCTTCTGGCTCCTCCTCCTCTGTGTCTGGCTCCTCCCAAAGCCTCCCTAGTTTCTGGATCCCCATGTTGACACCAGAGGCCAAACCCACCTTACTAAAGAAACCAGTAATTTACCCTTTTTTCCAGCAAATTTTTATATTAGATTTGAATGTTAATATCAACATATTTTTCTGTATTTTCAAAGCATATCAATAGATAAATTCAGGCAGCAAATGTCTTCCAAGGCTTGTGTATGTTAGATACTGCCTGGACACAGCATCCTAAAGCAGGACATGGGTGTGAAGAGAAGGGTTAGAGGGAGCAGGATCAGATGCTCTAGTTTGACATGTCAGACTTGTTTTCCTAAAACCTCGTATCCTTTCCTTGACCCCTCCACACTTTGGGGTCAGTTAGCCCTGAACCAGGTGCTGTCTGAGGTAGAGGGCCCTGAACCAGGTGCTGTCTGAGGTAGAGGGCCCTGAACCAGGTGCTGTCTGAGGTAGAGGGCCCTGAACCAGGTGCTGTCTGAGGTAGAGGGCCCTGAACCAGGTGCTGTCTGAGGTAGAGGGCCCTGAACCAGGTGCTGTCTGAGGTAGAGGGCCCTGAACCAGGTGCTGTCTTAGGTACAGGGCCCTGAACCAGGTGCTGTCTGAGGTAGAGGGCCAGAACAAATTTGTTGTCGGAGGTCAAAATGTTCATGTCATTCTGCTCTTTGTTTGTGAACCTTTATCACCATATTTGAGTCGTTCATGCAATAGCTCTTATGCAATCAATATTGGCACAGGGTTTCAGGGAAAGGCAACAGGGTTACAGGGTTAGCACCACGGGATCCACTTCCATGAGAATTGTGAGGGAGATACTTGCTTCATCTGTTGTCCTTCCTGTTAAAGCTGAGCCATGATCAAGTGTTCCTTCCTGTCTTCCCTCCCTGTCAGAGTAAGACAGTGCTGTGCCCCATGTCAGGGAGGCCCCTGAAGATGAATGAGCTGATCCCTGTGCGCTTCATCCCTCTGGACCCCAGTCTGGACCGGGTGGCCCTGCTCACACGCCAGGTGAGCAACATGCTAACCAGGAGCTCAGCCTGAACATGTGTTACATTCATGACAGACACCAGATGTGTGTTTTAAACATGTGTCCTCCTGGTCCTCAGGAAAGGTATGTGTGTGCAGTGACCAAAGACACCCTGGGAAACAGCACTCCCTGCTGTGTGCTGAGACCTTCGTGAGTCACATCATCTACACTGTCCTGCTCTGGTCCAGCTCCCTGTACTGAAGGTGTCATGTGTAACACTTCCACCCTTTATCATCCTGTCCCTCTGCTGTCCCTCTCTGTCCCCCCCTCTCTGTCCTCTCTGTCTCCAGTGGTGCTGTGGTGACTCAGGAGTGTGTGGAGAAGCTCATCAAGAAGGACATGATCGACCCTGTGACTGGAGACAAACTCAAAGAGAAAGACATCATCCCACTACAGCGGGTGTGTGTGTGTACATACTGTGTGTGTGTGTGTGTGTGTGTACATATTGTGTGTGTGTGTGTGTGTGTGTGTGTACATACTGTGTGTGTGTGTACATATTGTGTGTGTGTACATACTGTGTGTGGCACAGAGCTGCATGTGGTCATCTGCTTCAAGGTGTAAAATTGAGTTTGTCTTTTCATAACTCTTATTAATCTTGTTTTTCAGGGAGGAACTGGGTTTGCAGGTTCTGGAGTGGGACTCAAAGCTAAAGAAGCCAGGCCAGTAATGCAGGTGTGAGAGACAGGGAGGGAGGGAGAGGGGGAGGGAGGGAGGGAGAGGGACACAGAGGGAGGCAGGGAGGGAGGGAGGCAGGGAGCGGGACACAGAGCGAGGCAGGGAGGGAGGGAGGCTGGGAGGGAGACAGGGAGAGAGGCTGGAGGTTCCAGGGAGAGGAGAAAGCGCAGCATGGAGGAGGGGGGAGGAGGAGGGGTAGTCTTGTAGATAATGATCAGCCAGCTGTTGTCATTTCTCATTTTGTTGTTTCATGTACTATGTGTTATTTTATTTTCTTCACGTGGACAAATACGGAAACACACACTCACATAGTGAAACATCACTCACTGATTTGGTAACAAGATGTCTGTCCTCAATTTTATTAAAAAAATAAAGTTGACTAAGTCACAAACAAGTATCCTGCTTTTTTTTCTGATCATTTTATTGCAATGCTTTAACCCTGTGCAGTTATTACTAAGTAAACGCTTCATGATTAACCTTGACCCTCTCATTATGTTTTGAGGTGATGTGACCATCTGGATTGAAGCTTGTGTGTCGATCCTACAGTCAGGCTGGAACTCACTAAAGAGAGTTGCTTCCCGAAGGATTCACACTGGCCTAACTTTGGGCCTCAGTAGGTTAGCTCAGGTAGGCTAACTTTGGGCCTCAGTAGGTTAGCTCAGGTAGGGGTCACTTTGGGCCTCAGTAGGTTAGCTCAGGTAGGCTAACTTTGGGCCTCGGTAGGTTAGCTCAGGTAGGGGTCACTTTGGGCCTCAGTAGGTTAGCTTGGGTAGGGGTCACTTTGGGCCTCAGTAGGTTAGCTTGGGTAGGGGTCACTTTGGGCCTCAGTAGGTTAGCTTGGGTAGGGGTCACTTTGGGCCTCAGTAGGTTAGCTCAGGTAGGGGTCACTTTGGGCCTCAGTAGGTTAGCTCAGGTAGGCAAACTTTGGGCCTCAGTAGGTTAGCTCAGGTAGGCAAACTTTAGGCCTCAGTAGGTTAGCTCAGGTAGGGGTCACCTTGGGCCTCAGTAGGTTAGCTCGGGTAGGCTAACTTTGGGCCTCAGTAGGTTAGCTCAGGTAGGCTAACTTGGGTCCTCACTAGGTTAGCTCAGGGAGGTTAACTTGGGGCCTCAGTATGTTATCTCAGGTAGGCTAACTTTGGGCCTCAGTATGTTAGCTCAGGGAGGGTCACAGTTCATCGTGCCCCTCCACCACCAAGCCTCCATAGTCTGTCAAGCAGCTGGTCTTAATAAAGTCCATCTTGTCTAGGATCTCGGTCAGAACCAGCAGCCCATCCTGAGAGGAGAGACACCAGCAGAGTTCAGAACACATTCAGAAAGTTCTGGAATAACTAGAGGTTCAGTTATTTATCGGATTAAAACGGAAATTAACTGGTGATTAACAAATGAAAAAAAACTATTATTTTTGAATGATAAAAACCAACATGGCTTTATTTACATTCACAGAGAGACATTTTCAGAGGTTCCTGCCCAGCCCTCTTCCTCCTCCCTCCTCTTCCCCTCCCTCCTCTACCAGTGAACAGACAGCAAACTGAACATCCATCTCTAGAGGAGTGTGTTGCTGTTAGCAGTGTTCTTATGTAGGTATGTGGTTCTCAGTCTGTTTCAGTCATGTGATGTGAGTCTGTGAAATGTTAG
>CM059326.1:217500-295000 GCA_030340685.1 Protosalanx chinensis
TTTATCTCAGCTCTCTTCAGGTTAACATCTCTAACCCTAGTTTATCTCTGCTCTCTTCAGGTTAACATCTCTAACCCTAGTTTATCTCAGCTCTCTTCAGGTTAACATCGTTAACCCTAGTTTATCTCAGCTCTCTTCAGGTTAACATCTCTAACCCTAGTTTATCTCAGCTCTCTTCAGGTTAACATCTCTAACCCTAGTTTATCTCTGCTCTCTTCAGGTTAACATCTCTAACCCTAGTTTATCTCAGCTCTCTTCAGGTTAACATCGTTAACCCTAGTTTATCTCAGCTCTCTTCAGGTTAACATCTCTAACCCTAGTTTATCTCAACTCTCTTCAGGTTAACATCTCTAACCCTAGTTTATCTCAGCTCTCTTCAGGTTAACATCTCTAACCCTAGTTTATCTCTGCTCTCTTCAGGTTAACATCTCTAACCCTAGTTTATCTTTGCTCTCTTCAGGGCTCAGCTGGTCGAAGGTCCTGGCTTCCTCTTTTCCCAGGAAGGCATCGTGGTCATACTGGAAACCAGTGGCATCGTCATGGTCACGGTCACCGAGGTCGCTATGGCGATGGATACGCTTCTCCTGAGCGGGCACAGCTACAGTAACCCCGACGACCAGGACTAGCAACACCAGGGACAGGAGAGACATGCTCAGATCTACAGACTGAGGACACCAGTTAGGAGACTGATCTAAGGTGTGGGGGAGAGGGAGGGAAAGGGGGAGAGAGGGAGGGAGACAGAGAGGGGGGGAGAGGGGGGGAGAGAGGGGGGGGGGAGAGCACAAGATAATATGATGAATGACAGTTTAGGGTGACATTAATAACATGCTGATAAGACCTGGCCTTGAATCACAGAATGAGACTGACCGTCCTAAATGTCAATCAAGTACATCAATTACATTTGAAAATTTAAAATATAATACACCCTATAGTTTGATTTAGGTAGCTAACATGTAAAGACAGTTTAATTATATTGAAAAACCAAATAAATCTAATGGACCTAAAGGTCTTAACTTCAAAAGTATTTAGAATTATAGATTTGGATTTATAGTCAATATATTTGTAAGTATAGCTGAAGGGGAAAACACGTACCAACTCTTGAGTTTGTCTTCAGGAATAGTCGCCTGCAGTGCGCGCTGGCATCCTTCCTTCAATCCTACTGGAGGAGGAGCTGCGTCATCTGCTCAGTCGACCATTCACAAACATGCTGACAAAATCTGATAACCAATAAGGTCTCGCAAGCGGGTCTAACGGAGTCTGAAACGGATTTTGATTGGCTGTGGACCGCCACGTTGACACAGGGACGCGCGAGATGAAACGTTTCATAGTCGGAACGCGCATCAAGTGTCTTTAAACTTCTTTAAACGAAGTTTAAACTTAGTTCTCAATGTCGAATAATGTATAGAGGAATCTACCTTAAATTTAATTGTAAATTGATGTAGGATATATATGGAGATTTGCCTTAATTGTAAATACAACCAGCTACTTAATATATATATATATACAGTCTTTTCGAGGTTTCTAACCACAAAGCAAATCAGAAAAACATTGTTTATAATTTGTGTATTTAAAATGTATTTGTGCAAACTGAATCAGCTTCCTTATTATTTCGGTCTCGTCGCGTGGGGGCAGACTGGGATGTGTTGTGAGCGCGGATCACGCAGGCGCAGATCCACGCGGACAGCACGAGCACGCGATCTTCCCCTAATCCCAAATGTACTTCCTAGAATGATTCCCTATCTTCGTAAATGTTGTTGTTAGATTGGGTCTTGTAAAAAACGATGATATACAAAATATAAATGCATTTGGCCCTTGGCATTCACAGATGCGCAATTAATTACTTTTATTGGATAATCATGGACATACTTTTTATATTTTGCCAGTAAGACATAAACAAAATGACAACCTCAAAACAATATAACTTGTATTTTTATTAGAATCTTCATTCAGTGTGTGTTCATATCAAACTGGTTTAAATGAGTTGGTTCAGAGTCTGAGGTCACTGGCATGACTGCAGTTGGCACAGTGTTGCTGCATCAGTATTAGAGACTCATCACATGCAGAGATATCCTGTCATGAGGGCTACATAACTTAAGCGTCAAAGGTCAAATGATCTTAAATGTGTCTGTTTTCATGTTAATCAGAATCAGGATTACTTTATTGATCCCTGAGGGGAAAGTCTTTAGTAACCACGGCTCACAGTCTCATCAATGCACACGGGGTAAAGGGATTAGGGGTAAAGGGATTAGGGGTAAAGGCTTTAGGGGTAAAGGGTTTAGGGGTAAAGGGATTAGGGGTAAAGGGATTAGGGGTAAAGGAATTAGGGGTAAAGGAATTAGGGGTAAAGGCTTTAGGGGTAAAGGGTTTAGGGGTAAAGGTTTTAGGGGTAAGAGAGTAAAATGGAGGTCAGGAGGTGAATATTCTGAGGGTGTCTGTTTCCTGAGCACCTCTGCTCTGCTTCTGTTGTCTTGATGCTCTGCAGCCACTGACTCAGGTCTCAGCTGCTTACTGGGATCCAGACCAACATGGCTGCTTCACTGTGTGTCAGATACTCTTTCTTCTATCTGGTTCTACTTTGACCTCCAGCTGGGTTCTACTTGTGTCTCTGTTGTTCTCTCTTTCCCTTCACCTGTTCCTTTACCTGTTCTACTGCACTCAGCCTGTTCCTACTTCCTTTCCTGCCTCTCTCTCTTCCTCTCGTGCTCCCTCACTTTCTCTCTCCTCTCTCTCCCCCCGCCTAAGGCACTGTGTCTAGTTCCATGGAGCAATTGAAGGTGACAGGGGCAGTGAGAGAGGAGGGGTGGAGAGGGAGGGGTGGAGAGGGGGGGAAGAGAGGGAGGGGTGGAGGATGTGCCACACTGTAGCCTGGGGGCTTAACAGCAGAGAGATGGAGGGAGTCCAGGAGAAAGAGAGAGAAACGGAGAGATGAGAAGACAAAGAGAGGAAGAATAGAAAGAGAGGAGTGAGATGAGGAAACAGACAGTGAGCATGATGGATAGAACGGTTATTCTGACAACATGAATATTTCATGAGTCACATGTTGTCATGAATGTAGACACGCCCCCTTTCAGAGAGCCAGAGTTGGTCACGAACAGCAGAGCTAGTCAGCATGGTTATATATGGATATATGCAGAACACACACACACACACACACAGTCATCCTCACAGCACCACATACACATGCATACTCTTGTTTTTTGTTTTATGGGCTTGATGTTAATTTGTCTCGGCATTGTTGTCATGGTGACACCCCCCCCAGCGGTGAAAGGGGGGGGTAAGGGGGGGGGGGGGGGTAAGGGGGGTTGAGGCTGACAGGGAGGAACTAACAAGACTGAAAAAATGTGGCCTTAAGCTGCAAATATTCAACTAACACACACACATGCACATGTGTATACACACACACACACACATAAAACAGATGTTTTATGATCAATATTACTTCCTATTACTTTATAAGTAATAAACAATATTATCATCACATATGCTTTTACCTCCGTATATTGACCCTAGCAAGTGACATAGAGAGAGATGGGGGGAGGGAGGGAGAGATGGGGAGAGGGAGGGAGAGAGAGATGGGGGGAGGGAGGGAGGGAGAGATGGGGGGAGGGAGGGGGGAGGAAGATCCGTCATGTCAACCGGAAATAAAAGATGTTGGCACCCTCCTCTTCTCTTCCTCCCATTTCATTTTCGTCTGCCCTCCGTGCCCCTTCTTCCTCATCTTCATCGGATGAAGTCTTCTTTCTTCTCCTCATCTTCATCAGATGAAGTCTCTTTCTTTACTAGTTGTAGGATTTTAACAGCATTTTTGTCATCAGTGAATCAGTCTTCAGTGAATTTTACATGAATCTCATCACAAGAGCCAACTACAGTTTCAACACAACATCTAAATTCATTTTATTCATAGAGTAATTATTCAGTATTAGATGTTTATTTTGCAAGTTAACTTTAGATTGTACAAATTTGTTAAAACAATAACACTCACTAGAAAGTGAGTCATAAAAGGTCAGTTAACAGTTTGAACAAAGTAAACTAAAGTCATTTTACAGCCCTTCTCAGTAGCAGGTAATTGATAGATATATCTTTATTTGTCATTGTCACCAGGTACAACGAAATGAGAGAATAGTTTATTCAACTTATGAACCAGCTGACTCTTGTGAACCAGCTGACTCTTGTGAACCAGATGTTAACTAGTTAAGTTTTCTTAAACTGAAATAGTATTTTCTCTTTTGATTTTTTTGGCGTGTCAAGACCTCTCTCATTTTCTGGGCTAATCCAATAAAATATGCAAATGCAGTGTCACCATGGTGACAAAGTGCAGTTAGAAAGGAAAACATGCCAAACATGCAGTGGTACGTGTGTCGTGTGTGTGTGTGTGTGTGGGTATGTATGTGTTTGTGTGTGTGTGTGTGGGTGTGTGTGTGTGTGTGTGTGTGTACTCTCTCTATACCTTTAGAACCTTTTTACATCACTTAATACTCTGTCTCTATACCTTTAGAACCCCTCTACACCACTTAATACTCTGTCTATACCTTTAGAACCCCTCTACACCACTTAATACTCTGTCTATACCTTTAGAGCCCCTCTACATCACTTAATACTCTGTCCCTATACCTTTAGAACCCCTCTACACCACTTAATACTCTGTCCCTATACCTTTAGAACCCCTCTACACCACTTAATACTCTGTCTATACCTTTAGAACCCCTCTACATCACTTAATACTCTGTCCCTATACCTTTAGAACCCCTCTACATCACTTAATACTCTGTCCCTATACCTTTAGAACCCCTCTACACCACTTAATACTCTGTCTATACCTTTAGAACCTCTCTACATCACTTAATACTCTGTCTCTATACCTTTAGAACCCCTCTACACCACTTAATACTCTGTCTATACCTTTAGAACCCCTCTACACCACTTAATACTCTGTCTATACCTTTAGAACCTCTCTACATCACTTAATACTCTGTCTCTATACCTTTAGAACCCCTCTACACCACTTAATACTCTGTCTATACCTTTAGAACCTCTCTACATCACTTAATACTCTGTCTCTATACCTTTAGAACCCCTCTACACCACTTAATACTCTGTCTATACCTTTAGAACCCCTCTACACCACTTAATACTCTGTCTATACCTTTAGAACCTCTCTACATCACTTAATACTCTGTCTATATCTTTAAAACCTTTTTACATCACTTAATACTCTGTCTATACCTTTAAAACCTTTTTACATCACTTAATACTCTGTATCTACCTTTAGAACCCCTCTACATCACTGTAAGTCACTTTGGATAAAAGCGTCTGCTAAATGAAGAAATGTAAATGTACAAAAAACGTAATACTCTGTCTCTATACATTTAGAACCCCTCTACATCACTTGATACTCTCTGTCTCTATACCTTTAGAACCTTTCTACATCACTTAATACTCTGTCTCTCCACCTTTAGAACCTTTCTACATCACTTAATACTCTCTTTCTCTCTTACTTCATCACCCTCTTCCTGGCATTAAGTCCAGACCTGACACTGACGCTGAGTCTCTATGTCATCCTCTCTCTCTCCCTCCCCCTCCCTCTCCTCCCCCAGCCCTCCCCCTCTGAGGACCAGAGTGCCTGCAGACGGCTTCTTGCTCTCTGGCCCACTTCCCCCTCCCACTTCTCTCTCGCTCTGTCTAACTCTATCTCTCACACTCTATCTCTCTCTCTCTCACACTCTCTCTCTCTGTCTCTCTCTCTCTCTCTGTTGGTCACCTCTGCTCTCTCTTTTCTCTCTGTCTTCTTGAACACACACAGAGGCATCATAATAGTGTGAAGAGGAGTGGGATGAGGAGAAAGTAACAGAGGAAAAGAAGGAGGAGAGTCCTGGAAAGAGACGGAGTAACGGTCGTCTTCCTCTCAGTAAGGTAAGTGGCCTGTCCATCAGCACAGACGAGGCAGTGAAGTGTATACACACTGAAAGATAGAGAGAAGCGCACAGAAATGGGCCAAAAGAAAAAGTTTTTGGGCAGGAAAACACTTGAAAGTGAGAGCAGTGATCTGTGTTACTGTCCAGAACTTCCTCTAATGATGAGGCTGTATTATGGTTGGTAGTGTGGCAGTTAGGGTTGGCAGCTGATTTTTGAGGAAAATCAAACCTGGAGATTGTGTAGTTAATAAAGGTTGTTGCCTCTGTGTCTGTAAGCTGTGGATCACAGACAGTGTGTGCTGATGTATGTTGGTCACTTGTTTATCATTAGAGTGGTTAGTGTGTCCATGCACAGGCTAATGCTAGCGGACAGTCTGGCTCTCTCCTCTCATGCGTGTGCGGTCAGAGAGGAGGATCATCAGAAGAACTCTGTGTTTGGAATAAACGCTCTTTGTGTCTCATGCTCAGGCTCATGCGTGTGTGTCTGGGTGTAGATCTGCCTGTGTGTCTCAGGTGTGTCCAGGAGTGTAACTCTATCTTCATATCCACCTTCCCACCATCCATCCCTCTATCTTTCTTCATCATTTCCCTCTTTCTCCCTCCTACTCTCTCTGTTTCTCTCCCTTTTTTCTACCCCCACTATCTCCTTTCTCTAAAACCTTGTAGTGGTGTTCGCGTGTTTTAATTGGACGATCGAGGGGTCAGGGGTCAGAAGAGAGCGGCCAGGTCATGTGTGAGAAGTTGACTATGTTGAATCTGCAGAGCAGCTCTAACTGGGCTGGAACAAACAGCTGGTACCATCAAGCCAACACAGGTGGGCAGCAACACAACATGCGGGGCAGCAACACAACATGGGGGGCAGCAACACAACATGGGGGGCAGCAACACAACATGGGGGGCAGCAACACAACATGGGGGGCAGCAACACAACATGGGGGGCATTTCACTGGGTGTATCAATGTGTGTGTGTGTGTGTGTTTGTTTGGATGTGTGTGTTTTTGAGTGTGTGACCTTCTCAGTGTTCGCTTGTATGTGCACTGCATGTAAAGTCAGCTCGGGGTGGAAATCACACACATGACTGGGCAGAAACAGAGGCTCACAATACTTAACACCATCCACACACACACTATCCACACACACACCATCCACACACACACTATCCACACACACACCATCCACACACACACTATCCACACACACACCATCCACACACACACTATCCACACACACACCATCCACACACACACTATCCACACACACACCATCCACACACACACTATCCACACACACACCATCCACACACACTATCCACACACACACCATCCACACACACACTATCCACACACACACCATCCACACACACACTATCCACACACACACACCATCCACACACACACCATCCACACACACACCATCCACACACACACTATCCACACACACACACCATCCACACACACACCATCCACACACACACTATCCACACACACACTATTCACACACACACTATTCACACACACACACACACACACTATTCACACACACACTATTCACACACACACTATCCACACACACACACACACACTATCCACACATACACACTATCCACACACACACACTATCCACACACACACACACACTATCCACACACACACACTATCCACACACACACACACACTATTCACACACACACTATTCACACACACACACACACTATTCACACACACACTATCCACACACACACACACACACTATCCACACATACACACTATCCACACACACACACTATCCACACACACACACACACTATCCACACACACACACTATCCACACACACACACACACACTATCCACACATACACACTATCCACACACACACACTATCCACACACACACACACACTATCCACACACACACTATCCACACACACAAACACACACACACACACTATCCACACACACACACTGTCCAGAAACACACTATCCACACACACACACACACACATTATCCACACACACACCATCCACATCCAAACACACTATCCACACACACACACACACACACTGTCCAGACACACACTATCCACACACGCACACTATCCACACACACACCATCCACATCCAAACACACACACACCAGAGAGTTCCACAGTGACGACCATGATTCTCTGTATGATCTGTCCCCTCTGTGTCCTCACCCCAAAGATGGCTGCTTGGTGGAAGATGTGAGCGTGGGGATGGTGGGAGGAGAGGAGGGGCACAGGGAGGAAGGGGAGGAGTCTCAGCTTCACCTGCAGCTGAAGAGGAAACTGCAGAGGAACAGAACCAGCTTCACCCAGGAGCAGATCGACGCTCTAGAGAAAGGTTTGACTGGAACCTCCCATCACAATACTGGTCCATGGAAGTCTGTGTGTTTCTTAAATGGAAACACAGAGTATTGAACCCAGCAGCAGCACAGCTTCTCTGAACTCTTTAACACAGCTTTTGATCCCATGCAGAATTTGAGAGGACTCACTACCCTGATGTCTTTGCCAGGGAAAGACTGGCAGCTAAGATCGACCTGCCAGAGGCTCGTATTCAGGTAACAGCTCAGTCCTCTGTTATGTTAGCTTATACTGCCCCCTGCTGTCAATGTTGTAGCGTTACAGCTATGAAACATGATGATTTAACGACAATTAATAAAACACTTAGATATCCTCTCTCCTTGGTGTTAGCTACTACATTGCATGATCAATTAACAGGACAGGTCTTTAATCAACATGACAGGTGTGGTCTTTAATTAACACAGGTGTGGTCTTTAATCAACATGACAGGTGTGGTCTTTAATCAACACAGGTGGGGTCTTTAATTAACACAGGTGTGGTCTTTAATCAACACAGGTGTGGTTCTCCAATCGAAGAGCCAAATGGAGACGGGAGGAAAAGTTGCGCAATCAGAAAAGATCTGTGGGTGTGACTTCCTGTTCAGCTCCTCACAGAGCCCCCCCCTCTGCCCCCATCAGCTCCTCCTACAGCTCCAGCGGATATCACTCTCACCATGGCAACCCCTCAGGTAACACTGGATGTGTGTGTGTCTCATATTACCTGTTCCACTGCACATGTGTGGTAGTGACGTCCAGCTGTGTGTTGCAGGTTCGATGCACAGTCGTGGTGACTCCTCCCTCTCAGGTTACGCCTCTCTGTCTGTCTTCTCTAACATACAGGTAAGATCTGCTGCCACACACCTCACATTAACCATGCTGCATCATCATCATCTTCAGCATCACATAGTTTTAATGTTCCAGACAGTACTCAGAGAGATGGGACAAGGTTCTCCATGTTAGGGTTAGGTTAGGGTTAGGTTAGGGTTAGGTTAGGGTTAGGTTAGGGTTAGGTTAGGGTTAGGGTTAGGTTAGGGTTAGGTTAGGGTTAGGTTAGGGTTAGGTTAGGGTTAGGTTAGGGTTAGGTTAGGGTTAGGTTAGGGTTGAAGTTAGCAGCTAGGGTTAGAGTTAGGTTGAGTTAGTGTTAGGTTAGGTTAAGTTTGGGCTGGGTTAGTAGCTGTATAACAGCAGCTGTGTACCTCAGGGCTGGTTCTCCATCTTTCTAACCATCATCTCTTTCTTTCTCTTTCCAATCTTTACTTTCCTCTCCACCTTTCCTCTCCTCCTTTCCTCTCCTCCTTCCCTCTCCTCCTTCCCTCTCCTCCTTCCCTCTCCTCCTTTCCTCTCTCCTGTCTTTATACTTTTGTCCAGTCTCTGTCTCCCCCATCAGCTCCTTCCTACTCCTGCATGCTTCCCCCCTCCCCCTCAGCCCCTCCCCCCCTGCCACGCAAGTTAGACTCCTCCCCTTACCCCTCCCCTCTCCTCCCTCCCTCCCACTCTGCCAGCTCCAGTTCAGGTGAGTTTCTGCATCAAACACTTTCTGTGTGTTTCTGTCTGTGCAGTTGTGTGTTTGAGTACACAATGTGAGTGTGTGTGTGCATGTATGTGAGTGTGTGTGTGCCATGCAAATGGTAAAACACCCACTGGCTAATCATATGAAGTGGTTCAAGTTTAATTATTCACCCATCTCTTTTTTCCTTAAACTCAATGCCCCCCCCATTATTCTTCTGTTCATCTCTCTAACTCTCTCCCTCCCTGTCTCTCTACCTGTCTATCTCCCTGTCTCTGTCTCTCTCTCCCTCTCTCTCTCCCTGTCTCTCTCCCTGTTGTTCTCTCTCCCTGTCTCTCTCCCTGTTGTTCTCTCTCCCTGTCTCTCTCTCCTCCTGTCTCTCTCCCTGTCTCTCTCTCCTCCTGTCTCTCTCCCTCTCTCTCTCTCCTCCTGTCTCTCTCTCAGGCTATCTGTCTTCTGGAGTCTCTGTACCAGGAAGTGAGCAGGATTTGGGTCAGTACTGGACCAGACTGCACTGAGACAAAAACTTGTATTATTATTCTTCTCAACATGACTGGATGCCAAATGGAAAATCACCGGCAACCAATCACAGCCCAGCAGACAGCCTAAATCCAGTCCTAGCAGCACAAAATGAGCCCACGAAGAAGGATACTTCTAAATACCTGGCAACCCAAATATACCCAGGGCAGTTACTCTGTGCTAGAGAGAGGTACAAACCAACTAACTGTAGCCAATGAATTATCACTAACCTGACCTTCAACACACCCTAACACCTTAGTTATGACCTTCTTGACTTGACATTGTACGCTCAAAAATAATAATATATAGGAGGGTTTTGGTTTTGGGACAGTTTTTTGACTGAGGATGTGTCAGATGTGATGTTATCTTCTGTAAAAGCTTCTGATGTTCAGCTTCACACAGCATAACAGGTCTCTAGTATCACCTTCTTCCTCACGTACCTCAGGTCCTCTGACTCCAGCCAGCCATTCAAAAGCAAGACGATTTTGCGGGTGGGCGGAACATGGCGATTATCTTCAATCAATCTAAGTTTATGGGTGGATTAATTTATGAAGTTAGAACAAACATCTTAGCATATTTATTGGATATCAAAAGCCCATCTTTAGCAAACTGGTTACTATGGTATTTTGGAACGATCTAAATCAGAGTCAGTTACAAGAACATGTGACCTGACAGCAACAACACTGCTTAGAGAATAACCTTCCTAATAACAGGTATGATGATAATGACTCATCAGGAAGTGACAGAAGACAGTCAGGGAATGGGCAGTATCTCTGCCTGTCACAATAACGTTTTAAAAACAGCCAATGGGTATCAGGACTTGGTGAACATGAACAAGTCACTGATGTTCAAACCCTGACGACTTGTTTAGTAAACAAACCCTTTAAAACAGGGACTGTAGGAAGATGTGACAACACAGCCAAGATAGATGATTAGTCGAGAAGAACTTTCAAATCTTTGGATTTCCTTTCTGTGTCCGTAATGTGAAACCCTGTTGCTGTGATGTGGAGCAGCAGGACTCACTGCTGTAGCTGTGCTTCCAACCATGTTCCTCCTCTGAGGAGTAGCAGGACTCACTGCTGTAGCTGTGCTTCCAATCATGTTCCTCCTCTGAGGAGTAGCAGGACTCACTGCTGTAGCTGTGCTTCCAATCATGTTCCTCCTCTGAGGAGCAGCAGGACTCACTGCTGTAGCTGTGCTTCCAATCATGTTCCTCCTCTGAGGAGTAGCAGGACTCACTGCTGTAGCTGTGCTTCCAATCATGTTCCTCCTCTGAGGAGCAGCAGGACTCACTGCTGTAGCTGTGCTTCCAATCATGTTCCTCCTCTGAGGAGCAGCAGGACTCACTGCTGTAGCTGTGCTTCCAATCATGTTCCTCCTCTGAGGAGCAGCAGGACTCACTGCTGTAGCTGTGCTTCCAATCATGTTCCTCCTCTGAGGAGTAGCAGGACTCACTGCTGTAGCTGTGCTTCCAATCATGTTCCTCCTCTGAGGAGCAGCAGGACTCACTGCTGTAGCTGTGCTTCCAATCATGTTCCTCCTCTGAGGAGCAGCAGGACTCACTGCTGTAGCTGTGCTTCCAATCATGTTCCTCCTCTGAGGAGCAGCAGGACTCACTGCTGTAGCTGTGCTTCCAATCATGTTCCTCCTCTGAGGAGCAGCAGGACTCACTGCTGTAGCTGTGCTTCCAATCATGTTCCTCCTCTGAGGAGCAGCAGGACTCACTGCTGTAGCTGTGCTTCCAATCATGTTCCTCCTCTGAGGAGCAGCAGGACTCACTGCTGTAGCTGTGCTTCCAATCATGTTCCTCCTCTGAGGAGCAGCAGGACTCACTGCTGTAGCTGTGCTTCCAATCATGTTCCTCCTCTGAGGAGCAGCAGGACTCACTGCTGTAGCTGTGCTTCCAATCATGTTCCTCCTCTGAGGAGCAGCAGGACTCACTGCTGTAGCTGTGCTTCCAATCATGTTCCTCCTCTGAGGAGCAGCAGGACTCACTGCTGTAGCTGTGCTTCCAATCATGTTCCTCCTCTGAGGAGCAGCAGGACTCACTGCTGTAGCTGTGCTTCCAATCATGTTCCTCCTCTGAGGAGTAGCAGGACTCACTGCTGTAGCTGTGCTTCCAATCATGTTCCTCCTCTGAGGAGCAGCAGGACTCACTGCTGTAGCTGTGCTTCCAATCATGTTCCTCCTCTGAGGAGCAGCAGGACTCACTGCTGTAGCTGTGCTTCCAATCATGTTCCTCCTCTGAGGAGCAGCAGGACTCACTGCTGTAGCTGTGCTTCCAATCATGTTCCTCCTCTGAGGAGCAGCAGGACTCACTGCTGTAGCTGTGCTTCCAATCATGTTCCTCCTCTGAGGAGTAGCAGGACTCACTGCTGTAGCTGTGCTTCCAATCATGTTCCTCCTCTGAGGAGCAGCAGGACTCACTGCTGTAGCTGTGCTTCCAATCATGTTCCTCCTCTGAGGAGCAGCAGGACTCACTGCTGTAGCTGTGCTTCCAATCATGTTCCTCCTCTGAGGAGCAGCAGGACTCACTGCTGTAGCTGTGCTTCCAATCATGTTCCTCCTCTGAGGAGCAGCAGGACTCACTGCTGTAGCTGTGCTTCCAATCATGTTCCTCCTCTGAGGAGCAGCAGGACTCACTGCCGTAGCTGTGCTTCCAATCATGTTCCTCCTCTGAGGAGTAGCAGGACTCACTGCTGTAGCTGTGCTTCCAATCATGTTCCTCCTCTGAGGAGTAGCAGGACTCACTGCTGTAGCTGTGCTTCCAATCATGTTCCTCCTCTGAGGAGTAGCAGGACTCACTGCTGTAGCTGTGCTTCCAATCATGTTCCTCCTCTGAGGAGCAGCAGGACTCACTGCTGTAGCTGTGCTTCCAATCATGTTCCTCCTCTGAGGAGTAGCAGGACTCACTGCTGTAGCTGTGCTTCCAATCATGTTCCTCCTCTGAGGAGCAGCAGGACTCACTGCCGTAGCTGTGCTTCCAATCATGTTCCTCCTCTGAGGAGTAGCAGGACTCACTGCTGTAGCTGTGCTTCCAATCATGTTCCTCCTCCTTCACAACATCAGATTTACTTGATATTACCAATGATCAACTTGCACAATCTCAGCTAATGACAATCTCACACGGGGAAATTAAGATGCTCAATGACAATCAAACACAGATACCCAGTGTCCAATCATCTCTGTATCGGAGCCACCAATCATGACCAAACGTGCACAATGACAATCAGGGTTTGTGAAGTCAAAGATCCAAGCTAAAGACAATCAAATCTAGTGAAATATTGACGTTACTGTGACTTTTTGTTGTATCTTTCTCACCAATCCTCATTTTGGATTCATCCTTGTTATTTTTACGTTCGTATATTTCACTTGGATATGAGTAGAGGGAAGAAGGATTCAGTCATATTTTGTGTTTGTATAACTGTGAATGTGCGATGTGTATTCTGTAAACTTAGGCAACAAACATTTTTGTGTAAGGGCCCTTTTGTGAAATTATTAAATCCAGAATAAACTAAAAATATGTCATGTGTAACAGTGAAATGAAATGATGTCTGGCATGGTGCAATGTGGTTCACTAGAGTGGAAGAAGACTAGAGAGGAAGACTAGAGAAGAAGACTAGAGAGGAAGAAGACTGGAGAGGAAGAAGACTAGAGAGGAAGACTAGAGAAGAAGACTAGAGAGGAAGAAGACTGGAGAGGAAGAAGACTAGAGAGGAAGAAGACTGGAGAGGAAGAAGACTAGAGAGGAAGACTAGAGAGGAAGACTAGAGAGGAAGACTAGAGAGGAAGAAGACTAGAGAGGAAGACTAGAGAGGAAGAAGACTAGAGAGGAAGAAGACTAGAGAGGAAGAAGACTGGAGAGGAAGAAGACTAGAGAGGAAGACTAGAGAGGAAGACTAGAGAGGAAGAAGACTAGAGAGGAAGAAGACTAGAGAGGAAGACTAGAGAGGAAGACTAGAGAGGAAGACTAGAGAAGAAGACTAGAGAGGAAGAAGACTAGAGAGGAAGACTAGAGAGGAAGACTAGAGAGGAAGACTAGAGAAGAAGACTAGAGAGGAAGAAGACTAGAGAGGAAGAAGACTAGAGAGGAAGACTAGAGAGGAAGACTAGAGAAGAAGACTAGAGAGGAAGAAGACTAGAGAGGAAGAAGACTAGAGAGGAAGATGACTAGAGAGGAAGACTAGAGAGGAAGACTAGAGAGGAAGAAGACTAGAGAGGAAGACTAGAGAGGAAAAAGACTAGAGAGGAAGACTAGAGAGGAAGAAGACTAGAGAGGAAGACTAGAGAGGAAGACTAGAGAGGAAGAAGACTAGAGAGGAAGAAGACTAGAGAGGAAGAAGACTAGAGAGGAAGACTAGAGAGGAAGACTAGAGAGGAAGAAAACTAGAGAGGAAGACTAGAGAGGAAGAAGACTAGAGAGGAAGAAGACTAGAGAGGAAGATGACTAGAGAGGAAGACTAGAGAGGAAGACTAGAGAGGAAGACTAGAGAGGAAGAAGACTGGAGAGGAAGACTAGAGAGGAAGAAAACTAGAGAGGAAGACTAGAGAGGAAGACTAGAGAGGAAGACTACAGAGGAAGAAGACTAGAGAGGAAGACTAGAGAGGAAGAAGACTAGAGAGGAAGACTAGAGAGGAAGACTAGAGAGGAAGACTAGAGAGGAAGACTAGAGAGGAAGACTAGAGAGGAAAAAGACTAGAGAGGAAGACTAGAGAGGAAGAAGACTAGAGAGGAAGACTAGAGAGGAAGACTAGAGAGGAAGACTAGAGAGGAAGAAGACTAGAGAGGAAGAAGACTAGAGAGGAAGAAGACTAGAGAGGAAGACTAGAGAGGAAGACTAGAGAGGAAGAAGACTAGAGAGGAAGACTAGAGAGGAAGACTAGAGAGGAAGAAGACTAGAGAGGAAGACTAGAGAGGAAGAAGACTAGAGAGGAAGAAGACTAGAGAGGAAGACTAGAGAGGAAGAAAACTAGAGAGGAAGACTAGAGAGGAAGACTAGAGAGGAAGAAGACTAGAGAGGAAGACTAGAGAGGAAGAAGACTAGAGAGGAAGACTAGAGAGGAAGACTAGAGAGGAAGGGTTATGTCTGTTGCATATGTCTGTGAATTTTGTGTTTATTTCTTTTTGCGTCAGTGAACAGGAGCGTTTCCTGCCTATGTGACTGTGGATTTCCTGTTTTGTTACTGCTTCAACACGCCCACAGAAAATAATGCTCTAACTGACAAACTTTTAACAGCAACATGTTACACACATACACACATACTTAACACTGTATACAAAGTGCTTGTTCCCTTTCTTTCTCTCACACACACGTCCAGATGTGTGAACATTCAGGTTAGTATTGCAGTGAATGTGTGTGTTTCTTCTGGTAGGTGGATCCTGAGACCAGGAGATGCAGTGAGTTGGACCCCAGCTGGAGCACCCATCAGTCCCTCAGAGACTCGAGCACACACCCATCTGATATCACAGCACACTTAGTTTATCTGTTGGGTTTCTATCATTATCTGGACCACTCCCTCTATCACTTCATCTGTTCCCATTAAGCTATCCTGTCTATCTCTCCCTGCCCCTCTGTCTCCCTGGCTCTCTCTCTGACTCCCTGCCTCTCTCTCTCCCTTTCTCCTGGTCTCTCTCCCTGTCTCCTGGTCTCTCTCCCTGTCTCCTGGTCTCTCTGTCTCTGCCTCTGTCTCTCTGTTTTCCTGCCTTTCTGCCTCTGTCTCCCTGCCTCTCTCTCTCCATGTCTCCTGGTCTCTCCCTGTCTCCTGGTCTCTCCATGTCTCCTGGTCTCTCCATGTCTCCTGGTCTCTCCCTGTCTCCTGGTCTCTCTCTGTCTCCTGGTCTCTCCATGTCTCCTGGTCTCTCCCTGTCTCCTGGTCTCTCTCTGTCTCCTGGTCTCTCCATGTCTCCTGGTCTCTCTCTGTCTCCTGGTCGCTCTGCCTCCCTGCTTCTGCCTCCCTGCCTCTTTCCCTCTCTCCCTCCCTGCCTCCCTCTCTCTCTCCCTCCCTGCCTCCCTCTCTCTCTCCCTCCCTCCCTGCCTCCCTCTCTCTCTCCCTCCCTGCCTCCCTCTCTCTCTCTCTCCCTCCCTGCCTCCCTGCTTCTGTCTCCCTGCCTCCCTGCCTCTCTCCCTCCCTGTCCCTCTGGTTCTGAGCCCTGAGACCCAGAGTAGTTTGAAGAGTGTGGAGTGTTTGACCCCTGTTGAACCCTGACACCGTAAATACATCCATACAAGACAGGTTGCATCTATTTAATTTGTTTCCTAAACACATTAATTCAGGATCTCTTGGAACCATTGAAATGTTCCTTGCAGTTCTTTCACAAAAGAAAACATGGCACAACAAGCAATGTGTGACATGACAGTTATCAGATGAATAAATGCTGCTTTACTGTCCCAATCACACTAACACTAAAGCAGATACTCTGACCTAGTGCTCACCCTCATCACATTCATCAAACATCCGTTTCTCTTTTCATCTTTTCTCCCTCTCTCTCTCTCCCCCCTCTCTCTCTTTCTCTCTCTCTCTCTCTCTCTGTGTCTCCCCCCTTTCTCTCTCTGTGTGTTTGTTGTTGGTTTCCTGTCACAGAGGAAGTGCCTCACCCTGTCTCTCATTGGCCAGTGCTGTGTTGATAAGTGATTTGGGGGAGATAGAGGAAGCAGGCGAGGAGATAGATAGAGGGAGCCAGAGACTTAGGGAGGGAGAGGAGGACAAGGTGCTCAAGGAGAGAGAGGGAGAGAGAGAGAGAGAGAAAGGAGGACAACAGAATGGGAACCATCCAAAAGAGGAAATGGAAGATGTGGAGGTAAGAGTGTAGAAGGTGGCGCAACATCTCAAAAAAGATTTTAGGAAGTCAAAGAGTGAATTTGCTGAATTGCTTGAATCTACTGATTGCGTCTCTCTGTCTTATTTCCTTGAACAACTGCTGCATCATACAACTTTTAGACTCCTTTTGAGACAGAAAGGCGCATGTGAGGTCTGTGTGTGGAACATCTCCTGCTGAGGTCTGTGTGTGGAACATCTCCTGCTGAGGTCTGTGTGTGGAACATCTCCTGCTGAGGTCTGTGTGTGGAACATCTCCTGCTGAGGTCTGTGTGTGGAACATCTCCTGCTGAGGTCTGTGTGTGGAACATCTCCTGCTGAGGTCTGTGTGTGGAACATATCCTGCCTTCATCCCTCTCATGATGTGTCTGTGTTGGCTTCTCTCATCCCCGTCTCTCCCAATCCTTGTACCAGTGTCTCATACTGAGTGCACACTGGCCAAGGTTTGGGGGGGTCAGTGTTGAGGATTTACCAGATACCATCTTTAGTGTGTGTACATGTATGTGTGTATTTGGACTGCATGTTGTGCATCATTCTCTGTCTCCATTTTAAACTATCGTTTGTATTGACATAATCTGTTTCTGAAAGAAGTATTTCCTTTTGGGAAGATTTCAACATTTCTTTTGCAAATTCAACAATAAGTATTTTATTGAAAGTTTTTTGTGTGTTGTGATCCTAATAAAGTCAACATCGAGAGAGAAAAAAAGACTCCAATGAATTGTGCTTTAAGAGTTTGAGTGACTATATTTAGAAGGAACCATCAAGATGTTTTGATTGGTTTAGAAGTGATATGAGTCATGAATGTCTCGCTGGGCTGACATGCGCACAAGAAACAAACTGTTTCAGTTTATCAAGTCAGTCAGCGGGTTAGACCGGCTGGTTAGACCGGCTGGTTCGGTACTTAAATACTTTGCTTTATTTATTTATTTTGGTAACATGATGTGGTTTAGCGAATACTTGATATGAAGGAGTCAGTTTCCAGTTTGTTTAGCGAAGATAGCGCACCAAGTTAACTAAGTCTGGCTGCTAGTTTGCTTTTCAAAGGCAACGTGACTGAAGTCAGGAACCATCAGCAGGTAAGAACATGACATATATGGTCATATGGTCATAGGTCATATGGTCATAGGACACAAGTTTACTTTATATGTATTCACTTTTATCCAAAGCGACTTACAAGACAGAATCTTTATAAAGAGCATCGGTCACTGAGCATAGCAACGTGATAGACCCAAACATTACAGGTAGTCAGATGATGAAACATACATTGTGGGGAAACCAAACAAGTGTCAAAGGGAAGGACCACAAGAACCACATTCAGTTTAACAGGTTATAATCAGATAACATCACACACACACACACACACACAAGCTCCACTGTCAGAGATGTTGAGTGTTCCAGCTACTATCAGCTCAGCTGTGATTTGTCTTCGGCAGAATGTTGTCTTTTATCTGATGTTACTTAATGAGACAGAAGTTGACAGACCTGAGGTCTCATTTATAAACGTTGAATAATATAAATGGTCGATGCAAAACCCCTCATGAATGCTATGAATGCTTCTCTGTCTCTCTGTCTTCCTCTCTCTCTCTGTCTCTGTCTTCCTCTCTCTCTCTGCATGTATCCACCTCTCACCTGACTCCATCAGTGATGTCAGAAGACATGCAGGGCCCCTCGTCCCCCACCCCTTCTGTCTCCTCCGTCTCCCTGATGGAGATCAAGGAAGACACCAGGCTGGTGCTCAAAGCCTTCCTGCGCCACTCTCTGAATGTCCCTGCTGGGGAGAGAGTGGGGAGGGTCGGTGGAGCGTACAAGGACCACAACAAGTACAGGTGAGCTGGGTGATCTGTTACACCTGCTAGGTGATCTGTTACACCTGCTGGGTGATCTGTTACACCTGCTGGGTGATCTGTTACACCTGCTGGGTGATCTGTTACACCTGCTGGGTGATCTGTTACACCTGCTGGGTGATCTGTTACACCTGCTGGGTGATCTGTTACACCTGCTGGGTGATCTGTTACACCTGCTGGGTGATCTGTTACACCTGCTGGGTGATCTGTTACACCTGCTGGGTGATCTGTTACACCTGCTGGGTGATCTGTTACACCTGCTGGGTGATCTGTTACACCTGCTGGGTGATCTGTTACACCAGCTGGGTGATCTGTTACACCTGCTGGGTGATCTGTTACACCAGCTGGGTGATCTGTTACACCTGCTAGGTGATCTGTTACACCTGCTAGGTGATCGGTTATTCCCTCTGTGTGTGTCTCTGTCCCCTGTGTGGATGTTTCATACTGGCCCTGTGTGTGTGTGGACCAGTTCAGGTGTGAAGGACACCAGGAGGCGGCCCAAGGATGATCTGAACGGCCCAGAGGAAGAGGCCAGCTCAGCAAGCGACAAGAGAAGCATCAAGGACATCATCAAGAGACTGCAGCCCCGCCGCTCAACCAAGGAGGGATCAGCCAGGGAGGGACCAGCCAGGGAGGGATCAGCCAGGGAGGGACCAGCCAGGGAGGGCTCGACCAGGGAGGGACCAGCCAGGGAGGGACCAGCCAGGGAGGGACCAGCCAGAGAGGGACCAGAGCAGACCAAAAGAGCTTCTGAGAAGGAAGGAGAATGGAAGGGGTCCAGTCCAGGGGTAACACGGCTCAGAGAAAAGCTGGAAGTAAGATGCCTCAAGGAATATCTTAACTAGATCTAGATTTAATCAGGATTAGAGATCAGAAGACATCTTCATTGCAATGCTGATGGACTTTCTCTTGGTTTAGTGGTTCATCTTCTCAGATTGTAACATCATGATCCCTCACTGCAGGCAGAACAGATTTCAGCCTCCTCCACATCTGATGAGGAGGGCAGCCAAGTTAAAGTAAAGAAAAAGAAGAAGAAGAACAAGTTGAAGAGCCAGATTTCCTCGTTCTTCAAGAAGAGACCGTCAACACTGTCCATCACTAAAGATCCAGAACCCCCCCCTCCCCTCAACTCTCCCTGTGAGTGGGAAGATAATTCGATTACAAATAGATTCATATATGTTCATTTCCAAATAAGATCCAACCTTGTCATGTATGAATCATGTGTACTGACTGTGTTCTTGGTCATTTGTCAGCACATCCTCCTGAGTTTTATGAAGAAGTTGCAGAGACTCTGGACAGGATAATTCAGAGGTCTCATAGTATGAAAAAACCTAGTCCAGTTCCCCCCAGACCTGCCCTGACGCCACTCAACCCTGCCCTGACGCCACTCAACCCTGCCCAGACACCACTCAACCCTGCCCAGACACCACTCAACCCTGCCCAGACACCACTCAACCCTGCCCAGACACCACTCAACCCTGCCACTGGTGAGAGGCTGTGTGCACCACACACACCACACAGTAACCACACACGCACACCACACACACACACACACATACAGACCATAGGCAGGCACCAAGCCTGAAACCAGAACATCTTGTTGCAGGGTTTCTGTTTTGACCTGTCCTCCCCGTCCCCGTCCCCCGTCCCCCTTTCTCTCTCTCCTCAGCATGGGACAAGGACCAGATTGTGAAGGAACTGGTGCAGGTGCTATCTATAGAAGGAGATGCCATGAACGTTAAGGTAGATCTGTCTATAGATCTTCTTTTCTAGATCCAGTCTGATCTGTTACTCCTTTTCTTCTCTAGATCCAGTCTGAATTGTTCCTCTTCTTCTTCTCCAGATCCAGTCTGATCTGTTCCTCCTTTTCTTCTCTAGATCCACTCTGATCTGTTCCTCTTCTTCTCCAGATCCAGTCTGATCTGTTCCTCTTCTTCTTCTCTAGATCCAGTCTGATCTGTTCCTCTTCTTCTTCTCCAGATCCAGTCTGATCTGTTCCTCTTTTTTTCTAGATCCAGTCTGATCTGTTCCTCTTCTTCTCCAGATCCAGTCTGATCTGTTCCTCTTATTCTTCTCTAGATCCAGTCTGATCTGTTCCTCTTATTCTTCTCTAGATCCAGTCTGATCTGTTCCTCTTATTCTTCTCTAGATCCAGTCTGATCTGTTCCTCTTATTCTTCTCTAGATCCAGTCTGATCTGTTCCTCTTATTCTTCTCTAGATCCAGTCTGATCTGTTCCTCTTATTCTTCTCTAGATCCAGTCTGATCTGTTCCTCTTCTTCTCCAGATCCAGTCTGATCTGTTTATCTTTTTTTCTAGATCCAGTCTGATCTGTTCCTCTTCTTCTCCAGATCCAGTCTGATCTGTTCCTCTTATTCTTCTCTAGATCCAGTCTGATCTGTTCCTCTTCTTCTTCTCCAGATCCAGTCTGATCCATTCCTCCTCTTCTTCTCCAGATCCAGTCTGATCTGTTCCTCTTCTTCTTCTCCAGATCCAGTCTGATCTGTTCCTCTTTTTTTCTAGATCCAGTCTGATCTGTTCCTCTTCTTCTCCAGATCCAGTCTGATCTGTTCCTCTTATTCTTCTCTAGATCCAGTCTGATCTGTTCCTCTTCTTCTCCAGATCCAGTCTGATCTGTTCCTCTTCTTCTCCAGATCCAGTCTGATCTGTTCCTCTTATTCTTCTCTAGATCCAGTCTGATCTGTTCCTCTTATTCTTCTCTAGATCCAGTCTGATCTGTTCCTCTTATTCTTCTCTAGATCCAGTCTGATCTGTTCCTCTTATTCTTCTCTAGATCCAGTCTGATCTGTTCCTCTTATTCTTCTCTAGATCCAGTCTGATCTGTTCCTCTTATTCTTCTCTAGATCCAGTCTGATCTGTTCCTCTTATTCTTCTCTAGATCCAGTCTGATCTGTTCCTCTTATTCTTCTCTAGATCCAGTCTGATCTGTTCCTCTTATTCTTCTCTAGATCCAGTCTGATCTGTTCCTCTTATTCTTCTCTAGATCCAGTCTGATCTGTTCCTCTTCTTCTCCAGATCCAGTCTGATCCGTTCCTCCTCTTCTTCTCCAGATCCAGTCTGATCTGTTCCTCTTTTTTTCTAGATCCAGTCTGATCTGTTCCTCTTCTTCTCCAGATCCAGTCTGATCTGTTCCTCTTATTCTTCTCTAGATCCAGTCTGATCTGTTCCTCTTCTTCTTCTCCAGATCCAGTCTGATCCGTTCCTCCTCTTCTTCTCCAGATCCAGTCTGATCTGTTCCTCTTCTTCTTCTCTAGATCCAGTCTGATCTGTTCCTCTTTTTTTCTAGATCCAGTCTGATCTGTTCCTCTTCTTCTCCAGATCCAGTCTGATCTGTTCCTCTTTTTTTCTAGATCCAGTCTGATCTGTTCCTCTTCTTCTCCAGATCCAGTCTGATCTGTTCCTCTTATTCCTCTTTAGATCCAGTCTGATCTGTTCCTCTTCTTCTCCAGATCCAGTCTGATCCGTTCCTCCGCTCCACACTGACTCGGCTCTCCTACCCCTCGTTTGCCAAACTCCTGGATAGTTTTGCCAGTGAGGCCCAGGTCCCGGCCCCTGCCAGCCCAACCCTGCGCCGTGTGGCCGTCACCATGGAGGTGTCACGCCGTGTCGTCACAGCCACCGGCACTCAGCGCATGCAGGGCTACGCAGAACGCTACATGGAGAACTTTGCTCCGTGGGTCAAGAGCCATGGGGGATGGGTGAGTCTAACAGTACCTCTGTCCTGAGCTGTTGATAGGTCAATACACCTGAACATCTCTGACTGCCTTTCCTCTGATTGGCTGATCCATGTCTGATTTCCTTTCCACAGGAGGGCATCGTGCAGCTGGAGGAGGTTCTGGAGTATGACTGAACACTCTGCAGCCTCTGGGGCAGATGGGACCTGTAGTTTACTCTCCTTAAAGCCCCTGGGGCAGATGGGGCCTGTAGTTTACTCTCCTTACAGCCTCTGGGGCAGATGGGGCCTGTAGTTTACTCTCCTTACAGCCCCTGGGGCAGATGGGACCTGTAGTTTACTCTCCTTACAGCCCCTGGGGCAGATGGGGCCTGTAGTTTACTCTCCTTACAGCCCCTGGGGCAGATGGGACCTGTAGTTTACTCTCCTTACAGCCCCTGGGGCAGATGGGACCTGTAGTTTACTCTCCTTACAGCCCCTGGGGCAGATGGGACCTGTAGTTTACTCTCCTTACAGCCCCTGGGGCAGATGGGACCTGTAGTTTACTCTCCTTACAGCCCCTGGGGCAGATGGGACCTGTAGTTTACTCTCCTTACAGCCCCTGGGGCAGATGGGACCTGTAGTTTACTCTCCTTACAGCCCCTGGGGCAGATGGGACCTGTAGTTTACTCTCCTTACAGCCCCTGGGGCAGATGGGGCCTGTAGTTTACTCTCCTTACAGCCCCTGGGGCAGATGGGACCTGTAGTTTACTCTCCTTACAGCCCCTGGGGCAGATGGGACCTGTAGTTTACTCTCCTTACAGCCCCTGGGGCAGATGGGACCTGTAGTTTACTCTCCTTACAGCCCCTGGGGCAGATGGGACCTGTAGTTTACTCTCCTTACAGCCCCTGGGGCAGATGGGACCTGTAGTTTACTCTCCTTACAGCCCCTGGGGCAGATGGGGCCTGTAGTTTACTCTCCTTACAGCCCCTGGGGCAGTTGGGACCTGTAGTTTACTCTCCCTGCTCCCCCATACTCCCAGCTCAGGTGCACACAGGTGGTTCAGGGGCAGGAATGATGTATTTTGGGGAAACTGAGCAAAGATGTTCCGTTCCTGTGGTGAACACAGAACTCAGACCTCAAGACCATCAGAAACATGAGAGCTGCTCTGTGTCAGATGTGATCCAGCTGGATGACAGAGATGAAGAGATTCAAGCTCTGATCAGTGGTTTTTCTTATGACTAAAGAAGGGAAAGCAGAACCTTTTTTGAGATTTCCAGAAGGTCGGGAGCCCGAAGTGTTCAAACACTGAACATGTTTGTCAGTAATGTATTTTTACGAATCAACTTTTTAACGATTTTTTTAAACAAATGTATAAATGTGTTTTTCAGAAAACTGTGTACTGTATTATTGTCGATTTCTTTGTTACATGTGGATTTTGTTCCCTTAATTGACCTGATGTTCACAATCAGCAGAACCAGAAAAGTGAACAAAAGTGAGCAAAACAAAGTGGCTGAAGTCAAAGCTGTGGTAATCTAGGAAGATAAGAAAATATAAATTTGAATGTTTGTGTGTTTTGGCCACGCATGACAATCCGATCTGTCAATACCACCACTGATTTGGAAAATATTATAGACAAACTTTTCAGAACCACAATATAACATCAACAGCAGCCTGTTCTAGCTGACATGAATATGATACGGGTCTAGACGCAACATAGGCTTCAGTTGGACTCTTGTGAGTGCTCAGGGCCACCGTACCAGCGGGTTTTCTCTGCTGTGATTGGCTGATAGGCTTTACTGTTTCCTCCAATGGCGTCGCTCCTCGCAGAGTCTTATTCCACACGTCTTCTGATGGCAGCGGAAAGTCTCTTAATATGAAACAAGGAATACCAGTTAAATCCTGCAGATATAAATATAACCTTTACTTTACTCAGGGCCAGGCTGGAGCTGTATCAGCACATTATCACAGCCATCGTTTATTCCGCATGTTTTGTTGACGAAAGTAGGAAGTGTGCAGTGCAGTGAAGCAGACTTTTAACATTATTCAGTCTTGTACAAATGGACATCAAGCTCAGTATTATAACACTGTTTCATATTGTGCTGCTGACAAAGAGACCTGCTTTACTCACTGATTCAGAAGATGGTGGAGGCTGGTGAGTAACTTTATAGGTTTATCAACAGGAGCGGGCTAACATCATGTCTGTATTTGTGGTTTTATTTCTGTACTTTGTTCCAGGTCCTCAGATTCAGCTGGTTTGACGGATGATGGTTCATGTAACATAGACGTCTTGGATGGGGAGTCCTTCTCATATCGTGAATTCATTAATAGGTAGGCTTAGATATGCATAATGCACCTGTATATGATTATCTTCCGACCCGCTTGTAAAATGTTTAATTACATTTAAATGTTGAATTAATATATAGCACATTCTAACCGCTGCTTTCCTTTTTAATAGATATGCATACTCAAAGCCTGTGATTCTTAGACGTGTCAACGACAATAAGGTAGGCTGTCTAAAAGCCCTTTAAGACACCAACTTCTGCTTGTTAATGATCCATGAACACTAGTGATGCACGCAGTGAGCTGCCAGTTATGTGATATAAAGGTCCTTCTATAAGTCTACGTGTCTGTACAGGGTTGGTGTTCCATAAACACAGAGCTTTATGGTCATGAGACTCACTACTGATAGTGTTATTCATATCAGGAAACCTTTAAGCTTGGCTTTAGATTAGACCTTTTGTAGATCTGCCATTTTCTTAGAAAAGATTCAAAATCGGAATCAGAATACTACCCAGTATTAATCTTGAATCTTGAGCAATGTGTCGATCAAAGAAAGTCTGTTTATCAAATAAGCATCAAAGAACTTGTATTTTACCACATATACCAACATTATTTTGTGAGACTACAGTATTTTACGATCATTTTATTCTCATGTTTCAAGTAAAGGTACTTTGTTTTCAGAAATTCCAATTCTTATGCTCCAAATCCAATTTACTTCAAGAGTATGGAGATCGGATAGTTAGGCTGAGCACAGCAAACACATTCTCCTACAAGAAAGGTATATCTTCACAAAATCTTCAAGGCACACACACACAGATACATACACACTGCTCACTACACACACACGCTCATACTCAATACCAAACTCTGGAAAACTGATCCTTGAATTCATATTATATTTCTTGGTTTCAGTGGATGTTCCTTTCAAGGAGTTTGTGGACTCGCTGCTGATGCCCCAGTCAGAGGAGGCTCTGGGCAGTGGTGAGTACAGGAGCGGTCAGCAGAGCGGTCAGCAGAGCGGTCAGCAGAGCGGTCAGCAGAGCGGTCAGCAGATCACGGTACATGTCAGGGGAGCCTGCTGATCACAACCTCTTCTATCCGCACAGATACATTGTACTTCTTTGGAGACAACAACTTCACCGAGTGGCGCTTCCTGTTTGACAACTATAAAGCTCCGCCCTACTTCCTGCCTCACACCACTGCAGCATACAGCTTTGGCATCGCAGGTCAGTAGGAACTGTGCTTAATATTCCTACAGCAAGGTGAAAGACATGGCTAAAACAGCAACCTAATACTGTGGATGCTGAACTTCATACTCATCTAGCATCACTAGACTGAAGCTCTGTTAGTACCTGAAGCTCTGTTAGTACCTGAAGCTCTGTTAGTACCTGAAGCTCTGTTAGTACCTGAAGCTCTGTTAGTACCTGAAGCTCTGTTAGTACCTGAAGCTCTGTTAGTACCTGAAGCTCTGTTAGTACCTGAAGCTCTGTTAGTACCTGAAGCTCTGTTAGTACCTGAAGCTCTGTTAGTACCTGAAGCTGTTAGTACCTGAAGCTCTGTTAGTACCTGAAGCTCTGTTAGTACCTGAAGCTCTGTTAGTACCTGAAGCTGTTAGTACCTGAAGCTCTGTTAGTACCTGAAGCTCTGTTAGTACCTGAAGCTCTGCTAGTACCTGAAGCTGTTAGTACCTGAAGCTCTGTTAGTACCTGAAGCTCTGTTATTACCTGAAGCTCTGTTAGTACCTGAAGCTCTGTTAGTACCTGGCTGAATAGCAGATCTTTCTCTGACATCAGTTTTGTCTTTCTGATGTTTCGTCCACAGGTTCAGGGACTGGGGTTCCTTTCCACTGGCATGGGCCCGGCTTCTCTGAGGTCATCTACGGCAGGAAGGTAAACTATCTGTCTGCATAGTGGCCCCTCCCCATCCAGGACAGACATGGGCCAGATCATGTATGAAGAGGACACTCATGCATTGTAAAGGCTTTATTAAGGTCTGTATCTCATTGACAACATGTTCCTGTACAGCGCTGGTTCCTCTATCCCCCAGACAAAGCCCCTCATTTCCACCCTAACCACACCACTCTGTCCTGGGTGAGGGAGGTGGCCCCTCACCTGCCTGAGGAGGAGAGGCCCTTGGAGTGCACCATCCAGCCAGGAGAGGTAAGAACATCTCACCTGATGCCTCACACTGGGTTTGGGTTAGTTTAACCTGAATATGAATGAACAGTGTGTACTAATATGTGTGTGTGTGTGTGTGTGTGTGTTTACTGCTAGGTTCTGTACTTCCCAGACCGCTGGTGGCACGCTACGCTCAATTTAGAAACGTCTGTCTTCATCTCCACCTTCCTGGGCTGAGCCTCCTACTGAACTACTGTGTATGACTGAAGGCTTCGCTAAAGACAAGGAAGACATACGACACAATGATTACATTCATTTAGTTAGGCGTTTACCCAACTCTTTCCCTTATGTGTATGCAATACATACACTCGTTAAAAAAAGTCATATATTTACATGTGATTGCTGACAACCAAAATGTCATTCATAAATCATATAGCTGCTCTGGTTATTTAGTGTGGAGACAGAAAATCAACCTGAAATCATGATGCCAAACTACGGAGTTTGGCTCAACAAAAGACCTTTCACTCAGGTAATGACTCGATCTGATAGGTAGAAGCAATAAACTGTCCAATCAGCTGCTGCTGGAGGATTTGACTGACTGGCTGCCCTCTGAAGGTCAGTTACATCAGTGTTTAGCTGACCCATGGCTCATCCTTGTGGTCCTCTGAGTGAGGTCACTTCCTCCAGACTTCTTCTCCAGAAACATAGGTAGCTTTTACATTCATGGCATCATCAAGCAGAACGAGGTCTGAGGACAGAGGGAAGCAGGCAGCAGGTGTGTAAGAGCTGCACAAATCTACAGCCAACAGCTGCTAAACATGAGGAGCACAAAGTGGAGAAAAGATCAGCTCCTTCCTCACCTGCATCAGTGCTGAAGGACAGGGTGCCTTTGTGTTGGCTGATGCCTAGCAGCTGAGCTGGATGGAGGGAGGCAGCTTCCAGAGCCTCCTCCACACTACACCCTGGTGACACACACACACACACACACACGTGTGGTGGCACGCACAAAGATCAGACATGGTTTAACTCAGGTGGGAGAACTACACTCTCATTCCCAGACTTCCTCTCACCTGACGCCTGTTTGAAGTGCTTCACACACATGTCCATGGTGGCTATGCTCCCACTGAGTGTGGTGGTGCCTGCAGACAGACGCCAGACAAGACCACAGACACCAGACAAGACCACAGACACCAGACAAGACCACAGACACCAGACAAGACCACAGACGCCAGAAAAGACCACAGACGCCAGACAAGACCACAGACGCCAGACAAGACCACAGACACCAGACAAGACCACAGACACCAGACAAGACCACAGACACCAGACAAGACCACAGACACCAGACAAGACCACAGACGCCAGACAAGACCACAGACACCAGACAAGACCACAGACGCCAGACAAGACCACAGACGCCAGACAAGACCACAGACACCAGACAAGACCACAGACACCAGACAAGACCACAGACACCAGACAAGACCACAGACACCAGACAAGACCACAGACGCCAGACAAGACCACAGACACCAGACAAGACCACAGACGCCAGACAAGACCACAGACACCAGACAAGACCACAGACGCCAGACAAGACCACAGACACCAGACAAGACCACAGACACCAGACAAGACCACAGACGCCAGACAAGACCACAGACACCAGACAAGACCACAGACACCAGACAAGACCACAGACACCAGACAAGACCACAGACACCAGACAAGACCACAGACACCAGACAAGACCACAGACACCAGACAAGACCACAGACACCAGACAAGACCACAGACACCAGACAAGACCACAGACACCAGACAAGACCACAGACGCCAGACATTAGTACACAAAAAGGGAAGCTTAAATATTTGACCTAGATATAATGACCTAAAAGGGAGATAACGATTTAAAAAAATGAGGCCTAAAATGTAGATGATGACCTGCCACATAAGCATGAAGGTCCTGGATCTCGATGACCTGCTGACCCAGAGGGTGGCGTCCTGGAGGAAGACCCATGGCTGCGATAGCATCAGTCACCAACACCAGACCTGAGCAGCAAATACACGTGTCTCTTGACTTGACTTTTCATGATGCGTTCCTGCTAACTGTACCTGAGGGGTTAGATGATGTAGCTGCAGTTCCACTGTACCTGAGGGATGTGCTCTGTGGGCAATGCGCAGGGCTGCTGGGTTGGTGTGGATGCCGTCAGCTATCATGCCGTAGAACACCTTCCTGTCACCAGGGATCTGGTCACTAGTCAGCAGTCCCACTATGCCAGGATCTCTGTGGTGGAACTGCAACCCGGCATTACACAGGAAGGATGTTGGTTAACTTTGACTGGAGTTTCAGGGTTTTTTGATCATGTCAAACATTGTAAAATGTGTACAATAGAGATCTTCAGTGAATAATAAATTGCTTTTGAATGTGACTGATCGTTGTGCTTTATGATACAGCACACAATGTACATTAACTTACTGGCAGCATGGCGTTGAAGAGGTGAGTGATGAACGATGCTCCATGCTGCACTGCCTCCTCAGCCTGGGCCAGGTTAGCCACAGAGTGTCCTACATGTCAAACAGGTGAGCCACAGTGTTCTACATGTCAAACAGGTGAGCCACAGAGTGTCCTACATGTCAAACAGGTGAGCCACAGTGTCCTACATGTCAAACAGGTGAGCCACAGAGTGTCCTACATGTCAAACAGGTGAGCCACAGTGTCCTACATGTCAAACAGGTGAGCCACAGAGTGTCCTACATGTCAAACAGGTGAGCCACAGTGTTCTACATGTCAAACAGGTGAGCCACAGAGTGTCCTACATGTCAAACAGGTGAGCCACAGAGTGTCCTACATGTCAAACAGGTGAGCCACAGAGTGTCCTACATGTCAAACAGGTGAGCCACAGAGTGTCCTACATGTCAAACAGGTGAGCCACAGTGTCCTACATGTCAAACAGGTGAGCCACAGTGTCCTACATGTCAAACAGGTGAGCCACAGTGTCCTACATGTCAAACAGGTGAGCCACAGAGTGTCCTACATGTCAAACAGGTGAGCCACAGTGTGTCCTACATGTCAAACAGGTGAGCCACAGAGTGTCCTACATGTCAAACAGGTGAGCCACAGAGTGTCCTACATGTCAAACAGGTGAGCCACAGTGTTCTACATGTCAAACAGGTGAGCCACAGAGTGTCCTACATGTCAAACAGGTGAGCCACAGTGTCCTACATGTCAAACAGGTGAGCCACAGTGTGTCCTACATGTCAAACAGGTGAGCCACAGAGTGTCCTACATGTCAAACAGGTGAGCCACAGAGTGTCCTACATGTCAAACAGGTGAGCCACAGTGTCCTACATGTCAAACAGGTGAGCCACAGAGTGTCCTACATGTCAAACAGGTGAGCCACAGAGTGTCCTACATGTCAAACAGGTGAGCCACAGTGTCCTACATGTCAAACAGGTGAGCCACAGTGTCCTACATGTCAAACAGGTGAGCCACAGAGTGTCCTACATGTCAAACAGGTGAGCCACAGTGTCCTACATGTCAAACAGGTGAGCCACAGAGTGTCCTACATGTCAAACAGGTGAGCCACAGTGTCCTACATGTCAAACAGGTGAGCCACAGAGTGTCCTACATGTCAAACAGGTGAGCCACAGACACACTATTTTTCAGCAAAGACACTTCAGGTGTTTTCCTCAAACCCACCTAATGAGACAGTGATGCCCATTCGTGTCAGTTCCTGAATCACCACTTGGCTATTGGCTAGCTCCGGGGCCAATGTCACCATGGCAACATTGTCCAGCGCACCGTAGGTGTCCAGCAGGTCTTTCATTCCACCTGACTGGAAGGTACGGAGGTATTTCTCAGGATGAGCGCCCTTCTTCTCTGGGCTGATGAAGGGCCCCTCCAGATGGAACCCTGGGGACAGGAAGCAGAATAGGGTGGAAAGTGACGGAGAGAATTACATTTGTAAAATAATGACTTAATGTATATAAAACAGTCTAAAAACATTCAAACGAAATTATATGGAGGCAGTTACATAGAATAGTGCTATATCTAATGCATTATGAACATATATAATCTGTTTTTAACCATTTTAACCATAGTTAATTCAATGTGCTTGGTTCATGAGCCGGTCAGTTTGACTTAAGATCTCCAGTCTTATGTAAAGGCTGATCTGCTCTCCTTGGTGATGTTCTTACCCAACACTCCAGCCCCTTCGCTTCCTCCATTGTGAACTTTGACCTCAGGCAGAACCTTCAAAACACAAGAAGCATCTCCATGTCAGTCTTGACAGTAAGAGATGCTGATGATCCAGTTGATGCATGAAGCTCATCATCAGCAGGCTGGAGCGTCAGACCGCACCTTGTGGTAGATGTGAGGAGGTGAGGTCACCAGCGTGGGGCAGAAGGATGTGACCCCGTGCTCCAGGATCTTCTGTGCCACTAAAGACACGCCTCCTCGGACATCATCAGTTGCTTGAGAGAAGTCGATGCCATATCCACCTGATAGTAGATATGAAGAGGAAAAATATAATTATTTTCTCCAAGTCTAACTAATTCAGACATAAACTTCCCTCTGGAAAACATTTGGCTTTACCGTTAATCTGAACATCTATGAATCCAGGGGCGACAATGCAGCCTTTACAATCCACAACCTCATCTGCATAACCTTTCTCATCAAAGAACAGCTTCTCTGGATTCAGAATCTTCCCCTCACGAACCCACAGGTCGTCTCTGAAGTAGGACACACAGGCAGACTCATGATGAAACTCAAGGAACATGGAGTTTAATACAGAAGTCCATCCTTAATTATTATATAAAATGTATGACTCTTTACTGATTCTATTAACTCGTTTATACAGCTAAGAACAGTTTTCCCTATAATATTGTGCAGATATGTTTGTGTATAATCAATGGGTGACATGTCAAGTAGCTTAGGCGACATCATAACTGGCAGGGGACCTGGAACAGTGAGTTCACCTGTGTTCAGACTGCTTACCTGTGTTCAGAGAGCTTACCTGTGTTCAGAGAGCTTACCTGTGTTCAGACAGCTTACCTGTGTTCAGACAGCTTACCTGTGTTCAGAGAGCTTACCTGTGTTCAGAGAGCTTACCTGTGTTCAGACAGCTTACCTGTGTTCAGACATCTTACCTGTGTTCAGACTGCCTACCTGTGTTCAGAGAGCTTACCTGTGTTCAGACAGCTTACCTGTGTTCAGACAGCTTACCTGTGTTCAGACTGCCTACCTGTGTTCAGAGAGCTTACCTGTGTTCAGACAGCTTACCTGTGTTCAGACAGCTTACCTGTGTTCAGACAGCCTACCTGTGTTCAGAGAGCTTACCTGTGTTCAGACAGCCTACCTGTGTTCAGAGAGCTTACCTGTGTTCAGACAGCTTACCTGTGTTCAGACTGCCTACCTGTGTTCAGAGAGCTTACCTGTGTTCAGACAGCTTACCTGTGTTCAGACAGCTTACCTGTGTTCAGACAGCCTACCTGTGTTCAGAGAGCTTACCTGTGTTCAGACAGCCTACCTGTGTTCAGAGAGCTTACCTGTGTTCAGACAGCTTACCTGTGTTCAGACAGCTTACCTGTGTTCAGACTGCCTACCTGTGTTCAGAGAGCTTACCTGTGTTCAGACAGCCTACCTGTGTTCAGACAGCCTACCTGTGTTCAGACAGCTTACCTGTGTTCAGACAGCCTACCTGTGTTCAGACAGCCTACCTGTGTTCAGACAGCCTACCTGTGTTCAGACTGCTTACCTGTGTTCAGACAGCCTACCTGTGTTCAGACAGCCTACCTGTGTTCAGACAGCTTACCTGTGTTCAGACAGCCTACCTGTGTTCAGACTGCTTACCTGTGTTCAGACAGCCTACCTGTGTTCAGACTGCTTACCTGTGTTCAGACAGCCTACCTGTGTTCAGACAGCCTACCTGTGTTCAGACTGCTTACCTGTGTTCAGACAGCCTACCTGTGTTCAGACTGCTTACCCGTGTTCAGACAGCCTACCTGTGTTCAGACTGCTTACCTGTGTTCAGACTGCTTACCTGTGTTCAGACAGCCTACCTGTGTTCAGACAGCCTACCTGTGTTCAGACTGCTTACCTGTGTTCAGACAGCCTACCTGTGTTCAGACAGCCTACCTGTGTTCAGACTGCTTACCTGTGTTCAGACAGCCTACCTGTGTTCAGACAGCCTACCTGTGTTCAGACAGCCTACCTGTGCAGGTGGTGATCTCTCAGGATCCTGCAGTTCACAAACTGGACAATAGGCTCATCTGACACGGACTTATTGGACGGCATTTCCGTAAAATACTTTGTCAACAAAGTTGCATTACTCTACACAAAAACAAATACATGGCATGGTTTTAGGATGTATAGGTTACGAGGTAAGCATTACATGATGAGACTGTCAACATGTACACAACACTGCTCGGTTATCCTGGTAGATCTTTGCTGTATTACACCCACACAAACCTCAGGGTTGAATACTGACACGTCAAGACAGAGTCTCAGTTCCAGCTGCAGAACTGACTCTGACCACCTCTGACTCAGACTACAAACTGTAACTGACCTTCCTTAACACTGATCTTGATGTGCAGTGTACAAGCAGTCTGATATTCTTTCAAAAGACAATCGTTTTTTAAGAAAATATATCAAAACTTACTTCTATACGCAGAAGGATCCTCTCTCCTCTTCACATGAAAGAAGGAGTCACGTGAGGAGTCAGCTGATCAAACCTTTTTATTTACATTTTTTATTTTATTAATGTCATAATAAACATAACTAATCTGCAGACAGTAGCAACACATTAATGAACTAGAAATGTGGGGGATATATAACACAATATACAAAATAGAAAAATAACCAAAGTAAGATATAAATCTAACATCATTATAGGAGAGCATAATCAAATCCTTTCTCTAATTAGTCTGTATTACCTTTTATTCGTTTTTTATTTGAGAAGTTTCTACTGCTGGATAGTATGATGGTCATGTGACTTCTGCCCTGTCTCCATGAAGGTCATGTGACATCTGCCATGTCTCCATGTTGGTCATATGACATCTGCCAGCTCCCCATGATGGTCATGTGACTTCTGCCATGTCGCCATTTTCTCAGCAGCACCGGTGTGAGAGCAGGATCCTGTCAGACCTCAACCCTGAACTGAACACTTGGACAAGTGCTTAAGTAGAGCGACACGGGGTGTTTAAATCTTTATTTAGTTTTAACAGCAGTGTTCATTTTGTAACCAGTCAGTAAGATGTCGGCAGAAAGTCCAGAATATTCTCCCTTCTTTGCTGTGATGGGAGCTTCGGCAGCCATGGTGTTCAGTGGTAACTACATTACTGACTCAACACTGTTTACTGACTTAACCTCGTGTTTTTCAATACTTGAACTATAAAATACTAATTGAAGGGCGACATGATTTGTTTTTATTTAAGATAGAACACATAGATGTGGTTTATAACACTGAGATGAGGGAAAGGATCAGATATTTCGTCACCTGAATCATTACTAGCTAAAGCTGCTAGCATAGCCGTCGTAGACAACAGTATATTATATTCTATATATCCTAGAGATACAGACACAGTTTGTTTCATTCTGTTCGATATTGACCTTGACTGTATGAGTTTGACAAAAACTATTATTTAGCCTGTAAGTGTTATTTTAAACAGTAGACTAACCACTCATAAGGCTGCTCTGTGATCTAAGACTCTTATATGATCCCAGCTGGTCAAACAGTCCATCACAATGTTTATAATTTTTCACTGTTTTAAAAGATGCCACCATGTGAAGAGATATCAGCCTGTACATCGATTGTGTTTAGTTTAAAATTCCTTATGTCTCCTTTCTTAAAGCACTGGGGGCTGCATACGGCACAGCCAAGAGTGGAACAGGCATAGCAGCCATGTCTGTGATGAGGCCTGAACTCATCATGAAGTCCATCATCCCTGTGGTCATGGCGGGTATTATAGCCATCTATGGGCTGGTGGTGGCAGTGCTGATTGCCAACAACATCTCTGAAAGGATCACCTTGTATAAGTAAGGTTAATTAAGATCAAGAGGATCATGAATGTTTTAGGCATCTTTATTTGTTGTTTATTGTTGTATGTTTCCTCTTCTAAAACGTCTGCTGTTCTTTCAGGAGTTTCCTTCACCTTGGTGCAGGTCTGAGTGTGGGTCTGAGTGGGCTGGCAGCTGGCTTTGCTATTGGCATCGTGGGAGATGCAGGGGTTCGAGGCACAGCCCAGCAGCCCAGGTTGTTCGTCGGCATGATTCTCATCCTCATCTTTGCTGAAGTTTTAGGGCTTTACGGTCTCATCGTGGCTCTTATTCTGTCCACTAAATAAATGTCTTTGTCGTTTACATCTCATCCATTCCACACATAAGCAAAACTACAACAACCCTTTTGGTCAGTTCCATATCAACTGATGGACCTTCTCTTACGGTACCAGGTGGATCTGACAGGACCAGGTGTGTTGGTAGTGTCAACATTTCACCCGAGTTATGTTGGTGTGTAGTGATACAGCTGTATGCTGGTTAAGGTTATAATAATATTACACAGCTGTCAGTTGGTTAAGGTTATAATGATATTACACAGCTGTCAGTTGGTTAAGGTTATAATAATATTACACAGCTGTCAGTTGCATCACTACATGCACCTGGTAGGTTCTCTCAGATCCACTCTTAAGGTCGAGGGCTTGTTTTAAGATGGGTTTTGATCAAATGGATGGATTTCGGTCTAATCTTCTGTGTTCAGGTGTCCAAGGTTAGTTAGGTCCCTTTGTAAATGTGTTCAGTAAACTTAGTGAGCTGTACGTGCCGTGCATGTGAGAGATGTGATCCACCTCTGGCTTCTTTAGGTCGTCACTTGTCTGAAAATGGACTTGAATGAATTATGGACATTATTTTATATTCATTTTGGGGACGTTTTGAGTTTTAAGTTGATGTTAAAGAAGCTTTCCTGTTAATAAAGTGTAAATTGATTTTTTTTCACTATGGAAAATGGAAGACTTTAATTTGTTCATTCTACTGTTTAAACGAAACAATGCCTCCTAAATTCCTGGTATATGTTTACTATCAGTGTGTGTATAGTGAAATGAATTGCACTGTGGATAATGGTAAGTGCTTGAAATCCCCCTGTGTGTGTTGGAAGACTAGTTTCCTGATGTGTGTTATGGTAAATGAATGGGTTTGTGTGCGTATTGTGTGGCTGTATTTGTATGTTTTAACTCCAATGCAACATTCTCAATCACATGTACTGGTCATCTGTACTACTGCATTCATTAGTTTGTTGAAGCTGGAGTCTTGTGGTTTGCCTGATCTGATTTCCAAATAAATCTCCCGAACCTGTCAGACTTTTTCTATCGGTATTTACTTGTATAGTGTACTACTATAGTACTACTAATATACTACTAAACTAAATAGTATGCAAAAGAAGGACCATTACTCATAAAAATATAACATGTTGTATAAATGACCAGTTGCCTAAAGGGTATCGGAAAAAACTATCCTAATCAGAAGTGTGACGACATGTTCATCATCCAATCACAGGCTGCTCCCTAGTGTGACGACATGTTCATCATCCAATCACTCCTCTCTATCTGCTCGCTACAAGTGAAGGTATTTTGTTTACGTCCGTTCAGACAAGTAGGTCATGACAGGAGCGAACTGGCGACATAATTTAGTGATGACGTCGTCATAAGTAGTTAGTTTCTGATATATTTGGGAATAAGAAGATACTGAAGACTGACGTCACTGATCTGTGGACTGTGTTCGGTATCTGAAGGTAACCTAGCATCAGACGGGCTAACTTTAGAGCTAGCAGCTAGTTTACTGTGACTCATTACTTCATGGTTACTAACCAGGTTAGCAGCTTCTTAATGAGTCATATTAATACCGATATTACAGTTTTTCTTATCTAATCCTGCAGCTAAACACCTGGTTAATCCTGTTCTGGCTTCAGATGCTGGTGTTGCTGTTAGCCATCTGCTAATACAGCTGCTTTATATTGTAGAAGTGAAGTAAACAAGGAAGGAGTTTACTGTAGCAGCTCCTATCTAACCTGTCTGACAAGCACATTAGTTAGGCCAGGATATCAACATGAACGGGATTAGTAGCCTAGTCCAGCTATATAGAAACAGTTTAGAAAATGAACGTGATCTTGACTAGGTTAGGTACTGAACTTACACATTGAGAACATTTGTTATACCTACATTATGTGATTATTCGTATTAAAAAAAATTAAACAAAATGTAATAAAGTAAAATCCTGCTCATGACATTGAGTTGTAGTCAGGATAACGGTTTAGTGAGTAAAATGGATCAGATTTGAACCTGGGGTGACTCTTGCTCTGCTACAGGTCATAGGTCACAGGTCAGATGATCATATTTGAACCTTGGGATGACTCTTGCTCTGCTAGAGGTCATAGATCACAGGTCAGATGATCATATTTGAACCTTGGGATGACTCTTGCTCTGCTAGAGGTCATAGGTCACAGGTCAGATGATCATATTTGAACCTTGGGATGACTCTTGCTCTGCTACAGGTCATAGGTCACAGGTCAGATGTCCCGGCGAAGCAGAAACAGCCGTGCGTGGCGGTATGTCTGGAGTGGAATACGGCGTGATGCTGATACCCGTGCGCTGGTTCTGGCCTCAGAGACCGAGGACTGGCGCTATGAACGCTTCCAGGTGACTTCACTGCAGCAGGAGGCCAACAGGACGTGTGTTCAGGATTTTACCATCTCAGTAATGTTTAACAAGAGTAGTGTACATGTTTGAACAAACATGCAAGGGTGACTTGCGTATATATTTTTATTAAAATAACTTTATTAAAAGTGTCTGTTTGTGTGGTTCCCAGTACAGTGACTCTGACTCGGAGGCAGATTACCCGGCTGTGGTGGTTCCTCCAGTCCCCAGTGCTGTGCCTGTTACTGGGGAGTCCTACTGCAGCTGTGACTCTCTGGCTGAGTCCAGCTACAACCCATACAACCCACGCCTGCGAGGCTTCCACCGAGTCAAAGACTGTCACTGTGGGGAGGATGACCAGGGTGAGCCCCTCTTAGATGTACAACCTCAGTAGGTGATCATTCTAAGGATGAATGAATGAACGGAGCTGTTGTCTTGTTTCAGACTTTGACTGGGTGTGGGATGACAGCAGTCGGTCCACAGCAACACTGTTAAGTTGCGATAATCGCAAAGTGAACTTCCACTCCGACTACAGCTGTGGAACTGCTGCTATACGTGGAGCCAAACAGCTGGCTGAAGGACAACACTTCTGGGAGATCAAGATGACGTCTCCTGTGTACGGCACTGACATGGTAACACTACACCTCCTGTGTTACTGACATGGTAACACCACACCTCCTGTGTTACTGACATGGTAACACCACACCTCCTGTGTTACTGACATGGTAACACCACACCTCCTGTGTTACTGACATGGTAACACCACACCTCCTGTGTTACTGACATGGTAACACCACACCTGCTGTGTTACTGACATGGTAACACCACACCTCCTGTGTTACTGACATGGTAACACCACACCTGCTGTGTTACTGACATGGTAACACCACACCTCCTGTGTTACTGACATGGTAACACCACACCTCCTGTGTTACTGACATGGTAACACCACACCTCCTGTGTTACTGACATGGTAACACCACACCTGCTGTGTTACTGACATGGTAACACCACACCTCCTGTGTTACTGACATGGTAACACCACACCTGCTGTGTTACTGACATGGTAACACCACACCTCCTGTGTTACTGACATGGTAACACCACACCTCCTGTGTTACTGACATGGTAACACCACACCTCCTTAAGGACTGTGCTGTACACTTTGAAGACTTTTGTGTAGATGGTGGGCATTAAGCTTGCTTGTTGTTGTTGTGTAGATAATGGGCATTAAGCTTGCGGTTGTTGTGTTGTTGTGTAGATAGTGGGCATTAAGCTTGCGGTTGTTGTGTTGTTGTGTAGATGGTGGGCATTGGCACGTCAGACGTGAACCTGGACAAGTATCGCCATTCATTCTGTAGCCTTTTGGGGAAAGATGAGGAGAGCTGGGGTCTCTCTTATACTGGTGAGTCATGTTCTACTGAACAGTGTTTACAGGTGTTATGGTTACCATCTGAAAAGGTTCAGGCTCTTCATGTGAACCCACTCTCTTAGTACCCAAACAGAGCAGGAACAAGGGCTTCTAATACAGTCGAACATTTGTGAGTGACTCCCAATGTTTATACAGTGTTAATCATGAATATGAATGAATAAAAACCTTATTTCTTGAAGGGTTGCTGCATCATAAAGGAGATAAGGTGAACTTCTCCTCAAGGTTTGGCCAAGGCTCCATCATCGGAGTGCATCTGGACACCTGGCATGGAACTCTCACCTTCTTCAAAAACCGCAAGTGCATAGGTCATCATTCTTAGTACTATTTCACATTTACATGTATTCATTTAACAGACTCTAAATGACAGCGTGATACTTCAGCCTCCATTCATCTTAGTCGTCCTCTTGTCTTTGTTCCAGGTGTGGCTGCCACAGAGTTGCAGAACAAGAGGCTCTACCCCATGGCCTGTTCCACAGCAGCTAAGAGCAGCATGAAGGTCATCCGCTCCTGCTTTGCCCCCACATCCCTGCAGTACCTGTGCTGCGCCCGTCTGCGTCAGCTGCTGCCCGGCTGCTCAGACACCCTGAGCGTGCTGCCCCTCCCCCCAGGCCTCAGACACCTGCTGCACAACAAGCTGGGCTGGGTGCTGAGCCTGAACAGCTGCTTAGACGAGGGAGCTGACGGCCCTGAGCGCCCCTCAGCCTCCTGTCCCACAACCTCCTGCCCCTCAGCCTCCTGCCCCACAACCTCCTGCCCCAAAGCCTCCTGCCCCAAAGCCTCCTGCCCCAAAGCCTCCTGCCCCTCAGCCTCCTGCCCCACAACCTCCTGCCCCAAAGCCTCCTGCCCCAAAGCCTCCTGCCCCAAAGCCTCCTGCCCCTCAGCCTCCTGCCCCACAGCCTCCTGCCCCTCAGCCTCCTGCCCCACAACATCCTGCCCCTCAGCCTCCTGCCCCTGTGCCCCCTCCGCCTGTCGCTCGCTCTGTGAGAGTGACTCAGAGGACTGCTGCTCTGATCCTGAGGCATATCAGAGGAAGCGATGTCGCTGGACATGATCTGAAAATCTCCCATGTTGCAGGTGTTCGCCTGTGTATCCTCCTCAACAGATCACCACACCAGGCATAACAGATCACCACACCAGGCATAACAGATCACCACACCAGGCATAACAGATCACCACACCAGGCATAACAGATCACCACACCAGGCATAACAGATCACCACACTAGGCATAACAGATCACCACACCAGGCATAACAGATCACCACACTAGGCATAACAGATCACCACACCAGGCGTAACAGATCACCACACCAGGCATAACAGATCACCACACCAGGCATAACAGATCACCACACCAGGCATCACGGTAGGAAATATGAAAGGTTTGATTCATAACATGGTTACTCTCTGATATATGAATGTGACACAAAGACTTAACCTCGGCCAAATATCGGTGCACATTGTTACAGTATATATATATATACATGTATAGAAGGAGTGAGTATTTCTCAGCTAAGAACAAGCTCTTTGTCACAATGCTTGCTAAGTGTACAGGAACAGCTGTGAGTGTCCAGTTCCCCAGAATTATTGAAGGCTTGTCTGTCTAGTTGAGGTCCTGTCTTGAGGCTCACTCTTTCTACCTTACCCTAACTTTCCTGATCTGTGTTGCCTACATCCTCTCTCTTTCTGGTAGATGACATGTGCATTACCTTAATATATTGGAATATTAGACCAGGCCTTTCCTAGATGATGCCTTTCTGATGAAGACCTTCAGCAGTAGATGTGTGAAGGATCCATTAGATCAGGGAGTTCTAGTGAGCCACTGTCCTGAAGATGTTAGCTGTTTCTCTGCTCCAGCACATCTGATTCTAATGAACGGTCGTTATCTAGCTCTGTGGAAACGACTCTTCATTCATATCATGTGTGCTAGAGCAGGGAAACATCTCAAATCTTCAGGACTGTGGCTCCCATAGGACCAGGGTTGCCTACTCCTGCATTAGATAAAGATGATTGATCAGAATCATCCTGTTTCTCTTAAACAAGAGATCCAATCTGTGCTCATGAATCCAGATCAGTGAATCGGTTCACTGCAGATCAGCAGGTCTACATGCAGCCTGTCTGTGGTTTGAACCACAGTGTAAAACATGCATCTTCACAAGCTCCCTTCCATTTCTCATTCTAACTGAGTCCCTGACTGAAAGTTCAGCTCAGAAGTTGGATGATCTCAGTTTGTTTATGTGAATAACTTGATCCAGACTAGAAGAAACATTCAAAGAAAATGTTTACCTTTCAAAAGGATTCTCATTCCAAATAAGATAACTGTAAAAAGGGAAATACTCTTTTATTAAGTTAAATGTATTTAACAGTTAAATATTTGATTTATAGACAAAATTGTGTTTGCCAATTGAGTTTCCCAATTACGAAGATAAGGTTCGTAAAACCACCTTGTTGCCCTTAATTAATCCCTGTCTCAACCCCATCTGAGAATATTTATAATATTTCAGTTTGTTGAAGAGTTTGTATGATTCTGTGAGGGCAGTTGGCAGTTGTGCTTAGTTATGTGTTGGGATGGTGAGAGACATGCATCCCTTAATACTGGAAAACTGCTGATGTTCTACAGCCTAATGGATAGTGAAGTCCAGGGTTTGAGATAAGCAAGAGAGCTGTTTATACAGAGCCAAGCATCTTTACAGTATATTTGTATTGCTGCTGTTTTGGAGTAATTTAGAACAAGAGCAATTGTATGTTTGTGTATTTCTCAAAACAGTCACTATCTCCAATGATATTAGAGCAAACTGTAGTAAAAACTGTCCAATGTTGTGTCTCATCACATTGTATGTTTTAGTCACGTTATTATGCATTCAAGCACTTTTTGCTGTTAGATGGTTACAGTAAAACATGTCAGAGGCTGTAAGCGGTCATTCAGATGTTCTCTGTAACATCTAAAGTGGAGCCTTCAAAATATGAAATAAGGTTGTACTCTTTGTGCTTTATTATTATTTACTCGCATTGTTTTTTTTTTTATAAACATGAAGCTCGTGGTCTCAATCATTGAGGCACCTGCAGCTTTCCTGTATCACCTTTTCAATGTCCAATATACGTTTTTTCAAGCTGTGTAAGTCTTTAAAGATAAACCATCTGTGTCTGTACTTCATGGTGTTCTGAAGTCAAACCCATAGACATCGTAAATGTTTTATAATTATAAGGTTTTATACATAGGCTTTATAACGTCTATGGTCAAACCCAGATAAACGGAGACTCCCTCAGTTCTAAACGGAACAAAGATTAGACGGAATTTACGTCAAGACTTCCTGTCGGAACTGTTTGTAGACGGACATACCGGAAGTCCAGGCGTGTGGAGGTCAAGCCGTTCAGTTTTAAAGGTACATTTTAAATCTTCTTAATAATTAGATTATCACGGGTTTAATAATGTAAGTTTACCTTTTAACCCGCTTAAATATCTGGGGATGGTTGTTGTCGCTAACGCAGCAACCTACTGGGCATCTGCCATAAAGCAGCTCGCTAGTTAGCAGCTAGCTAGCTTACCAGTACATTAGTAACTTCTACTGCTGTGAACTCTACTGTTGAGAAATGAAAATAAAGAAAACATCCTTCATCTGTCCCACAGAGGAGAAATTACAGATAACTTTGGAAACTAGAGTGTCTTTGTCATTAAACTGCAGGTAGTCTGGGACCCAGAACAATCTGCAAGATTTGTTTTCACTTGCAATTCTGTCTGCTGAGAAGCGAAAATCTCGTTATTATTGACCTCCAAGCATCAGATGGCTGAGATCATGTTCTCATGTGATCATGTGGAGATGTGATCATGTGATCATGTGGAGATGTTCTCACGTGATGTGATCATGTGGACATGTGATCATGTGGTGATGTGATCATGTTCTCATGTGATGTGATCATGTGGAGATGTGATCATGTGGAGATGTGATCATGTGGAGATGTGATCATGTGGAGATGTGATCATGTGGAGATGTGATCATGTGGACATGTGATCATGTGGTGATGTGATCATGTTCTCATGTGGTGATGTGATCATGTTCTCATGTGATGATGTGATCATGTTCTCATGTGATGTGATCATGTGGAGATGTGATCATGTGGAGATGTGATCATGTGGAGATGTGATCATGTGGAGATGTGATCATGTGGAGATGTGATCATGTGGAGATGTGATCATGTGGAGATGTGATCATGTGGAGATGTGATCATGTCTGTTTTACTGTGTATCTGAAACATAGTTGTATTATTATTATTATCTGAAACATAGTTGTATGAACTCTTTCAGGTTCAGCCAGAGGTCGATACATCGATCAAACATGGTGAAAAAGAAGCGTGTTCGTTTGATCGCTGAGATGGCTCGAAAGATCCGTGCCTATCGTGAGCTGAAGGCACACCCGCGGGAGTCAGAGAAGTACGCTTTGGACTACGACACCATGAAACGACCGCACACAGGAAAGACCTTGCCTGTGTTGGCCTGGGAGGATGTGAGGAGGGAGACCCGCCTGTTCACCCTCCTGTCTGGGCTCAGGATGTTTGGAGTGGGACGCATCTTCACACGCAAGTCCTGGCTGGCCGATCACCCGGAGCCCAGCTACTGGCAAATAACGAAAGTAAAGGTGGATTATGTTGCTGAGGTGAGGAGCTGATGTACTAAATGTTAGATCATCTCTGGTTGCACATCAATATAACCTTAAGTAGTGATACAGTGAAGGTTATTGCTTCTGAATGATTCCTCTGTCTCTCTTCAGAACATGGACCATGGTAAAGCTTGGGGCATCCTGACTTATAAAGGTGAGAGGCCTCCTGTCAAACTGTCATTACAGTTGGTCTTTAACATGTTATTTACATACAGAGTCGTTATTAAACACATTCTGCTTTGCAGGAAAACAAGAGAATGGGGTGAAAGAAGTGGAGAAAAGCGTGTATCACGACTGGCGGCTGGTGCCAAAACACGAGGAGGAGAACTTCAAGAAGTATGTTCCCCTCCCAGAGCCCCCAGTGCGCTACGTGCCGTACCCCCCCCTGCTCCGAGCCATGATCCTGGCCCAGCGGGGGGGGGCTGCCAGGGGGCTGGAGCCCACGCTGCCTCTTAAGAGGGACGTTCTGCTCAGCAAAGAATACTTCAGCAGTCAGGAGGAAGAGCGACAGAGACAGGAGGGCACACCAGTGTGAGGCTGGAGGGAGGCTGGGGGAGGCTGCCACATGCTGATGGAAGAGTTGGAAGGGTAACAGATATCTTTCCAGTCTTCACATCCCTTGATATGAAGGGGTCCATTTGAGTCTCTGTCGTTATGGATCAGATTCATCTTCTAGATCAGCGTGTTTCTGAATGACTGGGATGGATTTTTCACAATTTCCATTCATGTCACTTGCTGTGTGTTGCCTTGTAATGTGATGTAAATAAAACTTATATCTGTCACAGATCATTGAGTGCCAAATCCTTCCTGTCTCCAGATGTAGGACTCTAGTGTGGTCCTGTCCAGACTCTACACTGTAGAGCTACAGATGCAATTTCCACTCCGACTGTAATTTCTCCTCCTGGAGACAAATAAATCAGAATCAGAAAAGGGTTTTCTTATGGTTTCTCGCAGACTTTCAGACCAAGACGCTTTTCAAACTGCGTCCTCAATGTTTCACAGAAATGGAAATAAATGATTAAAATAGTTTTACAAGTTTTACGTTAGTACAGGATCTTACATTCCCACATTTGGCACTTTTTAGTTCAGCTTTTATTAAAGCTTTATCAAGCTCCTACACTTAAATCTGCATTTCTTATTTTACCCCAACTCCTTTATCCCTGTGTGCACTTTTGTAATATTTTACCTCACACCCTTACCCTGTGTGCTTTTAGGAGACGGTGTGCCATTGTTGCTAAGGAGTTTCCCCTTAATTAATTAATAAGGTCAGCGTTAGACGGTCTATCAGATTTTTAAATCTCGTCAAATTTCTTAAGAAAATGTCAATTTTTTAAGAAGATTTTGTCACATTTTTAAAGAACATTTTGACAAATTCTTTAAGAAGATAGTCTTTTTTGGGGTATTTTGTCAAATTTTTGAAGAAGATTTTGTCCAATTGTGTATGTTTTTTGGGTGATATATTAATAAATAAATAAAGGTTTTGTCAAATTGTTTTCTACAATTTGTATACAATTTTCATCCAATTTGTAAATAAATTATTTGTGAAATTGAATTATCCAAGGGCTGCCATTGACTTCAATGCTACAAGAAAATGGCGGCCCTTGGATCACAGCAGTAAAAAGTTTAGATTTTTGGAATGGTGAAACAGTACAACATTATGAACTACCACACCCATTTTGGTCCACTTGAGACCAAAGGGGGCGCTACAGGCCATGCCCAAATTTGACAATTTGTGTCCTTTTTAAAAGTGATGCCATTTGTACACCTTTTGTTCTAAAATCCTGAAATTCCGCAACCTATAGTGGCAAACCCATAGATTTGTCTGTTTAATATACATTTATAAAATTTGTTTTTTCGCTACTCATCCTAAAATGTTTGCCCAATCTTCCCTATAATCAGCAGTTATCATCGTCAGAAGAACCCTCACAAAATGTATCAATAGGATTTTTGATTTTGATAATTGTTTGTCCGCCACAGCCAAGGGGGCGCTACAGGCCACACTCCAATATGCCTTTTATAAGTGATGCCATTTGTATCTCTTCATCACCCTCATTCCTCACAACAAAAAAAAAGCTTCCGCAACTCATAATGGCAAATCTTTAGATTTTTCTGTACAAATACATTTATGAAACGTGTTTTTTCGCTACTACTTCTACAATTCAAATCCAATCGTCCCCATTTTTGGCTGGCAACATCGTCACACCAAGACTCACAATTGATTGTGTTTATACTTTGTGTTAAATCCAGAAGGAATCAAACCATGGATGACTAAAAGTTTTTAAAAAGACAGTAGAGAGAAGAACAATTTATATAAAGATTTTAAGTTGCTATACTGTCATTACACTTTTTATCTGTTTTTACAAAGTTGTTACACCGTTATTATGTTGTTATTATACTTTCAACAAAGTGGTACTTTCTACTCACTGGTATTAAGTTGGTATTACACTTTATGCCAGTAATAACTAAATTGTTACACTGTTATTAAGTTGTTATGAAACTTTTTACGAGTTATTACCATGTTATTACGTTGTTATTAAACTTTTTACTAGTTATTACACTGTTATTAAGTTGTTGTTACACTTTATACCAGTTAGTACTACATTGTTACACTGTTATTACATTGTTATTAAACTTGTTACCAGTTATTACCACGTTGTAGCATTGTTATTAAGTTATTGTTACTTTTTTAATAGTTTCAGCTGTGGTTAGTGGTCCGATGACTTTTGCAGCAATGAATCCTGATGTGTCAGCAAGGCTAAATCAGGGTTATTTTGTGTTTGTTACTCACTGTTATTATGTTGTTATTATACTTTCTACAAAGTGAATACAGTACACTGGTTTTAAGTTATTGTTACACTTTATACCAGTTATTACTACATTGTTACACTGTTATTAAGTTATTAAACTACTAGTTATTACCATGTTATTATGTTGTTATTAAACTTTTTACTAGTTATTACCATGTTGTTACACTGTTATTAAGTTGTTGTTACACTTTATACCAGTTATTACTGCATTGTTACACTATTATTAAGTTATTATTAAACTTTTTACTAGTTATTACTAGTTATACTTTCTACAAAGTGAATACAGTACACTGGTATTAAGTTGTTGTTACACTTTATACCAGTTAGTACTACATTTACTAGTTATTACCATGTTGTTACACTGTTATTAAGTTGTTGTTACACTTTATACCAGTTATTACTGCATTGTTACACTATTATTAAGTTGTTATTAAACTTTTTACTAGTTATTACTAGTTATACTTTCTACAAAGTGAATACAGTACACTGGTATTAAGTTGTTGTTACACTTTATACCAGTTAGTACTACATTGTTACACTGTTATTACATTGTTATTACACTTTTTACTAGTTATTACCATGTTATTACACTGGTATTAAGTTGTTACACTTTATACCAGTTATAACTACATTGTTACACTGTTATTAAGTTGTTATTAAACTTTTTACGAGTTATTACCATGTTATTACGTTAGTATTAAACTTTTTACTAGTTATTACCTTGTTGTTACACTGTTATTAAGTTGTTGTTACACTTTATACCAGTTATTGATACATTGTTACACTGTTATTACATTGTTATTAAACTTTTTACCAGTTATTATCACACTGTGGTTACATTGTTATTAAGTTATTGTAACTTTTTAAATAGTTTCAGCTGTGGTTAGTGGTCCGATGACTTTTGCACCAATGAATCCTGATGTGTCAGCAAGGCCAAATCAGGGTTATTTTGTGTTTGTTACTCACTGTTATTAAGTTGTTATTATACTTTCTACAAAGTGAATACAGTACACTGGTATTAAGTTGTTGTTACACTTTATACCAGTTATTACTGCATTGTTACACTGTTATTAAGTTGTTATTAAACTTTTTACTAGTTATTACTACATTGTAACACTGTTATTACATTGTTATTAAACTTTTTACCAGTTATTACAACGTTGTTACATTGTTATTAAGTTATTGTTACTTTTTAAATAGTTTCAGCTGTGGTTAGTGGTCCGATGACTTTTGCACCAATGAATCCTGATGTGTCAGCAAGGCCAAATCAGGGTTATTTTGTGTTTGTTACTCACTTTCATTAAATTGTTATTATACTTTCTACAAAGTGAATACAGTACACTGGTATTAAGTTGTTGTTACACTTTATACCAGTTATAACTTCATTGTTACACTGTTATTAAGTTGTTATTAACCTTTTTACGAGTTATTACCATGTTATTACGTTGTTATTTAACTTTTTACGAGTTATTACCATGTTATTACGTTGTTATTTAACTTTTTACTAGTTATTACCATGTTGTTACACTGTTATTAAGTTGTTGTTACACTTTATACCAGTTAGTACTGCATTGTTACACTGTTATTACATTGTTATTAAACTTTTTACCAGTTATTACCACTTTGTTACATTGTTATTAAGTTATTGTTACTTTTTAAATAGTTTCAGCTGTGGTTAGTGGTCCGATGACTTTTGCAGCAATTAATCCTGATGTGTCAGCAAGGCTAAATCTGGGTTATTTTGTTTTTGTTACTCACTGTTATTATGTTATTATACTTTCTACAAAGTGAATACAGTACACTGGTATTAAGTTGTTGTTACACTTTATACCAGTTATTACTGCATTGTTACACTGTTATTAAGTTGTTATTAAACTTTTTACTAGTTATTACTACATTGTTACACTGTTATTACGTTGTTATTAAACTTTTTACCAGTTATTACCACGTTGTTACATTGTTATTAAGTTATTACTTTTTAAATAGTTTTAGCTGTGGTTAGTGGTCCGATAACCTTTGCTACCGGCAACTATCTGCACATGGCTTTAGTGAGGAGCAGCTGGTCACATGACATACTGGCAAAATACATGGCAACACAAATCACAAGAAAACGTTCATGTAGGTTTTTAGCACGCAAATATATTTAATATTTATTCCACACGGATAAGATCAACATGAATTACATACTGAACAGGGAGAGGGAATCATGAATGGAACCATTTCTATAATTTATATAGATTTACAGATTTGTCTGTGACATCTGTCACTCAAACCAGATGACTGTTCACTGAACTCATTATCCAGGGTTCAGCTTGAGTTCAGTGGATCGTGTATGTGTGCTGTGGTGAGGGCTAATAGTGACAAGCCAATCAGCTCACAGCTCAAAGATCTCTGCCTTTGCTTAAAACATGTTTGGCTTCATTTACAAAGTACTGGAGTTATGATTGCCTAAATAAAAGGTTGCTCTAACGAAATATTCTTCTTTGAGATTATGGCCGTTTAATAAAATGTCGAATGGAATCAACTCATCATGAACTAGTCTGTGATCACTACTTTTCAGTGAAACAATACTGTACACACACATACAAACACAGCCACACCTTCCACAATGTACTGGAAATAATGGGTTGTTGTAGTTTTGATTATCCAGGCCTCGTCTGTGTTCTTATACAGACAAATGAACACTGAGCTTTTTCTCCTGATCATGTCATCTTTACCTTGTTCAAACCAATGAGCTTCTTTATTCCAAAGTTAATGAACCAATCAGCTTCTTTATTCCAAAGTTAATGAACCAATCAGATGTCTTGGCTGGGAAAATAAACTGAGCTGTGAGCTGGTTGGGAGACGCATGTCTGAAGTTTAAATACATGAACCAGGGATCGTGGATGAACCAGGGATCGTGGATGAACCAGGGATCGTGGATGAACCAGGGATCGTGGATGAACCAGGGATCGTGGATGAACCAGGGATCGTGGATGAACCAGGGATCGTGGATGAACCAGGGATCATGGATGAACCAGGGATCATGGATGAACCAGGGATCATGGATGAACCAGGGATCATGGATGAACCAGGGATCATGGATGAACCAGGGATCATGAATGGCTTTGGGATATTCTGGATGCATTATTAACCAGTGAACTCCTTCAAGTTTCTGTACTTTAGTCAGTCAGTAGACAGTGAGGGAGGCCGGAGGACCTGTTCTAGATACTGATGTGTCATTGGACAAAGAGTTGAGGGAAGAATAACTTGAGGCACAACAGGGCAGCTTTGGGGAAGATGCAGGGTAATATTAGACCAATACAGGTGACAGGATGTACTTACAGGGCAGATACAAGCTCTATGGAGTAGCTATAGTGTAGGGGAGGTAGTAAAGGTTACTGGGGTCATGGAGATACAATAAGAGGGCTAAGAGTCAGGAGAGGTTCAATTCAAGGGGTCATGAAAGGTCAAGGAACTTTAGGCTGCATGTGAGGGTGAGGTAAGTCACAAGGGTAGTTACAGAACCTGGGGAACCTGGGGAACCTGGGGAACCTGGGGAACCTGGGGAACCTGGGGAACAGTTCTATAACAAGAAGCATGAAGAGGAGGGAGAAGAGCTTTTAAAAGGTGAGGGTTTCCATGGTGATGAGGAGGTTCAGGGGCGGAGTTATTCAAGTTGGCCTTGGCATTACTCAGGTACATAAGACACCTGCCACACGATGATGTGACTGCGTTCAGCTTTGCACAAGGCTGGTTTCACCTGGGGACCGTCCTCCTCCACCTCCTCTGTCTCATCATCCTCACCATCACCTGAAGAACAATAAAGACACACATATCAGGACAGGAGCTGCTGTTGTAGCACAGTCAGACAGTGTGTGTGTGTGTGTGTTGTACCAGTCAGACAGTGTGTGTGTCTGTGTTGTTGTTGTACCAGTGTTAGACAGTGTGTGTGTGTGTGTTGCTGTTCCATACCGATGCGGAAGTCAATGTATCCTTCCCCTCCACTGAGCACCAGCACATTCTGCACACTCTGTGTGTCTGTGTCTGTGGGGGCTGCAGCGCCCTCTGCTGAGCTGTCCAGGACAAGACCGTTCAGGTTGGCTAACACATTTCCTGACAGAAAACATGGAAGGATGAAGCATTAAGTCTATTGTTGAGGTTTAACAACACCAGTTATAACATGAAATACATGTTTCTGTTATTAGAGAGCAGCTACAGTTGTGACTTTGGTAACAGTGAAATGGTACATTAAGCACCTTGATACACACATCACACCTACTGTGACAAGACGACGCCTCCTAACCATCCTAACAGAGACACAGACTCTCTGCATGTGAAGCACCAGAGTGTATCCTAGCAACTAACCTGGCACAGAAACAAAGAACTTGACGGCATCACGGTGTCCATGGAAACAGAGCTGGGCCTGTGCCATGGAGCAGTAAGGGATGACACGCCCGCTGCTCTTCTCCGAGCTGTCGTCTGCGTACACGTGAATCACTCCAGCACACGAGGTGGGAGAGACCTTGTTGGCTGGGGGAGGGAAGCATCTTTTAGCTGAGCGGTCAGACTCATGGCTCCAGTCCCACAGTACTGCACCAACACTCTGCCATGCTAGACACTAGTCACACCAAACATGGACGTCAACTCAAGTAGAACATGGATAACTTCATCACCATTAAAGACATTCAACGCTACGCAACGCACACAATATCAAAACCCGCAAATTAAGACAAATGACCCCTGCTCAGCTTTTGAGAGAAGGTCAAAGGTGAACTAAGATGACACCCGATGTACAGAAGGGACAGGAGGCAGGCAGGGACAACAGCAGGACATAGACAGACCCCACTTACCTCTCAACCCCAGGAGCTGTCCCCGGTGAAGAACTACAGCTACGGGAGGGAGACACGCAGCAAGAGAGGGAGGAGAGAGAGAGGAGAGAGAGGACACACATCAGGGCAGAACAGAGAGGAACCAGCACAGAGAGAGAGAGAGAGGAGAGAGAGGAGAGAGAGAGAGAGGACACACATCAGGGCAGAACAGAGAGGAACCAGCACAGAGAGAGAGAGAGAGGAGAGAGGACACACATCAGGGCAGAACAGAGAGGAACCAGCACACAGAGAGAGAGAGAGGAGAGAGAGAGAGAGGACACACATCAGGGCAGAACAGAGAGGAACCAGCACACAGAGAGAGAGAGAGAGGAGAGAGAGAGAGGAGAGAGAGAGAGGACACACATCAGGGCAGAACAGAGAGGAACCAGCACACAGAGAGAGAGAGAGGAGAGAGAGAGAGGAGAGAGAGAGAGGACACACATCAGGGCAGAACAGAGAGGAACCAGCACACAGAGAGAGAGAGAGAGGAGAGAGAGAGGAGAGAGAGGAGAGAGAGAGGACACACATCAGGACAGAACAGAGATGAACCAGCACACAGAGAGAGAGAGAGGACACCTCAGGACAGTAACAATGGAGATGAGAAGCAGTGGATACAGAGTGAAGCATGAAGGAGAAGTTCAGTCTGAGATGGACGGACGCCATGATGAGAATTTGGAACGAGACACACACACAGTGACACGCTTTCGAAAATCGAGTTTATGTTTCTTTTCATTAAAGAGGCGATTGGGCCGTGTTTACATTCTGTTTCACCCTGAGCCCTCAGGATAGGGGAAGGCCTGGACCTGAGCCCTCAGGATAGGGGAAGGCCTGGACCTGAGCCCTCAGGATAGGGGAAGGCCTGGACAGTCCCCAGACCCCACACCCACCAGCAGCCAGGTCCATACTAGGACCCCCACATGCTTGTGGTGTGGCTCTGCTGTGTGGGGAAGTGCTGTGTTTACTTACTCTCAGTCAGGGGGATAGAGATGACCACACCATTTCCAGTGCCAACCCAAAGACGATTTCCTCCGATTAAAAGGGCTGTAATTCGCACAAACGAGAAACCTAATTTTCCCGTGCCTGCCAAATAAGAGAAAGAGATAATAGTCACTTTCAGTTGTCATCTGATTCCCTTCCCTGTAGATGTGTTCTTTGATCAGAGAAGTAAGGGCTTTGGAAATGGAGGTGATTTGTGGGTATTTTACCAAGCATCTTGCTGACGTAAGGTTCGATGTCAACGTCCTGGAGGTGTTGGTGCGTGAGAGCGTGGTAGAGGCGCAGGGTGGAGTCAAGACGGATGGACACCCAGACACCGTCACCGATCCAGGCCAGCTGCCGGACTTGGCTCTCCCTCCGAGGGTGAGCGTCAAATGACTTCTGCCAGAGAGAGGGGGAAGATAAGAGACATACAAGAAATATGAGAGACATTCTTTGGACCATCAGTAAAAATAATACAAAGTCACTTTAACAATCTAACTCTACACCTTGACTTTGCTCCGGAGAATTTTCTCAACTCCACCCTGGAGCTTGACTCCACCCACAAGACATTGACTCCACCCACAAGACCTTGACTCCACCCACAGCAATGAGACTCCACCCACATGACCTTGACTCCACCCACAGCAGCGAGACTCCACCCACAGGACCTTGAGACCACCCACAGGACCTTGACTCCACCCACAGGGCCGTGACTCCACCCACAGGACTGAGACTCCACCCACAGGACTGAGACTCCACCCGCAGGACCGTGACTCCACCCACAAGGTTATACCCCGCTTCTCAAACCTGAAGCAGGAAGGCAGTGAGTTCTGCTCACCTCGATCTGCATGCTCTTGGGCTGGATGACGTGGATCTTGTTCTTGTAGCCGCACCACACCTTGTCATGGACCACAGCCATGCAGCGGATCGAGTGATGTGGACGGCCAAGATCCATCAGATGATAGTTGGAAAGATCCCATTGTCCATCTGGAAACACACAGAGTCCTGACTGATTCCTGACTGATTCCTGACTGATTCCTGACTGATTCCTGACTGATTCCTGACTGATTCCTGACTGATTCCTGACTGATTCCAGGCTGATTCCAGACTGATTCCAGGCTGATTCCAGGCTGATTCCAGACTGATTCCAGACTGATTCCTGACTGATTCCTGACTGATTCCAGACTGATTCCTGACTGATTCCAGACTGATTCCAGACTGATTCCTGACTGATTCCAGGCTGATTCCAGACTGATTCCAGACTGATTCCAGGCTGATTCCAGACTGATTCCAGACTGATTCCAGACTGATTCCAGGCTGATTCCAGACTGATTCCAGACTGATTCCAGGCTGATTCCAGGCTGATTCCAGACTCCCTCCAGACTCATTCCTGTGTTACAGTCTATGATATGTCCACTTTTGAACCAGTTTTGCCACTTTCATGTCATAAACTCGATCACCCTGGTAGAATATATCAAAGACTTCCATACCTTCAGCTCTGTGGAAGATGGCCAGAGTCCCATCTGCTAGAGCCACTAGAACCCTGCCTTTCACATGTCTGAGGAGGAGAGATGGAGAGATGGAGAGAGAGAGCATGACACATTTCGATAATGGGTCTGGTGATGCTCACACATGCACACACACATGCTCACACATGCTCACAAACACACACACACACACATGCTCACAGACACACACACACATGCTCACACATGCTCACAGACACACACACACACATGCTCACAGACACACACACACACACATGCTCACAGACACACACACACACACACACACACACATGCTCACAGACACACACACACATGCTCACACATGCTCACAGACACACACACACATGCTCACAGACACACACCTGTACACACACACGCACACACACATGCTCACACATGCACACACACATGCTCACACATGCACACACACATGCTCACACATGCTCACAAACACACACACACACACACACATGCTCACAGACACACACCTGTACACACATTCTCACAGACACACACCTGTACATACACACATTCTCACAGACACACACCTGTACACACACATGCTCACAGACACACACCTGTACACACATTCTCACAGACACACACCTGTACATACACACATTCTCACAGACACACACCTGTACACACACATGCTCACAGACACACACCTGTACACACACATTCTCACAGACACACACCTGTACATACACACATTCTCACAGACACACACCTGTACACACACATGCTCACAGACACACACCTGTACACACACACATTCTCACAGACACACACCTGTACACACATGTTCACAGACACACACCTGTACACACACACATGTTCACAGACACACACCTGTACACACACACATGCTCACAGACACACACCTGTACACACATGTTCACAGACACACACCTGTACACACACACATGTTCACAGACACACACCTGTACACACACATGCTCAGCAAGGCTTCCATTAGTGTCACTGTAAAAGGCACTTACACTAAACTGAGCACAGAGTCTTTCAGTTTGATTGAGTGAAGACATTTCTTCCAGCTGGCCACAGCAGAGTGGACATAAAGCCTGAGAGAAACAGCCAGTTAGGTAGGAAACCCCAAAACACTTTGGTTTTTAACCATGAAGTAAATTCAGCCAATATCGCTAACATTAAATTAAAACCATATGAGTGTCTAACACAGCTGCAGTCTGAGGTGGTGCTCAGAGCCTGAGACCCACCAGCCATTCTGAGCTCCCAGCCACATGGTGGGGGCCATGCTGGAGCAGGCACTGGGGTCCTCACTGGGTCCCTCTGTCTCTGGAGGCTGTGAGGGACCTGCAAACCTGGAGGAAGCAGCAGCCATCATCACTAAATCACATCTTTACTGACGTGAAAACACTTTGAAATGGTTTCTTCTGCTTATGTGGAACTCCACGTATTGATACATGACATTCTCTTGCCTAGTTCCTAAAATTACTTGACTTTCAACTAATGAAAATCGATGAAAAAGTGTGTTGAGTCTTACTGTTCATACTGCCCTGCTCCTTCTGCCAGCTGGGGCTGGGGGTCCGTGAACACGTGCTCGGTGAAGGGCCCGGGGGGGATGAAGGGCCCGGGGGGGCCACACACCTCTGTGCTCTCACTGACCGCAGCTTCAGGAACTTCTGTTGCTTCAGTGGCTTCTTCTGCTGACTGGGCGGGATGGAGCTTCCCACTAACAGGAGCTGCCATGGGGGCTGCAGGACAGGAAGACACTACAGACCCTCACTATAGACCTTCACTACAGACCCTCACTATAGACCTTCACTACAGACCTTCACTACAGACCCTCACTATAGACCTTCACTACAGACCTTCACTACAGACCCTCACTATAGACCTTCACTACAGACCCTCACTATAGACCTTCACTACAGACCTTCACTACAGACCCTCACTATAGACCTTCACTACAGACCTTCACTACAGACCTTCACTATAGACCTTCACTACAGACCTTAACTATAGACCTTCACTACAGACCTTCACTACAGACCTTCACTACAGACCTTCACTACAGACCTTCACTACAGACCTTAACTATAGACCTTCACTACAGACCTTCACTACAGACCTTCACTACAGACCTTCACTACAGACCTTCACTACAGACCTTCACTACAGACCTTCACTACAGACCTTCACTACAGACCTGCATTACAGACCTTCACTACAGACCTTCACTACAGACCTTCACTACAGACCTTCACTACAGACCTTCACTACAGACCTTCACTACAGACCTGCATTACAGACCTTCACTACAGACCTTCACTACAGACCTTAACTACAGACCTTCACTACAGACCTTCACTACAGACCTGCATTAAAGACTTCCTTTCTTTCTTTCTAAACACTGACAGGAAGCACATCATCACACTGACAGGAAGCACATCATCACACTGACAGGAAGTGGCTGACCTTGTCCTTTGTCCAATATGGGCGTGTCCGTGCGTGAAGAGCAGTTGCTACGGACAACGCTGCAGCTGGTGGCACAGCCCACCAGAGTGATGCCAGCCAGCATGCCCTCCACCCCACCAGCCTCATCACCACCTCCTCCACCTCGCTCCCCAGGGTCTAGAACAATCTCTCCTGCAGGGTAATCACTCTCACTGGCAGCTAGCCAAACACACACACACAAACACACACATAGATGTCACAACATTGTAAATATTTAAACATACCAAAAAAAAAGTAATTCATTCACATACTTCATACATTACATAACATCCTTCACATTGGTTCCAGGGTGGTGCAGGTCTTACTAGGACACTAACCAGGCACACTGGAGATACAGAGCACATGGGCGTTGCAGACGTTGAACTGGTCCACCAGGGATCCTGGCTTATGAGCATCGATGATGACCACTTTACTAGCAGAGTGAGTGCTGGTCAGGATCCACACCCGGCTGCTCAGAGTGTTTGTCTCATGCACTTCCTTGGACTGGGACAGTCCGGGAGAGAGGACAGACATGAGAGACAGCATCAGCTAGGAAAGACACAGTTCTACTGGGAGAGTGTGTGTGTGTGTGTGTGTGTGTGGGGGTGGGGGTGTGTGTGTGGGGGTGTGTGTGTGGGCAGGACTGCTTCTACCTTATTCTTCTCTGGAGAGCTGTGGATACTGGCATTCTCTCCCTCCTCCTCCGTGCTAAGAGGGTCAGTGGTGCTCTTCAGAGGGTCAGTGGTGCTCTTCAGAGGGTCAGTGGTGCTCTTCAGAGGGTCAGTGGTGCTCTTCAGAGGGTCAGTGGTGCTCTTCAGAGGGTCAGTGGTGCTCTTCAGAGGGTCAGCTGTATCCTCTCCCTGAGGACAGGCCTTCCATCCTGTCAGGTCCACTCCTGCCGCACACCACAGCTACACACGCCACAGAAGCACAGAGGAAGCACACGTGTCACAGAGGAAGCACACGTGTCACAGAGGAAGCACACGTGTCACAGAGGAAGCACACGTGTCACAGAGGAAGCACACGTGTCACAGAGGAAGCACACGTGTCACAGAGGAAGCACACGTGTCACAGAGGAAGCACACGTGTCACAGAGGAAGCACACGTGTCACAGAGGAAGCACACGTGTCACAGAGGAAGCACACGTGTCACAGAGGAAGCACACGTGTCACAGAGGAAGCACACGTGTCACAGAGGAAGCACACGTGTCACAGAGGAAGCACACTTGTCACAGAGGAAGCACACGTGTCACAGAGGAAGCACACGTGTCACAGAGGAAGCACACGTGTCACAGAGGAAGCACACGTGTCAGCCTGAGACTGATCAGGACTTCTAAACTGTAACCAGGCTCTTCATTTACCTTCCTGTTGGGGTCTTTCTCCACCAGGGGACGACAGTAAACAGGAACAGGAACATTTTTCATCCTGTTGTCCTCCTTCTCGTTTGGTGGCTGGAAAGAGAGTGTGAGTCAGAACACAAACCATCCCTGTTTCTCTGTAGCGAGACGCTGCCACGACATCTGTTACCAGAGCACTGCCATCACATAACGTGAGGTCAGAGGTCAGAGACCCTGGCAGCTTCAGGTTGGAGAGGCACACAAACACACTGTGAGTCTCAGTCTCCTACCTGCTGCCTCTTCAGGGGACCATCAGGGCCGCTGTCCATCTGAGAGGCGGTCTGGAGGAGAGCGGAGGGTTAGAACACCTGCCTCACCTGCCTCACCTGCCTCACCTGCCTCACCTGCCTCACCTGCCTCAACCTCCTGACACTTTCAAATGATGTGCTGCTAGAGAAGCTCCAGTGTTCTAGTGGACTTGTTTACCTGTTTGAAGCGAGGCGGCAGACTCCAGCCACATGTCTGCATGATGCCGTCATCACGCCGCATGTGCTCACGGACCTGCCGGTACTGTTCACGACGCTGTTCCCGGCGGGCCGACAGCGCCGAGTCGCTGAGAAGAGACGCAACACCGTTACTGGCCAGTCTGGAGACACAGGAAGACACAACAGTGTTAGAGAGAAGGGGAGAGAGCAAACAGCAGAATGACCTTAGCCACATTACAGCCAATCAGCCTGAGCAACACATTAGCATCATCTCACTCTTCAGGGAAGAATTCAAGGGTGCGGTTGGACGTGGATATCTGGCACATGGTGTGACTGCGTCTCTGTGGGAAGCCAGCTGGGGAAGGAGACTTGTAGTGGATGTTCACGCTGTAATATGGCCGCTTGACTGGAGGAGGGCTGGCTGATGAACTGAAGAGACGAGCGAAGCTGGAGGGAGGAGAGAGATCAGACATGGGGGATCTTAACACCTTAAGACTCTCTTAAAAGACTGGAATGGGTTTAAGAGTCACTGAGAGTCCCTTTATGCTAATATACTAAAAGGAAATGGTCTAACTTAATGAATGGCTGTATCTGTGTGAGTCTTGTTAGAAACATACTTTTAACACACATATCTTCTCACAGTAACAGCCTGGTCCTACCCTACTTACAACTGCCAAATGGTAGACTTCTTCTTCTCTTGAATTTGTGGACTTTCCCTGGATGCCCTGAGGAAGAAAACAGGAAGTGATGTATTAGTGAGGAAGCAGGTACGAATATGAGCATTTTGTAGTGTGGTCAGTAATGGAAGATTTATTAAATAATTGTATATTAACACTAAAACTGGTGAAGTTTACTTATCCATCATTATCCTTTATGAACCCTTTGTGTCTCTTGTCACCTGATCATCTCGGTCCAGCGCACAGCTTCCTGCAGCTCCATCAGTCTCTCCTTGTACTGGTTCCTCTCCATCAGGACACGAGCCATCTCCACCCGTGTGAAGCGACGGCGCTGGGTCATGCTCACATCTCCATCCTGCATCGGGGAGGAGAACTACCAGGAGACAGGGACCTGAGCACCTCCAATATCACCTGAGCATCTCCAATATCACCTGAGCACCTCCAATATCACCTGAGCACCTCCAATATCACCTGAGCACCTCCAATATCACCTGAGCACCTCCAATATCACCTGAGCACCTCCAATATCACCTGAGCACCTCCAATATCACCTGAGCACCTCCAATATCTACCCCACCCTGGATGAACATAGTCACATCTACCACACCCTGGATGAACATAAGTAACATCAATACACTCTTACGTCATCACCAGCGTCATCCTTAGAATCCTGAGATGCACCGAGAGCTTCTGCTCTCAACCTGCAGAAGCAAAATGACAACTGAGAAAAACTGTATCGTTTTGTTCCTTCAGACTTCCAAGATACGTTAACAGACTCATCAACCTCAGACGACCAATGATATTTGACTTGATCACATGACTGATGAGCTGACCTCTTTAGCTCCTCCTCCAGCTCTTTGACCCGAGCGTCCAGCTTGTTCTTGGACAGCTTCACTGCCTCCAGCTCCTCCCTCAGAACCTCATGCTCTCCTGACAGCTCGTCCACCTTGGCGATGAGGTCGTTCTTCACTATATTCAGAGCATTTCTGATGAAGAAAAGGGGTTCATGAACAGGAGAAACATTTCAGAGACCAAGATGATTATTTCACATGTTATAAATGACACAGAGACTTAAGGTATCATACAGCAGTCAGCTGCCTGTAATCCTAACCCTAACACACACACACACACACACTTACTTGGTCTCCAAGAGTTGTTTGTTTTCTGTTAGAAGATTCTCCACCTCCTTGCCCATCCCTGTCAAGAGCAGTTATAACTGTACTTAGCATAACCAAAACAGACAGTACAGGATACAGGATACACACTTTGTGCTAACGATCTATGTGAATAGATCAATGAAGGTTCCTTCAGCTCTGTCGTGTGTGAATGTGACAGTTCCTCCTCTCTGTAGGGTTAGGGTTAGCCCAGGAGGGTTAGGGTTAGCCCAGGAGGGTTAGGGTTAGCCCAGGAGGGTTAGGGTTAGCCCAGGAGGGTTAGGGTTAGCCCGGGAGGGTTAGCCCAGGAGGGTTAGCCCAAGAGGGTTAGCCCAGGAGGGTTAGGGATAGCCCAGGAGGGTTAGGGTTAGCCCAGGAGGGTTAAGGTTAGCCCAGGAGGGTTAGCCCAGGAGGGTTAGCCCAGGAGGGTTAGGGATAGCCCAGGAGGGTTAGGGTTAGCCCAGGAGGGTTAGCCCAGGAGGGTTAGGGTTAGCCCAGGAGGGTTAGGGTTAGCCCAGGAGGTACACAGTTTTTAGGGTTAGGGTTCCACTCATTGTTTCCATGCATGTGCTGCCTGAAGGAAATGCAAACATTAAACATCTGCTGATCTGTGTATCTCTGTGTGTATCTCTGTGTATCTCTGTGTATCTCTGTGTATCTCTGTGTGTATCTGTGTGTATCTGTGTGTATCTCTGTGTATCTCTGTGTATCTCTGTGTGTATCTGTGTGTATCTCTGTGTATCTCTGTGTATCTCTGTGTGTATCTCTGTGTGTATCTCTGTGTGTATCTCCGTGTATCTCTGTGAATCTCTGTGTGTATCTGTGTGTATCTGTGTGTGTATCTGTGAGTATCTCTGTGTATCTCTGTGTGTATCTCTGTGTATCTCTGTGTGTATCTCTGTGTGTATCTCTGTGTGTATCTGTGAGTATCTCTGTGTATCTCTGTGTGTATCTGTGTGTATCTCTGTGTGTATCTCTGTGTGTATCTCTGTGTATCTCTGTGTATCTCTGTGTGTATCTGTGTGTATCTGTGTGTATCTCTGTGTGTATCTCTGTGTATCTCTGTGTATCTCTGTGTGTATCTGTGTGTATCTCTGTGTGTATCTCTGTGTGTATCTCTGTGTATCTCTGTGTATCTCTGTGTGTATCTCTGTGTGTATCTGTGTGTATCTGTGTGTATCTCTGTGTGTATCTCTGTGTGTATCTCTGTGTGTATCTCTGTGTGTATCTCTGTGTGTATCTCTGTGTGTATCTCTGTGTATCTCTGTGTGTATCTCTGTGTGTATCTCTGTGTGTATCTCTGTGTGTATCTCTGTGTGTATCTCTGTGTGTATCTCTAACTGGAAACATCTGTGAATTTATGTGAGTTCATTTGAAGATAAGTAAATAGAAAAAAAAAATCTTTTTTTTATGAAGCATTTCCCAGGCAGCAAGCTCAGGTGAGGAGTGACATCACTCAGGTGAAGAGTGACATCACTCAGGTGAGGAGTGATATCACTCAGGTGAGGAGTGACATCACTCAGGTGAAGAGTGACATCAATCAGGTGAGGAATGACATCGCTCAGGTGTGGAGTGACATCGCTCAGGTGAGGAGTGACATCACTCAGGTGAGGAATGACATCACTCAGGTAAAGCGGGGGATGGCAGGACAGGCAGAAGCACAGTGAAAATGTGAGTCAGGCACAGCATGGATCTAGAAGCAGTCATGCTAACCAAGGAACACCTTACCGAAGAAATCATCACGAGCTGGAAGAAACAGAGATTGAAGGTGAGTTGATACACAGTCATCAGAGGGGAAGACAAGAGTGAGAAATCAGAAACTATGTGAGTGTTCAGCATTAAACAATAAGTTTAGATTAGTGGTTAAAGGTATATCAGAAATGTGTCAATTTAGAGGTCTCTAAAACACAAATAAATATGTTTTCCACTGCATATGTAACAGGTTATATTCACAATGTTTTCATAAATAATAATGTATAGTAATAATGTCTAACATTGAGGCAGAAAAGTAAAGATTTCACTCAAATACCCACCTGAGAACTCTCCTGCGTCCATCAGAAGCAGAACCAGGAAACAGGAAGCACACAGGGGTCAGGGTCAGGGGTCAGGGGTCAGGGATGAAAAGCACTAACTTTGTCTAAGCAACTGTGACATAGACAAAGTAGCCGCACTTTTACTAACATACTTGTAATGATATAAATAAAATGAACTAAATCAAAACTGCCCAAAAGATTCAGCCTTTTAACCATAAACAATCAGCAAAAGATAAGAGGGCATCATGCAGGCATGACTGTCTGGGTGCTGCAGGGTGTGGCTGCAGCGTGGGTGTGGCTGCAGCGTGGGTGTGGCTGCAGGATGTGGCTGCAGGGTGTGGCTGCAGGGTGTGGCTGAAGGGTGTGGCTGAAGGGTGTGGCTGCAGCGTGGGTGTGGCTGCAGCATGGGTGTGGCTGCAGGGTGGGTGTGGCTGCAGGGTGTGGCTGCAGGATGTGGCTGCAGGGTGTGGCTGCAGGGTGTGGCTGCAGGGTGTGGCTGCAGGGTGGGTGGGGCTGCAGGGTGGGTGTGGCTGCAGGATGTGGCTGCAGGGTGTGGCTGCAGGGTGTGGCTGAAGGGTGTGGCTGAAGGGTGTGGCTGCAGCGTGGGTGTGGCTGCAGCGTGGGTGTGGCTGCAGGGTGGGTGTGGCTGCAGGGTGTGGCTGCAGGATGTGGCTGCAGAGTGTGGCTGCAGGGTGTGGCTGCAGGGTGTGGCTGCAGGGTGTGGCTGCAGGGTGTGGCTGCAGGGTGGGGCTGCAGGGTGGGTGTGGCTGCAGGATGTGGCTGCAGGGTGTGGCTGCAGGGTGTGGCTGCAGGGTGGGTGTGGCTGCAGGATGTGGCTGCAGGGTGTGGCTGCAGGGTGGGTGTGGCTGCAGGGTGTGGCTGCAGGGTGGGTGTGGCTGCAGGGTGTGGCTGCAGGGTGGGTGTGGCTGCAGGGTGGGTGTGGCTGCAGGGTGGGGTGGATGATGCAGCTGCATTAGGGCCTCATTCAGCAGAAGCGAGGGGCCAAAGTGGCTCCAGACTCTTGATTACCTAGCAGCTCTGCACCTGCATCCACGTCCCCGATGATGTCAGACTTGGCGTCTTTGATCTCGTGATACAGCGAGTCGGTATTGATGCCAAACGCCTCGTTCACGATCCCCTGAGAAGGACTGCACCAGACAAGCCTCTAGTTACTAAACAAACAGCTCATACATCCAGTCTGTAGACGCTCCCACTCTACTCAGTATGAAACCAAACGAGGTAAAGCACTTCAAGTACCTTGGTTACAGTTACCTGCATTGTAACTATGTACAGTAGAACTGAGTCTCTGTCTGGTCTGGTTCATAACACAGGTTTAATAATGATCATGTCATGTTTAATGATGATCATCACAGGTTCTGGTTCTGTACCTGTTGCCTCCTCCATACACACGAGGGTCCACACACATGTCCAGCTCCGGGGTCGAATCAAGGATCTCCTGGAACTCTGACCACTCATCACTGCTGCCCATACCTGAGACACATGACATGATGACCTATGACCTGCCCATACCTGAGACACATGACATGGTGACCTATGACCTGCCCATACCTGAGACACATGACATGGTGACCTATGACCTGCCCATACCTGAGACACATGACATGGTGACCTATGACCTGCCCATACCTGAGACACATGACATGGTGACCTATGACCTGCCCATACCTGAGACACATGACATGGTGACCTATGACCTGCCCATACCTGAGACACATGACATGGTGACCTATGACCTGCCCATACCTGAGACACATGACATGGTGACCTATAACCCAGGGCTCTACTGTATATTCGACAAACATCCTGTTTCTATTCATGTTTTACTGGATGTTTTGAGGAAGGAGATCAGAACTACTGTGACCATGAAACTCAATAAACAGTAACAGTGTTTACTAACCAATGCTAACATTTTAAAAGTGTTTAGAATCAGAATCGGTTTACTAACCAATGTTAACATTTTAAAAGTGTTTAGAATCAGAATCGGTTTACTAACCAATGCTAACATTTTAAAAGTGTTTAGAATCAGAATCGGTTTACTAACCAATGTTAACATTTTAAAAGTGTTTAGAATCAGAATCGGTTTACTAACCAATGCTAACATTTTAAAAGTGTTTAGAATCAGAATCGGTTTACTAACCAATGCTAACATTTTAAAAGTGTTTAGAATCAGAATCGGTTTACTAACCAATGCTAACATTTTAAAAGTGTTTAGAATCAGAATCGGTTTACTAACCAATGTTAACATTTTAAAAGTGTTTAGAATCAGAATCGGTTTACTAACCAATGCTAACATTTTAAAAGTGTTTAGAATCAGAATCGGTTTACTAACCAATGTTAACATTTTAAAAGTGTTTAGAATCAGAATTGGTTTACTAACCAATGCTAACATTTCTTGTTTCCTGAGAAACTTGGACCTCCATGTTCCTGCTCAGACGCTTGCCACTCTTCCTGTGGTTCCCTGAATGCGTCCCTCCAAACTGGGAGGACGGGTGCTGCTCGGAGGGGGTGACAGTGGCTGATGGGACGGAGGAGGTGGGAGTGTTGGACTGACTTCCAGTGCTGCTGGGAGTGGCTGCCACAGAGTCACACTCTGAACCATCATCCTGAGACAGAGGGACAGAGAAGGGTCATGTCCTGTTAGCTCCACAGCAGAGGGGGTCAATGTACCCTGCCCTCCCCCCACACCCCCATGTACCCTGCCCTCCCCCCACACCCCCATGTACCCTGCCCTCCCCCCACACCCCCATGTACCCTGCCCTCCCCCCACACCCCCATGTACCATGCCCTCTCCGTTGGGGTAGAGGCTCAGCGATGGTGGGCGCTCTGCTTTGCTGCTGGAGAAGAACAGGACACAGGAAAGGAGGGATGTGAAACGGAGAAGAATCTTTTAAATCGTTTGGTGCTCCTGATTTTAAATCTACCAACACTATCTATGAATTGCTGTTTTCTACACTGAAGTCGAGATGTAGAGGCAGGTAGAGGCAGGTAGAGGCAGGTAGAGGCAGTGTGGAATATAAGGGGGGATTACCTTGTTCTCCATGTGTGGCGATGACTGCATGGCAACCGACAGACAGACAGGCAGGTGGTTAGAGAGAAACAGACAGACAGATAGACAGGCAGGCAGGTGGTTAGAGAGAAACAGACAGACAGATAGACAGACAGGCAGGTGGTTAGAGAGAAACAGACAGACAGGTGGTTAGAGAGAAACAGATAGACAGACAGACAGGTGGTTAGAGAGAAACAGACAGACAGGTAGACAGACAGGCAGGCAGGTGGTTAGAGAGAAACAGACAGACAGATAGACAGACAGACAGACAGGTGGTTAGAGAGAAACAGACAGACAGGTAGACAGACAGACAGGCAGGTGGTTAGAGAGAAACAGACAGACAGGTAGACAGACAGGCAGGCAGGTGGTTAGAGAGAAACAGACAGACAGGTAGACAGGCAGGCAGGTGGTTAGAGAACACAGCACATGTGAAGTACATGTAACAGTACATGTAGAGGGTTAAACTTACTGAGACTATGTGAGTCTGTTACCCCGGGTTACAGTTACTGTGTGAGTCTGTTACCCTGGGTTACAGTTACTGTGTGAGTCTGTTACCCCGGGTTACAGTTACTGAGACAGTGTCAGTCTGTTACCCCGGGATACAGTTACTGTGTGAGTCTGTTACCCCGGGTTACAGTTACTGAGACAGTGTCAGTCTGTTACCCCGGGTTACAGTTACTGTGTGAGTCTGTTACCCCGGGTTACAGTTACTGAGACAGTGTCAGTCTGTTACCCCGGGTTACAGTTACTGTGTGAGTCTGTTACCCCGGGTTACAGTTACTGTGTGAGTCTGTTACCCCGGGTTACAGTTACTGTGTGAGTCTGTTACCCCGGGTTACAGTTACTGTGTGAGTCTGTTACCCCGGGTTACAGTTACTGTGTGAGTCTGTTACCCCGGGTTACAGTTACTGTGTGAGTCTGTTACCCCGGGTTACAGTTACTGTGTGAGTCTGTTACCCCGGGTTACAGTTACTGAAACTGAAACTCCTAGGGTTTCATGAGACTGTTTACTACAGCAGTCACATCAGACACAGAACTGAAGAATGGGACAGGAAGATCTATTCTGGAGCTGGAATGTTTTGAGATGATTGAAAATAATCCAATATTTAGTCACGTTTTGGCGCTGGCCGGGCCCTCTGATTGGCTGTTGCTTCCTGCTTGTTGCATCTTGGAGCGCTCGATGTGCTCCACGTACGTCTGAATCATCTGAGAGGAGGAGGAGGAGAAGACACAAACACCATGTGTGAGGAGGAGCCTGCAGTGCCCTGCTGTACCTGCAGAGGGCGCTGCCTCCAGTAGTACTGTGCACTTACCTCTGTATGACGCTGGTGGAGAGCGTTGTACTCCTTCTTCATATCAGACTCCCTCTCTTCCAGACGACTAACTACAAGACAATCACCATCCACCAGTCAGTACAAACTCTACTGTACGCTCTACTTTACGCTCTACTGTACCTCTACTGTACCACTACTGTACCTCTACTGTACACTCTACTGTACGCTCTACTCTACGCGCTACTGTACCTCTACTGTACACTCTACTGTATGCTCTACTCTACGCTCTACTGTACCTCTACTGTACGCTCTACTGTACGCTCTACTATATGCTCTACTGTACGCTCTGCTGCACGCTCTACTGCACGCTCTACTGTACCTCTACTGTACCTCTACTGTACCTCTACTGTACACTCTACTGTACACTGTAATGTACTTGTACACATGCTGTGTGTGTGAGCAGCAGGGTCGCTCACTCTGGTCAGAGTAGTTCTTGGTCTTGAGTTCCAGCTGTTTGCTGTGCAGTTCCAGGCTGTCCACATGACTCTGCAGGTCCTTCTTCTCAGCCTCCAGGGAATCCTCAAACTCGATAAATTTCTGCAGGAGAAACACAGAGATGAACATGGTTCCTGTCCTCTGTCAGCAGAGCCTCCTACCTCCAGCCGTCTAGAATATTACAAACAACGTTGATCCAATCTGGCATGAAACGATAATCCAAGAAGTTAAAGAAAAAAAAAGCATAATTCCAGTAAAGCCTTTGGTCTGTGTGTAGTCACAAAAACAAATCTGTGGTATTCTGACAAATTAAGCAATGTACAGTATATCATGTGTTTTATGTTTTGTTGTTGTAATTTCCCCCATTCTGGAGAGGCTTCTAGTGAAGCTCTCAGGACAGGGATCCAGACAGGGATCCAGACAGGGATCCAGACAGGGATCCAGACAGGGAGGTGTGGAAGAGGAATCTTGAGGAAAACACTAAAGGAAAGTTGCAAATCCTGCAGAAGTTCCAAAGCTGTTTACAATGAGGTATTTTTCCTGTGGTCCCACAGGGTTCCAGAGCTGTAAGCTGCTAATCCTTCGTCTACACTTACTGGTACTTAACACACACAACAACTTTAACATTAATACAGGTGGAAAAGATTCCTAATGAAAGACATTTCAAGGAATGATTCAGCACATCTTGTGTTCTGTTCTTGTTTGATGCTTGTTTGTTTTTTCCCTCTTTCTACCTCATTATCTGCATCTCAGTCTTCCTGTTGTCTCAGTTGAACTCCCAGTGCAGCTTCAGCAGCAGTCCTGTTTGGTATTGATTCTCTGAGACTCTCCGCCCTCTCACTCCCCTCCCCCACTACGTTACCATCTTACAACAGTCGCTTCATCCATTTAGCAGCCAGTCAGCCAGTCTGTCAATCAGCCAGTTAGTCAGCCAGTCAGTCAGCCAGTCATTCAGTCTGTCAGCCAGTCAGCCAGCCAGCCAGTCAGTCAGTCAGTCAACCAGTCAGTCTGTCAGCCAGTCAGCCTGTCAGCCAGTCATTCAGTCTGTCAGCCAGTCAGTCAGTCAGTCAACCAGTCAGTCAGTTAGTCAGTTAGTCACTCAGTCAGCCAGTCAGTTAGTTAGTTAGTTAGTCAGTCAGTCAGTCAGTCAGTTAGTTAGTCAGTTAGTCAGTCAGTTAGTCAGTCAGTCAGTCAGTTAGTTAGTTAGTCAGTCAGTTAGTCAGTTAGTCAGTTAGTCAGTCAGTCAGTCTGTCAGCCACTCAGCCAGTCAGTCAGTCAGTCAGTCAGTCAGTTAGTCAGTCATGCCCCATCAGGGCAGAAACCCGTTCATGCTGGTTGAAGACTCTATAACTTAGTTAAGAGGCTGAGACATGTTTGCTTTGTCGTGACCGATGTGTGATATCTGTGCAACTGTGTCAAAACAGTTCAACCCAAGTGTTACACCTGTACCTGTACCTGTTACACCTGTCCCCTGTTACACCTGTCCCCTGTTACACCTGTCCCCTGTTACACCTGTCCCCTGTTACACCTGTCCCCTGTTACACCTGTACCTGCACCTGTTACACCTGTCCCCTGTTACACCTGTCCCCTGTTACACCTGTCCCCTGTTACACCTGTCCCCTGTTACACCTGTACCTGCACCTGCCCTGCTCAAAGTCCATCTCTATCTATGCCTAAGGACACCGATTTAGCTATTTGTATGTTTGACATAACAACAATTTCTCATTCTTTTCCACATACGGAATTTACATACAAGCTACCAATAACATTGTCTAAACAGTTTCAATCCAGTTCCCATGGTTACCATGGTTATTATTGTCAAGTGCAAATATGCCAAGCATGACGAAACAGTGAATATTGTGGACAAACATCATGATAGTACACAGATAGTAATAACATCATGATAGTACTCAGATAGTAATAACCTCATGATAGTACTCAGATAGTAATAACATCATGATAGTACTCAGATATTAATAACATCATGATAGTACTCAGATAGTAATAACATCATGATAGTACTCAGATAGTAATAACCTCATGATAGTACACAGATAGTAATAACCTCATGATAGTACTCAGATAGTAATAACATCATGATAGTACTCAGATAGTAATAACATCATGATAGTACTCAGATAGTAATAACATCATGATAGTACTCAGATAGTAATAACCTCATGATAGTACTCAGATAGTAATAACCTCATGATAGTACTCAGATAGTAATAACCTAATGATAGTACTCAGATAGTAATAACCTCATGATAGTACTCAGATAGTAATAACATCATGATAGTACTCAGATAGTAATAACCTCATGATAGTACACAGATAGTAATAACATCATGATAGTACTCAGATAGTAATAACCTAATGATAGTACTCAGATAGTAATAACCTCATGATAGTACTCAGATAGTAATAACATCATGATAGTACTCAGATAGTAATAACCTCATGATAGTACACAGATAGTAATAACATCATGATAGTACTCAGATAGTAATAACATTATGATAGTACACAGATAGGGTCAGGGTCAGGTTAGGGTTAGGTTTGGGTCATGTTAGGGTCATGTTAGGGTCAGGTTAGGGTTAGGGTTAGGATTAGACGTCCTTCTCACCTCCTCTGCTTGTTTCCGCAGAGCCTTCTCCCGCTCATACTGTGTGATGAGCTGCTCGTTATCTTCCTTTAGCAGCTCGAGCTCCACCTCGTGCTCCTGGTTCTCCGTTAGAACAGAATCCAGATTCTCCAGAACGTTGACCACCAGTGGCATGAGCTCCTTCACCACCTCCTCATCATAACTGCGGATCAGCCGCTCAAACTCTCTGTAGATGCTGTTGGCCAGGCCCGAGACCCGCTCCGACATGACGGACACGGATCCGTAGTCCTCCTGGTAGACCACCTCCTCTATCTGGAGCTCCATCATGATGGCGGGGAAGCAGGGATGTTCAGAGATAGAAGAAGGACATTCACTCCATCCTCACTGTCTAATCCAGGATGCCAACAACCGCATCAGTCCAGATCATCTCTAATGGGAACACGTATTCCTAACCACAACCGTATAATGATGAATCACATGTACAGATTACAGGCCTCTGTTATCAGTCCAGGATCCTCCTCCTCCTCAAAGCACAGATGATGTTACAAAGCAAGGTTACTAATGTCCTTTAACCAGCAGCATCATCCTCCAGCTCCAGGACAGTCTGGACCCTCCCAGTAACCCGCTACACCTGCTGCTGGATAGGCGCCACTCTGGGCCCTGACATCACTGCCGGGAAATACAGAAATAAATACACTAATAAATATGAAGATAAATACGCGAGATGTGAAGGATACTTTTACACCATCCTGGACTATTAAATCCTCCTTTTCACGGTGAATTTCAGTTCCGATGCTGTTTTTCGGCCAGAGAGCCAGAGGCAGCGATGTTTCCCGTATGGAGATCCTCTCTCTCCCTGCCTGCCTGGATGTCTGTCTGCCTGGATGTCTGTCTGCCTGCCTGTCTGTCTATCTGCCTCCCTGCTGCTGCTGCTGGAGATGGATCCACCAGCTGACCGAGCCCCGCTGACGTCACGCTGTCTGCATTGAGCAAACTCGAGCTGATGTGTCACTGAGGCTGCGCAGCATCCCATGGCCCCGCCCAGCAGCTCGTGCTCTTATTACAGAGTCAGTTACTGTTTAAAATCATGGGGATATTCTGTGCTTGCTGACGTATAAAATGAATTATTAGAATAACACCAACAATTGTTCTCCATAATTTATATTTATTTTTAATTAATTAATAATTTCTAATAATATTTATATCTGGTGACAGTCAGAATGTAATAACGGTCGTGTTTCTGACTGCTGCCCAGATATCAGAACCGTTACTGTCAGGATCTATTAGTTACATAACGAGGTGACGTTTATTCCAGCTAGAAGAAGGCTTTTTCTAAAAACATGACATACCTTGCCTTTAATTTAACTGAATATACAATACAACGTCTGTCAACCAATCAGATTTCGAGGTCGGAACTTAAAAACAGGATTTCATCTAGCACACTTCCTCTAATGTTAACTTACATTAGGAGTTTCTACACTAAAGTAACACAGTTTCACTCAGTGTGACCAGATCCCACAGAAAAAAACGACATCAGACACTCAGGAATTAGAAAAAGTTTATCTCTCAGGTAGGGAGACATGGGGAGGGTCTTATTGTTTGATCATCACACAATAATCAGCAACAGTTCAATGTTTAAAGTATTGTTATCCTCTAAAACACTCCTGCCCCTGCCTCCCTGCCTCCCTGCCTCCCTCCCTCCCTCCCTGCCTCCCACCCTCCTGCCCCTCCCTGCCTCCCACCCTCCTGCCCCACCCTCCTTCCTGCCCCTCCCTGCCCCCCCCCCCCTCCTGCCCTGGAGGGCTGTGGGTGAGATTACTGCAGACAGGATTCCACCTCAGATAGCCACAACACACTTTCTCCTCTGCCTACAAGGTCTGAGGGAGATACCTGGGCCAATCACGGAAAGGATCAAGAAACACACAAGGCGTGTGATTGGTCAGTAGTTCCACCTCAGCTCAGATGGTGCCCTACAGTCAGTCAGGATGTCACAGTATGACAGGTCAACATCATCATCAGGATCGTCAGACACATTTCCATGACAGCTTGGTTGAAATGTCAACATGGAGGGTCACATTGAGAACGAACCATGTTTCCTCCTCTGGACACATCCTGGCTCACACTAGACACACCAAGATAGTATTGCATTGGACAATAAATAAAAGGAGAATTTGATCAGTATACATTAGATACCAACCACACGGAGTCCAGTGCAAGTAGGTCATCAATCTACTAATGAAAACATCTGAAAAGTGAAATATCAAAAATCCCAGAAACATCCAAATGTCTCTTTAAAAGATTTTCTCAGCGCATGCAATCATCAAAAACATTTCCTAAAAAAACATGAGGGTTCAAAGAGTTGGTTTACACCAGTCAAGCTCTTCTAACTACACTTTTTAAAAACGATATAGTAATAAAGCTGCTCTTGAGGAAACCTTACTCAGGATATCAGTGTTTCAGCAGGAGGAAATGGCAGCAAATGTCTTCAATCCAACTGTTAAAGTGAACAAACACTTTTATTAGCAATCCTGGGCTGGACTGAATATTAATAACATTACACAACATGTTTCAAAAATATTCTGTAACAAGTGGCCATGTATCCATGTGGCTTCAGTCTGTCAGAGCGCAAAGCAACACAGAACCCTGCCGAATCGAGTCACTGACCATTAGGCACCTCATCAGGGGTGAAAGGTCACCTCATCAGGGGTGAAAGGTCACAGTTTGACCTATGGCAGAGACCAAGCTTAACTTTTCAAAAAATCCATCGCCATCAAAACTCACGTTTCCCTCCAATAAAGATGACAGATCAAAAGGATGGGATGAAGAAGCAACAAGCAACATCTCTCCAGAGAGAAATCAGAAATATTCATATATATTTTCTCCTATATTTTTGGATGATATATTTGATCCTTTACATGCATTCTGTTTGTGCACGGCTGTGAGCTCTAGACAGCGGCCCAAGGATTTGGTTTGGGTGCAAGAGCAAACCTGACGAGCATGGGGGGGGGGTCCTGTAGGTGTGCGTGTGGGGGGGTCCTGCAGGTGTGTGTGTGTGTGGGGGGGTCCTGTAGGTGTGTGTGTGTGGGGGGGGGGTCCTGCAGGTGTGTGTGTGTGTGTGTGTGGGGGTCCTGCAGGTGTGTGTGTGTGGGTGGGGGGGGTCCTGCAGGTGTGTGTGTGTGTGGGGGGGGTCCTGTAGGTGTGTGTGTGGGGGGGGGGGTCCTGCAGGTGTGTGTGTGTGTGTGTGGGGGGGGGGGGTCCTGCAGGTGTGCGTGTGGGGGGGTCCTGCAGGTGTGTGTGTGTGTGGGGGGGTCCTGTAGGTGTGTGTGTGTGGGGGGGGGGGTCCTGCAGGTGTGTGTGTGTGTGGGGGGGTCCTGTAGGTGTGTGTGTGTGGGGGGGGGGGGGGGGTCCTGCAGGTGTGTGTGTGTGTGGGGGGGTCCTGTAGGTGTGTGTGTGTGGGGGGGGGGGTCCTGCAGGTGTGTGTGTGTGTGGGGGGGTCCTGTAGGTGTGTGTGTGTGTGGGGGGGGGGGGTCCTGCAGGTGTGTGTGTGTGTGGGGGGGTCCTGTAGGTGTGTGTGTGTGGGGGGGGGGGGTCCTGCAGGTGTGTGTGTGTGTGTGTGGGGGGGGGGTCCTGCAGGTGTGTGTGTGTGGGTGGGGGGGGTCCTGCAGGTGTGTGTGTTTGTGGGAGGTGATCATGGTCTTAGATGTGGGGGGACCTGAGAATGTCTTATCTGGTACTGCTGGGGAGATACTTGGTCCTGTCTGGAACACACAACTGTGCTACACGACTGTACTACACAGCTGGAGCACACAACTTTGCTACACAACTGGAATACACAACCGGGCTACACAGCTGAGCTGCACAACTGGAATACACACCTGTGTTACACAGCTGTACTATAGTGTATAACCTGCTGAAACTAAGCAACAGCAGCCACACACACTCCCAGACACAAGCACACACACAGCCTACATTTGCATTAAAACTATGGAGAGATATAGTACACATACTCTACTACACAAAAGGTGATCCATATGATCCTATGTATAGTTACACCAGCAGTGTTGTGTGTGTGTGTGTGTGTGGTGTGTGTGGTGTATCTGTTTCTATAGTTACACACTGATAGTCATTATTGCACTCTAGCTACACACGGTTAGTTTGGTTCTCTTTACAACACAAACACTGTCAGGTTCAGCAGAACATCTCTGCTGCTGGACGCTGTACCAGACAACACAACACACCTCCTCCTCCTCCTCCTCCTCCCCCCTCTCCTCCCCCTTCTCTCCTCCATACGAGGACTGCACTGTGTTCTTCTGTATGTTGAGAACACATACATTCACAAGAGGACAACAGAAGGAAAACAAGCTATTGAAGATTCAAATAGTTGTGTGCAAAAACCCTTAAACCCTTAAACCCTTATAGATCTCTAGAAAAATATGTGCATATGGAGCCAATCTCTTTTTTTAATGTCAGCAACACAATTCTGTCGTTTATTTACAGAGCGTGAGACACATCCCACATGAACGCCCAGCTGCACTACGGCCCTGTGCAGGAGAGAGTCTGACCTGACCAAGTGGAGCTATAAGAGAGCACACACACAGTAACACACACACGGTAACACACACAGTAACACACACACAGTAACACACACACAATAACACACAAACACGATAACACACACTCCTCTGCTCTGATCAATGTGATCCAGGAACAGTAAAGGTGTGCTGAACTCCTGCAGAAGACCTCCAGTTGCATATCCCACAAGTCCCTCACGCTCACAGCACAACCACTTCCTGTTAGGGTCAGAGGTCATCAGCCAGACGCTGGTTCCTGATTGGCTCGTGTGGGGACGGAGTGTCAGAAATCCTTTGGCTACAGAGTTAGGTGGCTTTAGTTCTGGAAAAGAACAGAACACAGAACACACTAGGAGTGGCTTCTTCCTCCCCCTCCTCCTCTTCCTCCCCCTCCTCCTCTTCCTCCTCCTCCTCCTCTTCCTCCTCCTCCTCCTCTTCCTCCTCCTCTTCCTCCTCCTCCTCTTCCTCCTCCTCCTCCTCCTCCTCTTCCTCCTCCTCTTCCTCCTCCTCCTCTTCCTCCTCCTCCTCCTCTTCCTCCTCCTCTTCCTCCTCCTCCTCTTCCTCCTCCTCCTCCTCTTCCTCCTCCTCTTCCTCCTCCTCCTCTTCCTCCTCCTCCTCCTCTTCCTCCTCCTCTTCCTCCTCCTCCTCTTCCTCCTCCTCTTCCTCCTCCTCCTCTTCCTCCTCCTCTTCCTCTTCCTCTTCCTCCTCCTCCTCTTCCTCCTCCTCTTCCTCCTCCTCCTCTTCCTCCTCCTCTTCCTCCTCCTCCTCCTCCTCCTCCTCTTCCTCCTGTCAGGAACAGGCTATAACCCGTTGCTGGGGCAACCACCACCTACCCTCTCTCAAAATTAAGATCAACTCCCATTGGCTAGTCCCCCCTCTCTCAACATTAAGAGCAGCTCTCATTGGCCAGTTCTCCCTCTCTCAACATTAAGAGCAGCTCTCATTGGCCAGTCCTCCCTCTCTCAACATTAAGAGCAGCTCTCATTGGCCAGTCCTCCCTCTCTCAACATTAAGAGCAGCTCTCATTGGGCAGTTCTCCTATTCATTGAGCTGAACCCCTTCTCTCCCTCCAGTCTGTTAAAAGGGGAGGGACATGTGGCTGAATCACTGTCTGATAGGACGGCTGACAGGTCACTCACATATCTGGCCTCTGATTGGTCAGCGCAGAGGGAGGGGGGTCTTGAGGTGGAAGACAGTGTGTGTGTGGGAGTCTGAAAGAAGGGGCTCACTGTGTCAGGGGTGAGGGGGTGTGTCTGCCCACACATGGCTGCAGTGAGTGTGTCTGCTTTGGGGTGTGTGTTGGAGTGTGCGCAGGTGGGAGTGTGTGTGTGGGGGTGTCTGGGGGGTCAGCGGTGTGTGTGTGGAATGAGGGGGTCCTGCGTCTCAGTATCGTGCTGCAGTCAGACATCTTGGGGGGCTCTCTGATGGGGGGCAGGGGGGGCTCTCTCATGGGGGGCAGGGGGGGCGGGTGGATGGAGATACAGGGGGGGCTCATCTTCTTCTTCCTGTGTCCCCCCCCCACAGACTGGACCCTGACAGGGAAGGCCCGGCCCCCATTCTCACCCCCCCCTCCCCCCAGCCGCTCCTCCTCGGGGGACTGGGGGGGGCAGATCTCGATGGAGTGGCGCCGCTGGTCATCAGTGTAATCAGGGGGCGTGGCCAGGAAGCCCTGTGTATCCACGCTGAAACCCTTCTTGACGTCGCGCTCCTTAAGCCCCGCCCCCAGCAAACTGAGCGCGCTCCCTCTGCTCCTCAGGACAGGAGGCGGATCGAGAGAGGGGGGCGTGGCGTACGGGGAGAGGGAGTGGCTGCGGCCGCCGTGACTCTCATGGTACCGCCTCCGATGGTGAGCGGAGCTTGTGATGTGACACACCTCCTGGTCAGCTGGGTCACCCAGGGAGGAGGGAGAGCGGAGAGAGGCCCTGTGGAGGGCTGAGGGGCCACTGTGGAGGGCTGAGGGGCCACTGTGGAGGGCTGAGGGGCCACTGTGGAGGGCTGAGGGGCCACTGTGGAGGGCTGAGGGGCCACTGTGGAGGGCTGAGGGGCCACTGTGGAGGGCTGAGGGGCCACTGTAGAGGGCTGAGGGGCTACTGTGGAGGGCTGAGGGGCCACTGTGGAGGGCTGAGGGGCCACTGTAGAGGGCTGAGGGGCTACTGTGGAGGGCTGAGGGGCCACTGTGGAGGGACTCTTCTCTGTCATGGTGCTGCTCACAGCCATGACACTCCACTGAATCCACCTTGACAGCTACCTGGAAAACACACACACACACACACAGAGAAATCGCCAGAGCCACACTGAGTCAGGACTGAGTCAGTACAAGTGTGTGTATGGATGGTGTGTGTGTAGGTGTGTGTGGGTGTGTGTGTGGATGGTGTGTGTGTAGGTGTGTGTGTGGATGGTGTGTGTAGGTGTGTGTGTGGATGGTGTGTGTGGGTGTGTGTGTGGATGGTGTGTGTAGGTGTGTGTGTGGATGGTGTGTGTGGGTGTGTGTGTGGATGGTGTGTGTGGGTGTGTGTGTGGGTGGTGTGTGTGTGTAGGTGTGTGTGTGGATGGTGTGTGTGTAGGTGTGTGTGTGGATGGTGTGTGTGGGTGTGTGTGTGGATGGTGTGTGGATGGTGTGTGTGTAGGTGTGTGTGTGGATGGTGTGTGTGGGTGTGTGTGTGGATGGTGTGTGTGTAGGTGTGTGTGTGGATGGTGTGTGTGTAGGTGTGTGTGTGGATGGTGTGTGTGTAGGTGTGTGTGTGGATGGTGTGTGTGTAGGTGTGTGTGTGGATGGTGTGTGTGTAGGTGTGTGTGTGGATGGTGTGTGTGTAGGTTGTGTGTGGGTGTGTGTGTGGATGGTGTGTGTGTGTAGGTGTGTGTGTGGATGGTGTGTGTGTAGGTGTGTGTGTGGATGGTGTGTGTGTAGGTGTGTGTGTGGATGGTGTGTGTGTAGGTGTGTGTGTGGATGGTGTGTGTGTAGGTGTGTGTGTGGATGGTGTGTGTGTAGGTGATTATAGTGTTCAGATTGAGCCTCTGATCTGCCCACCTGTCTGCACAGGCCCCTGGGGGAGGTGCTGGGAGGGGCGATGTTTGGAGGGTGAGGGTGTGTGGGGGAGCAGGGGGGAGGAGGGGGAGGAGAGGGGGAGGAGCGGACAGGTTAGGAACCTGCAACAAGCCACGCCCCTCACACGGCTGGGAGTGGATAGATGTCACTGAGCCTGCAGAGAGAGAGAGGGGGGGGGGGGGAGGGGGGGGAGAGAGGAGGGGTGGAGAGAGGAGGGGAGAGAGAGGGAGGGAGGGAGAGGAGGAGAGAGAGGGGGGGGGGGAGAGGAGGGGGGGAGAGAGAGGAGGAGGGAGGGAGAGAGGGAGAGGAGGAGGGAGAGAGAGAGGGAGGGAGAGAGA
>CM059326.1:300000-305000 GCA_030340685.1 Protosalanx chinensis
TGTATGATAGTGTGTGTGTGATAGTGTGTGTGTGTGTGTGCTGGTACCTCGTGCTATCCTCAGTACTCTCATGATCCTGATGATGGTGTGTGTGTGTGTGTGTGTGTGCTGGTACCTCGTGCGATCCTCAGCACTCTCATGATCCTGATGATGGTGTGTGTGTGTGTGTGTGTATGATAGTGTGTGTGTGATAGTGTGTGTGTGTGTGCTGGTACCTCGTGCGATCCTCAGCACTCTCATGATCCTGATGATGGTGTGTGTGTGTGTATGATAGTGTGTGTGTGATAGTGTGTGTGTGTGTGCTGGTACCTCGTGTGATCCTCAGCACTCTCATGATCCTGATGATGGTGTGTGTGTGTGTGTGTGTGTGTGTGATAGTGTGTGTGTGATAGTGTGTGTGTGTGTGCTGGTACCTCGTGCGATCCTCAGTACTCTCATGATTCTGATGATGGTGTGTGTGTGTGTGTGTGTGTGCTGGTACCTCGTGCGATCCTCAGTACTCTCATGATTCTGATGATGGTGTGTGTGTGTGTGTGTGTGTGTGCTGGTACCTCGTGCGATCCTCAGTACTCTCATGATTCTGATGATGGTGTGTGTGTGTGTGTGTATGATAGTGTGTGTGTGATAGTGTGTGTGTGTGTGCTGGTACCTCGTGCGATCCTCAGTACTCTCATGATTCTGATGATGGTGGGGTTGATGGGCAGAGCTGCACTCATCTTGATCTCCTCCAGCGTGATGCCCATGATGGACAGCAGCACTATGGCCAGATCCAGCTGGTTCCACCTGCACACACACACACACACACAAACATCCATATATATATGTGTGTGTGTGGTGGTGTGTGTGACGTGTGTGTGTGGTAGGGTGTGTGTGTGTGTGTGTGTTACTTGTCCTTGAAGAAGCGTCTCAGTCCGAAGGCCACCATCTTCAGGACGGCCTCGATGACGAAGATGAAGGTGAAGACGTAGTTACAGTACTTCAGAATCTCCTCCAGGTACTACACACACACACACACACACACACACACACACACACCAAAACACACATACACACAGGGAGGCTGAGGCTGGTCGTAGTGTGTGTGTGTGTGTACCTGAGGCTGGTCACAGTGTGTGTGTGTGTGTGTGTGTGTACCTGAGGCTGGTCATAGTGTGTGTGTGTGTGTGTGTACCTGAGGCTGGTCATAGTGTGTGTGTGTACCTGAGGCTGGTCATAGTGTGTGTGTGTGTGTGTGTGTACCTGAGGCTGGTCATAGTGTGTGTGTGTGTGTGTGTGTACCTGAGGCTGGTCATAGTGTGTGTGTGTGTGTGTGTACCTGAGGCTGGTCATAGTGTGTGTGTGTGTGTGTGTACCTGAGGCTGGTCACAGTGTGTGTGTGTGTGTGTGTGTACCTGAGGCTGGTCATAGTGTGTGTGTGTGTACCTGAGTGCTGGTCATAGTGTGTGTGTGTGTACCTGAGGCTGGTCACAGTGTGTGTGTGTGTGTGTGTGTACCTGAGGCTGGTCACAGTGTGTGTGTGTGTGTACCTGAGGCTGGTCACAGGTGTGTGTGTGTGTGTGTGTGTGTGTACCTGAGGCTGGTCACAGTGTGTGTGTGTGTGTGTGTGTGTACCTGAGGCTGGTCACAGTGTGTGTGTGTGTGTGTGTGTGTGTGTACCTGAGGCTGGTCATAGTGCTCCAGGGACATGGTGACCACGTTGATACAGATGATGACAGTGATGAACAGGTCCAGGTAGTTGCTGGTACACAGAGTGTGGATGGACACACGCAGGGGGGAGTAATCTGCATAGTAAGGCCTCTGCTGAGCCTCTGTAACACACACACACACAGATACACACACACACACACAGATACACACACACACATACACACACACACATACACAGACACATAGATACACACACACATACACACACAGATAAACACACACACAGATACACACACACGGACATACAACAAGTCAAAACGGACACATTCACACACAGTTCAGATGTAAGATGGTTGTAGGGGGTCACAAACACAGGTTGGATGAGTGTGTGTGAGTTAGTGTGTGTGTGAGTTAGTGTGTTAGTGTGAGTGTGTGTCTGTATGCATATAAATTGGGATTCATGCCTGCGTGTGTGAATGTATGTGTTTGTGAGTGAGTGTATGTGTCAGTGTGTATGTGTGGGGGTGGTGAGGGCTGTGTGTGTGGTTAGGAGTGTATGTGTGTTGAGGTGTGTGTGTGACCCCCTCCTGTTCATGCCAGGTGTGGCAGCAAGCTGATCCTATCAGCAGTGGATGGGGGGGGGTGGGGGGTGGGGCTGTCTGCACCAACACTGTAGACCACTGGGCCCCGCCCCCTCTCACCTGGGCCCCGCCCCCTCTCACCTGGGACCCAGTTCCACTCTCATCACACTCCCTGCTACAGACTCTGATGTCATATCTAACTCTTCTGCTGGAACATGTTGTGTTAGCAGTGACAGCTAGCCACATCACACCCCTGGAGCTATGGAGGATGGATACAGCAGCTGTGATCAGGCTCCAGGGGAACTACATGTTCTCTCCCTGCTGGGTCAGAACCACCAGTCAGGCTGGTAGCTGGGATGGGGGCAGTGCGATGCCCCTCCCCTCTTTAATCTGTCATGCATGGGGAGGGAGGGGGTGTGTGGGGGTCAGGGGTCAGGCTGCAATCATGCAGGTGCATGCAACTGATTGGCATAGGCCCCTCTGTCACAGTGTTGGAGCACTGCCCAGGTGAGCACTGCCCAGGTGAACACTGCCCAGGTGAACACTGCCCAGGTGAGCACTGCCCAGGTGAGCACTGCCCAGGTGAACACTGCCCAGGTGAGCACTGCCCAGGTGAACACTGCCCAGGTGAACACTGCCCAGGTGAGCACTGCCCAGGTGAACACTGCCCAGGTGAGCACTGCCCAGGTGAACACCGCCCAGGTGAACACTGCCCAGGTGAACACTGCCCAGGTGAGCACTGCCCAGGTGAGCACTGCCCAGGTGAGCACTGCCCAGGTGAACACTGCCCAGGTGAACCCTGCCCAGGTGAACACTGCCCAGGTGAACACTGCCCAGGTGAACACTGCCCAGGTGAACACTGCCCAGGTGAGCACTGCCCAGGTGAGCACTGCCCAGGTGAGCACTGCCCAGGTGAACACTGCCCAGGTGAACACTGCCCAGGTGAGCATGCCAGTCTCTCCCCCCTCCTCCCCCCCTCCTCCCCTCTCAGGCTCTGTTAGCAGGCAGTGCTCAGTAGATTAGACTACAGACCAGACCCTCCTGTCTCCTTACTCCTGCGCTTTTTCTCCAGGATTCTCAGCCTCTTCTCCTCCCGCAGCCGCGCCTCCTCCTCCTCCTGGTCCTGACGACACTTGTGGAAGTTCTCCACCACCACACCCACAAACATGTTGAGCACGAAGAAACTGACGATGAGGAGGAAGGAGATGAAGAACAGAAGCATCCAGGGGTTGTGGTTCCTGACAGGCTGAGGGGGAGGAGGGGGGAGGAGGGGGGAGGAGTACACATCAACACAGAGGAGTGTGTGTCAGTCAGGTGGCTGAGTGGTTAAGGGCGTCAGACTAGTGATTAGAAGGTAGTCAGTTTGATTCTCGGGCTGTGCCAACATGACATTGTGTCCTTGGGCAAAGCTCATCACCCTACTGACCACAGGAAGAATGTCCCTGTGCTTCTGCTGTCTGTATAATGTGGGTTCATATTGTATGATGTGAAGATGGGCTGTAGGCCGCTGCCCCTCTCACATATGGAGTGCCCCAGGGTTCCATTCTTGACCCTCTCCTTTTCTCTCTCTTAAGACCTATCTGTTCACCTTAGCTTTTCAGTGATGTGTTGACTTTTACCGTGTGCAGTGTCTCTATTTGTTGAGTTTTTTACCTATTGTTGTGTTGTTTTTACTGTGTATAGTGTGTGTCTATTTATTGCGTTTTTAATATTGCTATGTACTGAACTTTGGTCAACCATGTTGTTTTAAAGTGCAATAGAAATAAAGTTGGATTGGATTGTGTTCACCTACCTGCTGATCCACTCCTACAGCATCCAGACCATCATACATGATGTTCACCCAACCATCCTTACAGGACAGGACAAACAGGGACATCAGAGCCTGGAACACACACACACCACACACACACACAACACACACACACCACACACACACACCACACACAGGTTAAAGCCTGAACTTCCCAGTCTCTTCTTCTCTGTGTGTGATAGTGGTCCTGTGTGTCTCACCTGTCCCAGGTTATCAAAGTTGTACTTCCTGCGTATCCAGCGGTACTGAGCCTGCAGACAGTCAGACCTGTTGGTGATGTTCCTGGTGTCCAGACCCTCACAGTGGTAGAACTTCCCCTTGAAGAGCTGCACACAGGAAGGCTGAGCTCACAGCTCTGACAGCAGCAACAACAGAGCTGAGCAACTATACTGGAACACCCAAGCAGGTGTGTGTGTGGTGTGTGTTTATGTATGTGTGTGGTGTGTGTGTGTGTGGTGTATGTGTGTGTGTGTGTGGTGTGTGTGTGTATGTGTGTGTGCTACCTGCACCCCCAGTATTCCAAACACGATGAAGAAGGCACAGCAGATGAGGACGATGTTTCCTATGGGCCTGAGAGAGGTGATGAGAGTCTCTACCACCAGCTTCAGACCTGGAGCTCTGCTGATCACCCTGTACACAAACACACACACACACACAATCAGGTGGACAGGTACAGGGTCTACCTGCAGGGTCAGGTGGGCAGGTACAGGGTCTACCTGCAGGGTCAGGTGGGCAGGTACAGGGTCAGGTGCAGGGTCAGGTGGGCAGGTACAGGGTCTACCTGCAGGGTCAGGTGGGCAGGTACAGGGTCTACCTGCAGTGTCAGGTGGGCAGGTACAGGGTCTACCTGCAGGGTCAGGGGGGCAGGTACAGGGTCTACCTGCAGGGTCAGGTGGGCAGGTACAGGGTCTGCCTGCATGGTCAGGTGGGCAGGTACAGGGTCTACCTGCATGGTCAGGTGG
>CM059326.1:315000-317500 GCA_030340685.1 Protosalanx chinensis
GAGGAGAGAGAGGAGGAGAGAGGAGGAGAGAGGGAGAGAGAGGAGAGAGAGGAGGAGAGAGAGAGGAGGAGAGGAGAGAGAGGAGGAGAGAGAGGAGGAGAGAGAGAGGAGGAGAGAGGGGGAGAGAGGAGAGAGAGGAGGAGAGAGAGAGGAGGAGAGGAGAGAGAGGAGGAGAGAGAGGAGGAGAGGAGAGGAGGAGAGAGAGAGGAGGAGAGAGGAGGAGAGAGAGGAGGAGAGAGAGAGCAGAGAGGAGAGAGAGAGAAGAGAGGAGGAGAGAGAGAGGAGAGAGAGGAGGAGAGAGAGAGGAGGAGAGGAGGAGAGAGGAGAGAGAGGAGGAGAGAGAGGAGGAGAGAGGGGGAGAGCGGAGAGAGAGGAGGAGAGAGGAGGAGAGAGGGGGAGAGAGGAGAGAGAGGAGGAGAGAGAGAGGAGGAGAGGAGAGAGAGGAGGAGAGAGAGGAGGAGAGAGAGAGGAGGAGAGAGGGGGAGAGAGGAGAGAGAGGAGGAGAGAGAGAGGAGGAGAGGAGAGAGAGGAGGAGAGAGAGGAGGAGAGAGAGAGGAGAGGAGGAGGAGAGAGAGAGGAGGAGAGAGGAGGAGAGAGAGGAGGAGAGAGAGAGCAGAGAGGAGAGAGAGAGAAGAGAGGAGGAGAGAGAGGAGGAGAGAGGAGGAGAGAGAGGAGGAGGAGAGAGGAGAGAGAGGAGGAGAGAAGAGGAGGGAGGAGGAGGAGGAGAGAGGAGGAGAGAGAGGAGAGAGAGAGAAGAAAGGAGGAGAGAGAGAGGAGGAGAGAGGAGGAGAGAGAGGAGGTGGAGGAGAGAGGAGAGGAGGAGGAGAGAGGAGAGAGGAGGAGAGAGGAGGAGAGAAGAGGAGAGAGGAGAGAGGAGAGAGAGGAGGAGAGAAGAGCGAGGAGGGTTGGAAGAGAGAGAGAAGAGAGGAGGAGAGCGAGGAGGGTTGGAAGAGAGAGAGGACAAGAGAGAGAATGTTCCGAGGTCAGTATGCAGAAGTCCTCCCCCTTGGTCTCAGCAGGGCAGCCACTCTCCTCTGGGATCTACAGACCCCCTCCACTCTCTCACTGCCTCTCCAGCTCCCACACTCTTCTATTTTCACTAGCATTGCATTAATGGCTGTAATATTTGAGACATGGATTTCCTGTCAAGACTCTAAGTGCTCTGTTACACACACACATACACACACACTGAACACCTTGTGCTCATTTCTCAGCAAGAGGCAACCTCAGGTCAACCTGAAGGAAGGGAGAGGAAAGGAGGAGAACAGAGGAGAGGAGGAGGAGAAGAGGAGGATCAGGAGCAGAAGCAGGAAGACTGGGAGGGGGAGGAGGAGAGGAGGGGGAGGAGGAGAGGAGGGTGGATGAAAAGGGGACGAGCTTGAGGGAGTGAGGGCAGAGAAAGAGGACAAGAGAGAGGTTGTTTGAAGGAGGACGAGTTGGGCTGAGTAGGAGCGAAGTAGAGTGTGTGTGTGTGTCTGACAGTGTGTGTGTGTCTGACAGTGTGTGTGTGTTACAGTTTGTGTGTGTTTTCAGTCTGTGAGTGTGTGTCTGTGTGTTTTTTTGTGTGTGAGTGTGTGTTTTAAGTGTATGTGTTTTCAGTGTGTGTGTGTGTTTTCAGTGTGTGTGTGTGTGTTTTCAGTGTGTGCGTGTGTGTTTTCAGTGTGTGCGTGTGTGTTCTTACTGTGCTGTCCCATGAGCTGGTGCAGCTTGTTGAGTGTGTCAGCGTGCTGGTTCAGGGGGCGGGGCCCAGGGCCGTGAGGGTGGGAGGGGGAGCAGCTGCTATAGCTGCAGATGAAGGAGGGCAGGATGGTGGGGTAGTTCATGCCCCCGTTCAGCCTCCCCAGGAGGGCCCCCATTCCAGGGGTCACCCCGGGGCCCGTGGCCGGCTCCTGGGGGTCCAGTGACCTCATCTCCAGCTCCTCCCCGGATGTTGTTGCCACGGCACTGTGTCCGCCGTTGCTAAGGTGACAGTGGTTGTGCTGGTGATGCTGCAGGAGGGCGTGGAGGGGGCGGAGCCAGGGAGCGCTCCCAGAGCTGCTGCGACTGGCCCCCGGGCCTGAGGCCCCCGCCCCCTCCGTTAGGGTTCACCTTCTTACGGCGTTTACTGTGGAGACGAGACAAATACACAACTATGAAGAGAGATACACAACTATGAAGAGAGATACACAACTATGAAGAGAGATACACAACTATGAAGAGAGATACACAACTATGAAGAGAGATACACAACTATGAAGAGAGATACACAACTATATGAAGAGAGATACACAACTATGAAGAGAGATACACAACTATGAAGAGAGATACACAACTATGAAGAGAGATACACAACTATGAAGAGAGATACACAACTATGAAGAGAGATACACAACTATGAAGAGAGATACACAACTATGAAGAGAGATACACAACTATGAAGAGAGATACACAACCTTGAAGAGAGATACACAACCTTGAAGACAGATACACAACTATGAAGAGAGATACACAACCCTGAAGA
>CM059326.1:322347-342347 GCA_030340685.1 Protosalanx chinensis
CTGAACACCAGAAACACACCGATGTCAGACTGAACACCAGAAACACTGATGTCAGACTGAACACCAGAAACACACTGAACACCAGAAACACACTTAAGTCAGACTGAACACTAGAAACACACTGAGCACCAGAAACACACTGAACCCCAGAAACACACTGATGTCAGACTGAACCCCAGAAACACACTGAACCCCAGAAACACACCTATGTCAGACTGAACCCCAGAAACACACTGATGTCAGACTGAACCCCAGAAACACACTGAATTCAGACTGAACCCAGAAACACACTGATGTCAGACTGAACCCAGAAACACACTGATGTCAGACTGAACCCCAGAAACACACTGAACCCCAGAAACACACTGATGTCCACAGCTGAAGTCAGAGTTTTTATTTTGATGCTTTGCAGCTAATTCATGGTGTGACTTGCTGCAGTTTTAGATGGTGTTAAAATACCACACTGTGACTCTCCTACAAAAAACCAGTACACAGAATAAGGTACAGAACATTATGTTACAATAGTACAAATGATAAATTATATTATACAGTTATAATGCCAAAGAGTTGAGCACATAATCCATACAAAAGCAGCCTTCTCCAGGGGGTTATGATGAATATGTAGTCAGCCTGAACCTCGACAGATCAGAGTTGTGTTTATGCTCAAGTCCTAAATGTTAGTCTCCATGATGAAAACCTACCAATGCACTGTAACAGAGAGGAGGGACGCAGCACACAGATATATTTCAGAAGACTCTTCGGCAAAACTAAACATTTGCACAACCACAAGTGTTAAGTCATTTCTTTTTTTTCTTTCTTATTTTCTTAAATTCTTTTTAATGTTTGCATATAGAAGTGTTGCTTAACGGTGTGTTCTGTGAGAAGCATCACCCTGCCTGCCTGAGTCCTGGTGTCTGGCTGTAACACCACAGCTGACCAGGAGAGGGCGCCAGCTCACCCACAGAACCATGAAAACCCTTCACACAGTGACTTCTCAACAGGGAAGTCGAATAAGAAAAGAAACTGGGTCCTGATAGGCTGGGACTGACAGATCGTTTCTACATGTTAGGATAATATGAATAACAACGTTTACAAAGAATAAAACAACTCATTAGAAATCACAGACCTCCTGTGACTTTGTTAACAAAGGAGGCTTGTGCTTGTATAGTACTATAAAACCACAGAAGAAGAGTCCTACACAGTGTGATGGAGAGAGAGAGAGAGAGAGAGAGAGAGAGAGAGAGACCTCTGGATAACAGGGATAACATGTCTTAGCTAGTGTACAGCCCTGAAACAGGCAGGATCCCGACGCTACATTTAAGAGTCAAAGAACACAGAAAAACAAGTACAGACATGTTGCTGTCCTGTTAAGAGTCACCTCATCTAACCACCAACCTGTGTGTCCCTGCACACACGTCTTCAGGATTAGGTGTGTGTGTGTGTGTGTGTGTGTGTGGGGGGGGGGGGCAGATTAGCCAAGGTAAAGTTAATCCACTCGGGGCTCAGATCTGCGGTGGCCTGATCACGTAAACACACTCAAAACACTCACAAGACATCCGTTGCAGAAACACACAGTCTGAACACTTCCACCAACACACAGTCTGAACACTTCCACCAACACCAAGGGAATACTGAGGGAAGGGGGGGGGCAGGAGATACCTGCTCAAGGTCTCCTCTACTGGGCTCCAGCTCTGGCAGGTTAAAGAACACTGGAAGGTTACACACAGCTAGACGTACAGAGACAGACACACCCACAGACATGAAGACAAATCTGAGCAGATATTACTGAGACATACATGATCAAGGTTATTGAGTAACAGTAAGATTAAAACCTGGTGTGACGTCATCATCATCATGGCCCACATGACCTGTACTATGAGCAGGAAGAAGATGGTGTGTGGTGCTCCTCCTGACCACCCCCTGCCCTTTGACCCCATGGAGCTGCTCACTGACATCCATGTTGTATCACTCAGCTGGACCCCAGTGTTCAATACTGATCAGAGCTGATCAATGCCTCTGTGCTCTCCTCAGTCACAGAAAGCACTGGATATCCCCCCCCCCCCCCACACACATACACACAGGGCAGGTCCCCCCCCCCCCCCCCACACACACACACACAGGGCAGGTCCCCCCCCCCCCCCCCCCCCCCCCCCCCCCCCCCCACACACACACACACAGGGCAGGTCCCCCCCCACACACACACACACACCACACAGGGCAGGTCCCCCCCCCCCCCACACACACACACACACACACAGGGCAGGTCCCCCCCCCACACACACACACACACACACACACACACAGGGCAGGTCTTCCCCCCCACACAGGGCAGGTCTTCCCCCCCACACAGGGGAGGTTTCCCCCCCCCCACACACACAGTGACGTCAAGGTTATAGTTCTTGTGGTTGTTGACCTCTGGGGGAGGGGTGTCAAAGTTCATGTGGACCGTGTCAGAGACCTAGGCAGTGACCTCAGAGGGGGAGCCGTACCAGGGTCACGACCTCTCTCTCCAGCTAAGGACCAGCGGTGAGACAACAGTCACATAAAGAAACGAGTGTGCAAAATCCCTGATTAGTAACACACACACAATCAGCTGTATCACACACCCACATACACAGTCAGCTCCACACACAGTCAGCTCCAACACACACACACACACACAGGTATCTCTAACACACACAGCTGGTTGGTTATAAAAGGTTAGTTTAGAGTTAATCCATAACCTGCTTCCTGACAGACTAGCATTAAAAGAGGAGCGAGCTCTTTAAGTCCCTGCTCCCTGGGGGGAGGAGAGGGGGCCTGGGGGAGGAGAGGGGGACTGGGGGGAGGAGAGGGGGCCTGGGGGAGGAGTGGGGGTCTGGGGGGAGAAGAGGGGGCCTGGGGGGAGGAGAGGGGGCCTGGGGGGAGGAGAGGGGGCCTGGGGGGAGGAGAGGGGGCCTGGGGGGAGGAGAGGGGGACCTGGGGGGAGGAGAGGGGGCCTGGGGGGAGGAGAGGGGGGGCCTGGGGGAGGAGAGGGGGCCTGGGGGGAGGAGAGGGGGACTGGGGGGAGGAGAGGGGGCCTGGGGGGAGGAGAGGGGGGCCTGGGGGGAGGAGAGGGGGCCTGGGTGGAGGAGAGGGGGCCTGGGGGAGGAGAGGGGGCCTGGGGGGAGGAGAGGGGGACTGGGGGGAGGAGAGGGGGCCTGGGGAGGAGTGGGGGTCTGGGGGGAGAAGAGGGGGCCTGGGGGGAGGAGAGGGGGCCTGGGGGGAGGAGAGGGGGCCTGGGGGAGGAGAGGGGGCCTGGGGGGAGGAGAGGGGGACTGGGGGGAGGAGAGGGGGCCTGGGTGGAGGAGAGGGGGCCTGGGGGAGGAGAGGGGGCCTGGGGGGAGGAGAGGGGCCTGGGGGGAGGAGAGGGGGCCTGGGTGGAGGAGAGGGGGCCTGGGGGGAGGAGAGGGGGCCTGGGGGGAGGAGAGGGGGCCTGGGGGAGGAGAGGGGACTGGGGGGAGGAGAGGGGGCCTGGGGGAGGAGTGGGGGTCTGGGGGAGAAGAGGGGGCCTGGGGGGAGGAGAGGGGGCCTGGGGGAGGAGAGGGGCCTGGGGGGAGGAGAGGGGGCCTGGGGGGAGGAGAGGGGGCCTGGGGGGAGGAGAGGGGGCCTGGGGGGAGGAGAGGGGGCCTGGGGGGAGGAGAGGGGCCTGGGGGAGGAGAGGGGCCTGGGGGAGGAGAGGGGGACTGGGGGGAGGAGAGGGGGCCTGGGGGGAGGAGAGGGGGCCTGGGGGAGGAGAGGGGGCCTGGGGGAGGAGAGGGGGCCTGGGGGGAGGAGAGGGGGTCTGGGGGAGGAGAGACAGAGAGAGAGACAGGAAGGGGGGGGGAGACGGTTCTCTGCTCATGAAAACTGTAAACACCACTGCTAGTCCATCAAGTCTCTGGAGAGTGACACTGTATGAGGACGCAGGTGACTGGGGAGGGAGGAGGGGGGGGGGGGGGGGGGGGGGGGGGGGGGGGGGGGGGGGCGTGTCACCCTGCCCTCCTCACAGCAGGAAGGGGTTGGTGGTTCCGGAGGTCTGGGCTCCCTGGGTGCCCAGGCTGCTGCTCATGAGGGGCTGGGGCATGGACATGGAGGCAGGAAGGACCCCCGGCCCCCCCGCACCTGGCATGATGCGGCCCCCCACAGGCAGGGCCCCCACAGGCAGCATGCTGAGGGGCTGGGGGGGCAGAGAGGACAGGGCCAGTGGCTCTGCATGCTTCCAAAGCCCAGTGGCATGGGGCTGACACGCATCTGGTTGAGGGTGGGAGGGACTGGCTGGCCGAGCTGGAAGGGATTGGCCTGGGCAGCCGGCGCAGGGGCGGAGCCTGTGGAGAGGAGGTAGGGTTAGACAGAGCAGAGGGTCCTGCTGGTTTGACTGTGACTGTCTGCATGTCTGTCTGTCTATCTGCTAGTCTGTATGTCTGTCTGTATGTCTGCTAGTCTGTATGTCTGTATGTCTGCTAGTCTGTATGTCTGTATGTCTGCATGTCTGTCTGTATGTCTGCATGTCTGTCTGTATGTCTGCATGTCTGTCTGTATGTCTGCTAGTCTGTATGTCTGCTAGTCTGTATGTCTGTCTGCTAGTCTGTATGTCTGCTAGTCTGTATGTCTGCTAGTCTGTATGCTAGTCTGTATGTCTGCTAGTCTGTATGTCTGTATGTCTGCATGTCTGCTAGTCTGTATGCTAGTCTGTATGTCTGCTAGTCTGTATGTCTGTATGTCTGCATGTCTGCTAGTCTGTATGTCTGTCTGTATGTCTGTATGTCTGCATGTCTGTATGTCTGTCTGCTAGTCTGTATGTCTGTCTGTATGCTAGTCTGTATGTCTGCTAGTCTGTATGTCTGTCTGTATGTCTGTATGTCTGTATGTCTGCATGTCTGCTAGTCTGTATGTCTGTCTGTCTGTATGTCTGTATGTCTGCTAGTCTGTATGTCTGTCTGTATGCTAGTCTGTATGTCTGTCTGTATGTCTGTCTGCTAGTCTGTATGTCTGTCTGCTAGTCTGTCTGTCTGCTAGTCTGTCTGCTAGTCAGTCTGTCTTGTCTGCTAGTCTGTCTGTCTGCTAGTCTGTCTGTCTGCTAGTCTGTCTGTCTGCTAGTCTGTCTGTCTGCTAGTCTGTCTGTCTGCTAGTCTGTCCTGTCTGCTAGTCTACTACTCTACTCGTCTGTCTGTCTGTGTGTACCTGCGGAGGCCAGGAAGGGGTTGATGGTGGGGGCTGGCTGGGGGGCTTGCAGATCAGAGAGTCCAGATTGACCAGGGCAGCATTGGGGCCCAGGAAGGACTCAGGGGTCTTACGTGTGGCAGTGCTGCTTGGCAGGGGGTCAAACAGGTCCATACTGAGGCTGCCTCCCCCACCTCCTCCCCCACCTCCTCCCCCACCTCCTCCTGCTCCTCCTCTCTGGGAGGGCAGGGATGACACACCTCGACCGTCACCTGTACAAAACACAAACACTAGCTGAGACACGTTGACAGGGGGCAGGAGGAGAGGGGGCAGGAGGAGCAGGGTTAGCAGGGTTAGCATGGTTAGCAGGGTTGGCAGAGTTAGCAGGGTTAGCATGGTTAGCAGAGTTAGCAGGGTTAGCAGGGTTAGCAGGGTTAGCATGGTTGGCAGAGTTGGCAGAGTTAGCAGGGTTAGCAGGTTGGCAGAGTTAGCATGGTTAGCAGAGTTAGCATGGTTAGCAGAGTTAGCAGGGTTAGCAGAGTTGGCAGAGTTAACATGGTTAGCAGAGTTAGCAGGGTTAGCAGAGTTAGCAGGGTTAGCAGGGTTGGCAGAGTTAACATGGTTAGCAGAGTTAGCAGGGTTAGCAGGGTTAGCAGAGTTAGCAGGGTTAGCAGGGTTAGCAGAGTTAGCATGGTTAGCAGAGTTAGCATGGTTAGCAGAGTTAGCAGGGTTAGCAGAGTTAGCAGGGTTAGCAGAGTTGGCAGTGTTAGCAGGGTTAGCAGAGTTAGCATGGTTAGCAGAGTTAGCAGAGTTGGCAGTGTTAGCAGGGTTGGCAGAGTTAGCATGGTTAGCAGAGTTAGCAGGGTTAGCAGAGTTAGCATGGTTAGCAGAGTTAGCATGGTTAGCAGAGTTAGCAGGGTTAGCAGAGTTGGCAGTGTTAGCAGGGTTGGCAGAGTTAGCATGGTTAGCAGAGTTAGCAGGGTTAGCAGGGTTAGCAGAGTTAGCAGGGTTAGCAGGGTTAGCAGGGTTGGCAGTGTTAGCAGGGTTGGCAGAGTTAGCATGGTTAGCAGACTGACAGGGAGGACAGAAGATCTGGCTGTCCTCTGTAGACGTACCGTTAGACACACTGAACAGGTCAAAGTTACCTGTGAATGACACACACACACCTGTGGGTTAGCGCCTGGGTACATATGAGAGGATATTGTCTGAATGAGAGAGGGTTAAGATGTGTGTTTACCTGTCCCTGTATTGGAGTTCCAGGGGTCAGGGCCAGATGCAGAGCTGCTTCCCCAGGGATCGCTGCTCTTCATGGGGGGAGCAGAAGAGGATGAGGGGGGTCCCCAGGGGTCCACTGGTGCTGCAGGCTTGGGGGCTGCACCTGTGAGGAGGAGCCAGGACAGAATCACACTGTTACACTGCATGGCTTTCTGTTCAGCCATCTTCCACATTCTCCCTCCCCCTCTCCCTCCTTCTGCCCCTCCCTCCCTCCCTCAGCAGGTACAGCAGCATTCCCTCACCAAGAGGCCCAGTGCTGGGAGCTGCAGGAGACACTAACACACCAAGTCATCCAGTTCCTGTTCTTGTGTGTGTGTGTGTGTGTGTGTGTGTGTGTACCGTAGCAGTTCCAGGGGTCTGCTGCAGCTGCACCCCAGGTCTCTGGTCTGGACTCTGCCTCTGGAACATCCATCAGGTCCAGGAGAGAAGACTGAGGCTGGAGACCAGGCAGGAGACAAGGGGACAGGGGACAGGAGGAAGGGGGCAGGAGACAAGGGGACAGGGGACAGGAGGAAGGGAGCAGGAGGCAGGAGACAGGAGGAAGGGAGCAGGAGGCAGGAGACAGGAGGAAGGGAGCAGGAGACGGATGGAGGAACACAGAGAGGGAAGGTTAGCAGCTAGTCACCCTAACCTGACCCACCTCTTCACCCTAACCTGACCCACCTCTTCACCCTAACATGACCCACCTCTTCACCCTAACCTGACCCACCTCTTCACCCTAACCTGACCCACCTCTTCACCCTAACCTGACCCACCTCTTCACCCTAACCTGACCCACCTCTTCACCCTAACCTGACCCACCTCTTCACCCTAACCTGACCCACCTCTTCACCCTAACCTGACCCACCTCTTCACCCTAACCTGACCCACCTCTTCACCCTAACCTGACCCACCTCTTCACCCTAACCTGACCCACCTCTTCACCCTAACCTGACCCACCTCTTCACCCTAACCTGATTCTAGCTCCTAGCCTCTAGTTATTCTGGTACATTAGCAGGACTTGCTGGGTGCCTCATCAGCATGCAGACCAGATGTTAACCATCAGCACATGTTCATTAGCTCCTTCATCACACACCAAAAACCTTGGGGAAAAAACCCTACTGCTTGTTTTCTATATATACCAATGATGTCATATGACAACATAATTAGAATAGAACAATTTGCACACAAACACACACTGTGTGTTAGCTAAGAACAGAAACACACACACAGTGAGAGCTGGGGTTGCTTCCCTATATGGGCTGGCCCAGGCTCAGGGGGCGGGGCCCAGACTCAGGGGGCGGGGCCTGGGGGCAGGGCTCTCGGCCAATCATGTGGAAAGCTGGGGCAACTAATGATGGGAAACTGAGCTGACAGTCAGCCAGGAAGCAGTGGGAAAATATCAGACCCATTATAACTAACTGAGTCAGTTTCCTCTCTGTGTGTGTACATGTGTGTGTGTGGATGGTGTGTGTGTGTGTGTGTGGATGGTGTGTGTGTGTGTGTGGATGGTGTGTGTGTGTGTGTGTGTGGATGGTGTGTGTGTGTGTGGATGGTGTATGTTTGTGTGTGTGGATGGTGTGTGTGTGTGGATGGTGTGTGTGTGGATGGTGTGTGTGTGTGTGGTGTGTGTGTGTGGATGGTGTGTGTGTGTGTGGATGGTGTGTGTTTGTGTGTGTGGATGGTGTGTGTGTGTGGATGGTGTGTGTGTGTGTGGATGGTGTGTGTGTGTGTGTGTGTGTGTGGATGGTGTGTGTGTGCACCTCTTTCTTCTTCTTGGCCTGCTTGGCAGAGCCAGGCTCAGTAGCAGGTTTCTTACTCTCCTCCAGAGCCATCTGGAGTCTCAGGTCATCCCCCCGACGAACACGCTCCTCCTGAGAGAGAGAGAGAGGGGGGGTATGTATTCTTTGTTTTCCATCCTTTCACTAAATATATGATGGGACAGTAGTAGTGTGTGTGTGTCTGTCTCTCTGTGTGTGTCTGTCTCTCTGAGTGTATGTGTGTCTCTCTCTGTGTCTCAGTGTGTCTCAGTGTGTCTCTCTCTCTCTGTGTGTGTCTCAGTGTGTCTCAGTGTGTCTCAGTGTGTCTCTCTCTCTGTGTGTGTCTCAGTGTGTCTCAGTGTGTCTCTCTCTCTGTGTGTGTCTCAGTGTGTCTCAGTGTGTCTCTCTCTCTGTGTGTGTCTCAGTGCGTCTCAGTGTGTCTCAGTGTCTCTCTCTCTCTGTGTGTGTCTCAGTGTGTCTCAGTGTGTCTCTCTCTCTGTGTGTGTCTCAGTGTGTCTCAGTGTGTCTCTCTCTCTGTGTGTGTCTCAGTGTGTCTCAGTGTGTCTCTCTCTCTGTGTGTGTCTCTGTGTCTCTCTCTCTGTGTGTGTCTCAGTGTGTCTCAGTGTCTCTCTCTCTCTGTGTGTGTCTCAGTGTGTCTCAGTGTGTCTCTCTCTCTGTGTGTGTCTCAGTGTGTCTCAGTGTGTCTCTCTCTCTGTGTGTGTCTCAGTGTGTCTCAGTGTGTCTCAGTGTGTCTCTCTCTCTGTGTGTGTCTCAGTGTGTCTCAGTGTGTCTCTCTCTCTGTGTGTGTCTCAGTGTCTCTCTCTCTCTGTGTGTGTCTCAGTGTGTCTCTCTCTCTGTGTCTCAGTGTGTCTCAGTGTGTGTCTCTCTCTCTCTCTCTCTGTCTCTCAGTGTGTCTCAGTGTGTCTCTCTCTCTGTGTCTCAGTGTGTCTCAGTGTGTCTCTCTCTCTGTGTCTCAGTGTGTCTCAGTATGTCTCTCTCTCTCTCTCTCTGTCTCTCAGTGTCTCTCAGTGTGTCTCAGTGTGTCTCAGTGTGTCTCTCTCTCTCTGTGTGTGTCTCAGTGTGTCTCTCAGTGTGTCTCAGTGTGTCTCTACCTGCTCTGCTGCCTCCCTGCTCATGGCCAGAGCCAGCTGCAGCTGTAGCTCCTCCTCCCCGCTGGTCTGAGGACGAGCCTGCTCTAACTCTGAGCCTGCAGCGGGAGACGTGGCTGAAACACACACACACACACACAGCAGGTCACACACAGCACAACACACCCACACACACGGCAGGTCACACACAGCACAACACACACACAGCAGGTCACACACAGCACAACACACACACAGCAGGTCACACACAGCACAACACACACACAGCAGGTCACACACAGCACAACACACACACAGCAGAACACACACACACAGCAGAACACACACACAGCAGAACACACACACACACACACAGCAGAACACACACACACAGCAGAACACACACACACACACAGGGTTTGTAAGACATGTACTGACACAGGGAAGGAGGGGTGTATTTATCATGTGTAGCATTGACTTCCTGGAAACTGATAGTGTGTCAAAAAAGGAAAATGTGAGTGTTGGTTTCCATAGAAACTAAGGCGGGGGAGGACATGACAGGACATGATGACATCACAAGTCTGTTTCGGCCCTCACTTCCTGCTTTCTGTTTACCATGTCATCGCCCCACCCCTTTCTCTCTCCTCCCCATGACTCTCTTTCTCCATCTGTCTCTCCATCTGTCTCTCCATCTGTCTCTCCATCTGTCTCTCCATCTGTCTCTCCATCTGTCTCTCCATCTCTGTCTCTCCATCTCTGTCTCTCCATCTCTGTCTCTCCATCTCTGTCTCTCCATCTGTCTCTCCATCTGTCTCTCCATCTGTCTCTCCATCTGTCTCTCCATCTCTGTCTCTCCATCTGTCTCTCCATCTCTGTCTCTCCATCTCTGTCCATCTCTGTCTCTCCATCTGTCTCTCCATCTCTGTCTCTCCATCTCTGTCTCTCCATCTGTCTCTCCATCTGTCTCTCCATCTGTCTCTCCATCTGTCTCTCCATCTCTGTCTCTCCATCTGTCTCTCCATCTGTCTCTCCATCTGTCTCTCCATCTCTGTCTCCATCTCTGTCTCTCCATCTGTCTCTCCATCTGTCTCTCCATCTCTGTCTCTCCATCTGTCTCTCTGTCTCTCCATCTGTCTCTCCATCTGTCTCTCCATCTGTCTCTCCATCTCTGTCTCTCCATCTCTGTCCATCTCTGTCTCTCCATCTGTCTCTCCATCTCTGTCTCTCCATCTCTGTCTCTCCATCTCTGTCTCTCCATCTGTCTCTCTGTCTCTCCATCTGTCTCTCCATCTCTGTCTCTCCATCTCTGTCTCTCCATCTGTCTCTCCATCTTTGTCTCTCCATCTCTGTCTCTCCATCTGTCTCTCTGTCTCTCCATCTGTCTCTCCATCTGTCTCTCCATCTGTCTCTCGATCTCTGTCTCTCCATCTCTGTCTCTCCATCTGTCTCTCCATCTCTGTCTCTCCATCTGTCTCTCCATCTCTGTCTCTCCATCTGTCTCTCCATCTGTCTCTCCATCTCTGTCTCTCCATCTGTCTCTCCATCTGTCTCTCCATCTGTCTCTCCATCTCTGTCTCTCCATCTGTCTCTCCATCTGTCTCTCCATCTCTGTCTCTCCATCTGTCTTTCCATCTCTGTCTCCTCCTCCATGTCTCTCTCTTTCTAATGAGGTTCCTCCCGGGAGGAACCTCATCTCATCTGGTCTCTCCTCTCAGGAGGAACCTCATCTGGTCTCTCCTCCCAGGAGGAACCTCATCTGGTCTCTCCTCCCAGGAGGAACCTCATCTGGTCTCTCCTCCCGGGAGGAACCTCATCTCATCTGGTCTCTCCTCCCGGGAGGAACCTCATCTCATCTGGTCTCTCCTACCAGGAGGAACCTCATCTGGTCTCTCCTCCCAGGAGGAACCTCATCTGGTCTCTCCTCCCAGGAGGAACCTCATCTGGTCTCTCCTCCCAGGAGGAACATGATGATGTGTATCTGACTGCTGTCACATGGCTTTGGGCACTGGTTGGTTAACATTTGAGGGAATTCTACACACACTCCTCCACTCTGAACAACTCTAGTCAGTCACTCAGCTGTTGGTTCATTCACACCCAGAGCAAACAATACCAGGAAGTTTCGACTGGAATCCAAAATATTCTGTTCAGAAACACCCTGAGAAGACTGAGTCCTGCTCCTACAGTTCAGAAATACTATCTCTCTGTCTCTGTCTCTCTTTCTCTGTGTCTCTTTCTCTGTGTCTCTTTCTCTGTGTCTCTCTCTCTCTCTCTTTCTCTGTCTCTCTCTCTCTCTCTCTCTCTGTCTTTGTCTCTCTCTCTGTCTCTCTAACTTTCTCTGTCTTTCTCTGTCTATCTGTCTCTCTCTCTGTCTCTCTCTATCTGTCTCTCTCTCTGTCTTTCTCTCTGTCTTTCTCTGTCTCTCTGTCTCTCTCTCATCAGTCTCTGCTGAAGGGAGGATCCTGTTGCTCTCTGGAGACCACAAACAGATTCTTCTGTCATGTGGAAGAGGGGGTCAACTCTACTTCCTCCTCAGCTGTGTGTTTGTGTGTGAGGGAGTGTGTGTGTGTGTGAGGGAGGGTGGGAGTGTGTCACAGCCTGTGCATGCCTCTAAAGCTCAGGAATGTGGCCCTACTGCAAGCTTGTACAGCCCGGAGCCAGGGGGGAGGGGCTACACTCCAGAATAACACTAGATCAGAGGCGTGTACAGCAGAGTGCTGTGGGAGTGGAGGTGTGGCTGTGTACAGCAGAGTGCTGTGGGAGTGGAGGTGTGGCTGTGTACAGCAGAGTGCTGTGGGAGTGGAGGTGTGGCTGTGTACAGCAGAGTGCTGTGGGAGTGGAGGTGTGGCTGTGTACAGCAGAGTGCTGTGGGAGTGGAGGTGTGGCTCCTGGGGTACTCACAGCCGTGGTAGGAGGCAGGGGAGCCCTCAGACTTGCCGTACTCCTCAGAGTAGGATGTGGACAGGTTAGGCTGGGAGGAGCCTCTGCCAAAACCCATCTGAGCAGCAGCTCCTGTGGTGGAAACCTGGGCCATGCGTTCCTTAGTCTTCAAGGCCTGGGACCTGGAGAGCACACACACAGATACACACACCAGGTCAGTATATCAGTCCACACTCCTGTACAACACACAGTATCATTAACACTGGGAGGACGTAACTTTGTCACACAACACAAAGGTTTGGTCATAACCCAGCCCTTCATCCCATAATAACCTGCTCCAAACCTCCATCAACTCCTAGCCCTGCCCCCTGCCCCCCTGCCCCGCCCCCTACCCCCCTGCTCTGCCTCCCTGCTTACCTCTCTCCTTTGAGCCGCTCTTCATCCTTCAGCAGCACCACCAGCTGCTTGCTCTTCTCCCTCACGTTGATGCCCTGGTCTTTCCCGTCTCGGTCCACGTACTGGAAGTCCTTCAGCGTCTGGATGGCGAAGATGTTCTCCTTACACTGCAGCGCCACGCGCTCCGAGCCCGTCTTCATCAGGTAGTCCAGCAGCGTCAGCGCCTTGTACACGTGCCGCCAGTTCTTGCCGTGGTCGTTGAGGCGTTTCCAGATCATGCTCATGATCTGAGAGAAGGCCACCACGTTGTAGGTGAGGTCGGCGATCTCTGACATCAGCGAGGAGGAGGGGCCCCACGAGTCGTTGGAGGTGGCCTCACGCACCTTCTTCTCAGCGTCAGAGTAGTTGTTGACCATGTTCTTCATCTGACGCCGGATGGTGGAGCTCGGCATGGCTGCAATGATGATGCTGGACGAGCACGACACAGAAGAGCTCTCTCACACTGGAGAGACCAGGACTGGACACACTCTCTCTCTCTCACACAGGAGAGACCAGGACTGGACACTCTCTCTCTCTCTCACACAGGAGAGACCAGGACTGGACACTCTCTCTCTCTCACACAGGAGAGACCAGGACTGGACACACTCTCTCTCTCTCTCTCTCACTGAAGAGTTTGACTCACACTCTGTCAAGAGGGAAATGTGTGTGTGTGTGTGTGTGTGGACAGAATGTTCTGGTTTGTGTGAGTGTGTGTGTGTTAGGACGCCTCCCCAGCCCAGTGATGTGTTCCTGTATCCTCCAGAAGGGTGTCTGTTAAAACCATCTCCACAAGGCAGGAGCCGGCTGCAAACACAACCACACCATCACCTGGAGACACCAGAGAGAGGGGGGAGTCAGGGCAGGGCAGGTGGGGGAGAGGGCAGCGGAGATGGGGGAGGTGGGGGAGAGGGCAGGGGAGGTGGGGCAGAGGGCAGGGGTGAAGGAGGATAACAAAACAACTTGACACATCCCGTAAAATCACTTAAAAGCTCTGAAATGTGACTCCTGTGGAGAATCACCCCCTCTAACTCCTCCCCCTCTAACTCCTCCTCCCTCTAACTCCTCCTCCATGCATGAGTGTGAATACTGCTTCAGCCTAATGACACATCTGCTGCTATAATCACCTATTCACACAGTAGACAAGAGGAAGAGAGCAACCCCTGTCTCCCCCGGAACAGCCCCCCCTCACCCCCAGCACACAGGCAGGGTCTGTGTAGGGAGCCTGTCTCAGTTACCAGCCATGTCCAGATCTGAGACCAGCAGGCCCTACTGATCTCACTCTGCTGAGACCAGCCATGTCCAGATCTGAGACCAGCAGGCCCTACTGATCTCACTCTGCTGAGACCAGCCATGTCCAGATCTGAGACCAGCAGGCCCTACTGATCTCACTCTGCTGAGACCAGCCATGTCCAGATCTGAGACCAGCAGGCCCTACTGATCTCACTCTGCTGAGACCAGCCATGTCCAGATCTGAGACCAGCAGGCCCTACTGATCTCACTCTGCTGAGACCAGCCATCTCCAGATCTGATGACGCCCTACTGATCTCACTGAATTAGGCTACACGACAAGACGACACCTGCTTATACGTTCAGATTTAGCGGGTTCTGTGGCTTCACAGTTCTAACCTGTTAGATATCTACTGGTTCTGTTAGATATCTACTGGTTCTGATAGATATCTGCTGGTTCTGTTAGATATCTGCTGTTTCTGTTGGATGTCATCAGATTAATAACCTTGAATGTGTTCCTAGGCTGAAGATGTCCTGAACATTGTCAAAGTCTTCTAATCATGTACGGCTCAGCACATTCTGAAGCCAAAACACACAGTTTCACTTCCATCCAACCTTAAATCAAACTTAACTTCAGTCTCACTAGTTAAACACCAGTTTTGCTGATTTAACACGAACTAAAGTTGATCTGAACATCTCAGTCCTGATTTAACCATCTGAACCAGCTTCTGTTTGTGTGTAAATAACTAAGTCTTCATTTATCTGCCATCGGACAATTGATATTGATCGTTTCTACCTTTTTGAAACGAAACAAAAACACGAACAATATTTCCAAACTTTAGTCTAAAGCAGCGTTAAGCAGCTAACTGGAGCTAGCAGCGTTAGCTTGACATGTAGCTAGCAGAATATCAGAAGTCAAACCTGCTGCTGGAAACATTAATCAAACTGACTGATACAACATGACAACATTATTATTTACCTATAAAGTTCCACATCACACAGGTTAACAGTGAAGTGAACAACAGCAGACTGACTAACAAAGCTAACAAGGCTAACGCAGCTCGGTTGCTAGGCTAGGTTGCTAAGGAGGAGAGTTTAAAACTCTCCGATTCTTAATTTACCTTTTCTGTTCAACCTTGTCTGGATCAAACTGAAGCTCCGGGATTTAAACCCACGAGAAGGAAGTAAATCACGTAAAACTCCGAGGATATTTCGAGAAACTACTTTTTGTTGTTTGTTGAATCAGGCTTGTTGCGCCTTCGCGTATTGTTGCTGTGGTTAGCAGCTAGCTTAGCACAAGCTAACAGGTCTGCCTCTGGTCTGAGCCTCAGTCAGCCACAACATGGCGGGACCAGCCTCCAGCAGGGCGGGGGCACAGCCTCCAGCAGGGCGGGGGCACAGCCTCCATCAGGGAGGGGGCACAGCCTCCATCAGGGAGGGGGCACAGCCTCCAGCAGGGCGGGGGCACAGCCTCCATCAGGGAGGGGGCACAGCCTCCAGCAGGGCGGGGGCACAGCCTCCATCAGGGAGGGAGCACAGCCTCCAGCAGGGCGGGGGCACAGCCTCCATCAGGGAGGGGCACAGCCTCCATCAGGGCGGGGGCACAGCCTCCATCAGGGAGGGGCACAGCCTCCATCAGGGAGGGGCACAGCCTCCATCAGGGCGGGGGCACAGCCTCCATCAGGGAGGGGCACAGCCTCCAGCAGGGCGGGGGCACAGCCTCCATCAGGGCGGGGGCACAGCCTCCATCAGGGCGGGGGCACAGCCTCCATCAGGGAGGGCACAGCCTCCATCAGGGAGGGGCACAGCCTCCATCAGGGAGGGGCACAGCCTCCATCAGGGAGGGGTGATACCAGGCAGACCAAAGCAGTCTGACTCGCTTTGACAAAAACCTCAGTCCTTCCCTCCTGAAGAATTTACATGTTGAGTAATAGTGAGGGAACCTTTTTGATTTGCCACAAAGATATGATAAGAGTTCTGCAGTGTTTTATTTCCACGTGATGCTCTGTATGTTTATTAAAGAGAGACTGAACGATCACGAGGCGTCCATCTTTCTGTGGATTCCTGTTAATAACTTTCACAACTTCTTACACAAACTGTCATCTGCCATGTTTTTCTCTAACCTGTATAAGAAACCGTGGGAACTGGTTAAACAGGGAACAACTTTACAAACAGGTTTTTTACACTTCAAATTTCCTTTAGATCAATCATGCCTACTGACAAGTCATCCTATTAAGCAATGGAACACTTGATTAAAGAATAAAGACTAGTATGGAAAATGAGACAATTCACACATTTTGGATCTGCACACTCACAGGACGCAACAGGCCTAGTGTGGCTGTGTAATAAATTAGAGACAGAGTGTGTGTGTGAGTGTGTAAGATAAGATAATCATGTATTAGTCTCGCAATAGAGACATTTCTGAATGTGTATGTCAGCCCCAACCTTAACTAGCAGAACAGCATTCCTACAGTCAAGGATTCCTGAAGGTTCAGAGATAAATACAGTCACACCATCCAGCCTCTACCAGCCTCTACCAGCCACACAACCAGCCTCTACCAGCCGCACAACCAGCCTCTACCAGCCTCTACCAGCCACACAACCAGCCTCTACCAGCCTCTACCAGCCACACAACCAGCCTCTACCAGCCGCACAACCAGCCTCTACCAGCCTCTACCAGCCACACAACCAGCCTCTACCAGCCACACCATCCAGCCTCTCTGCCTCTGCATGCTGGCTCTGCCTCTCTGCATGCTGGCTCTGCCTCTCTGCATGCTGGCTCTGTCTCAGCCTCTCAGCCTCTCTGCATGCTCACTCTGCCTCTCTGCCTCTGCCTCTCTGCCTTTACATGCTGGCTCTGTCTCTCTGCATGCTGGCTCTGCCTCTCTGCCTCTGCCTCTCTGCCTTTACATGCTGGCTCTGTCTCTCTGCATGCTGGCTCTGCCTCTCTGCCTTTACATGCTGGCTCTGTCTCTCTGCATGCTGGCTCTGCCTCTCTGCCTCTGCCTCTCTGCCTTTACATGCTGGCTCTGTCTCTCTGCATGCTGGCTCTGCCTCTCTGCCTCTGCCTCTCTGCCTTTACATGCTGGCTCTGCCTCTCTGCATGCTGGCTCTGCCTCTCTGCCTCTGCCTCTCTGCCTTTACATGCTGGCTCTGCCTCTCTGCCTCTACCTCTCTGCCTTTACATGCTGGCTCTGTCTCTCTGCATGCTGGCTCTGCCTCAGCCTCTCTGCCTGTTGCATTAAGCATCACAAGATTAGCCAAATAAAGCTTAAGTAAAGCTGCTTTAGGTGTGTGTGACTGTGTGTGCATATGTTTGTGTGTGTGCACAAACACAGAACACAATGTCCAATCAAATTATTAGCAATTACACACAAGAGGGCAGCAGAGGACAAGAAAGACCAAGAGTACGCTGTCTGAGCAACTAGCAACACAGGATAGAAGAGCTGAGGCCCTGAGTGAACTGAGGCCCTGAGTGAACTGAGGCCCTGAGTGACTTGAGGCCATGAGTGAACTGAGGCCATGAGTGAACTGAGGCCCTGAGTGAACTGAGGCCCTGAGTGAACTGAGGCCATGAGTGAACTGAGGCCCTGAGTGAACTGAGGCCATGAGTGAACTGAGGCCCTGAGTGAACTGAGGCCCTGAGTGAACTGAGGCCCTGAGTGAACTGAGGACATGAGTGAACTGAGGCCCTGAGTGAACTGAGGCCCTGAGTGAACTGAGGCCCTGAGTGAACTGAGGCCATGAGTGAACCGAGGCCCTGAGTGAACTGAGGCCCTGAGTGACTTGAGGCCATGAGTGAACTGAGGCCATGAGTGAACTGAGGCCCTGAGTGAACTGAGGCCATGAGTGAACCGAGGCCCTGAGTGAACTGAGGCCCTGAGTGAACTGAGGCCCTGAGTGAACTGAGGCCCTGAGTGAACTGAGGCCATGAGTGAACTGAGGCCATGAGTGAACTGAGGCCCTGAGTGAACTGAGGAACTTATTGGAACCAGTGAAAAACACTCCTGTGGTTAAGTTTAGTTTGTGAGTTTACATGAATCACAGCATTTCCAGAGCTCTGAAACTTTTGCTGTACCACACACACACACACACACACTTAAACTCACACACTTAAACTCACACACACTCAACAGTAACAGATGATTATGTTGCTCCCGGCAATATTCCACCTCAGGGAGGAAACCACTGATGTACAGCTGCTGCTTATATAGAGCTGCTGATGTAGAGCTGGTTATATAGAGCTGCTGATGTAGAGCTGCTGTTATAGAGCTGCTGATGTAGAGCTGCTGATATAGAACTGCTGATGTAGAGCTGCTGTTATAGAGCTGCTGATGTAGAGCTGCTGATATAGAACTGCTGATGTAGAGCTGCTGTTATAAAGCTGCTGATGTAGAGCTGCTGTTATAGAGCTGCTGATGTAGAGCTGCTGATGTAGAGCTGCTGATGTAGAGCTGCTGTTATAGAGCTGCTGATGTAGAGCTGCTGTTATAGAGCTGCTGATGTAGAGCTGCTGTTATAGAGCTGCTGATGTAGAGCTGCTGTTGTAGAGCTGCTGTTATAAAGCTGCTGATGTAGAGCTGCTGTTATAGAGCTGCTGATGTAGAGCTGCTGTTATAAAGCTGCTGATGTACAGCTGCTGTTATGAAGCTGCTGATGTAGACCTGCTGATGTAGACCTCCTGATGTAGAGCTGCTGATGTAGAGCTGCTGATATAGACCTGCTGATATAGAGCTGCTGCTGTAGAGCTGCTGCTGTAGACCTGCTGATGTAGACCTGCTGATATAGTGCTGCTGCTGTAGAGCTGCTGCTGTAGACCTGCTGATGTAGAGCTGCTGATGTAGACCTGCTGATATAGAGCTGCTGATATAGAGCTGCTGATGTAGAGCTGCTGATGTAGAGCTGCTGCTGTAGACCTGCTGATGTAGACCTGCTGATGTAGACCTGCTGATATAGTGCTGCTGCTGTAGACCTGCTGATATAGACCTGCTGATATAGACCTGCTGATATAGAGCTGCTGATATAGAGCTGCTGATGTAGAGCTGCTGATGTAGAGCTGCTGCTGTAGAGCTGCTGCTGTAGACCTGCTGATGTAGACCTGCTGATATAGTGCTGCTGCTGTAGACCTGCTGATATAGACCTGCTGATATAGAGCTGCTGATATAGAGCTGCTGCTGTAGAGCTGCTGATGTTGATCACAGCATTGTTCTGCTGGACAGAGTCGCTGTAGGAGAGGAAGTTTCTGGCTGAGCCGTGCTTCTCTCTAGCTCCTCCCCTTTCCTGTTCACTAGAATTGTGCTCTGTCTGTCAGCAACACACACTAACACACACAAACACACACTAACACACACAAACACACACTAACACACACAAACACACACGAACGCACACAAACACACACGAACGCACACACACAAACACACACAGACACAAACACACAAACACACACGAACGCACACAAACACGCACACAAACAGACACATTCAAAGAAACACGCACCACAGAAACACACACAGGAACTGCCTCCCACTCTCTCTCTCTCTCTCTCTCTCTCTCTCTCTCTCTCTCTCTCTCTCTCTGTCTCTCTCTCTCTCTCTCCCACTCTCTGTCTCTCTCTCTCTCTCCCACCCTCTGTCTCTCTCTCTCTCTCTCCCACTCTCTGTCTCTCTCTCTCTCTCTCCCACTCTCTGTCTCTCTCTCTCTCCCACTCTCTGTCTCTCTCTCTGTCTCTCTCTCTCTGTCTCTCTCTCTCTCTCTGTCTCGCTCATGATCGTACTGTAGTAAGAAGCCAGTCGTGTCTCTTTCCTCTAGTGTTGAGAGGTTTCTCTCCTCCTCCTCTTCTTCTCTCCTGTTTTACAGCTGCTGACCCTCCACCAGAAGAAGACTCCCATCTCCTCCCTCCTGTCCTGCTCCTCTCTGTCTGTCTCTGCTTCCACCCCTCCTCCCTCCTCCCTCCCTCTGTCTGCCCCATAACTGGGGTTAGCGTGTCTCATCATGGAGGCAGTAGCTCTCTACACATTTCAAGCCACAGAGAGAGATGAGCTCAGCTTCACCAAGGGAGACGTCCTTAAGGTAAGACACACCTAACACACATGGATCTGACACACTGAGGTCATTATCTTAGTTCTAACTTCTGACAGTTGTGAGGTTGACAGTGTCTCAGTCCAAAGGGACGGACTGTAGCAGTAACTATCACAGT
>CM059326.1:347347-364847 GCA_030340685.1 Protosalanx chinensis
TGGAGGGGTGGTGAGGTGGAGGGGTGGAGGGGTGGAGGGGTGGTGAGGTGGAGGGGTGGAGGGGTGGAGGGGTGGTGAGGTGGAGGGGTGGAGAGATGGAGGGGTGGAGGGGTGGAGGGGTGGAGAGATGGAGGGGTGGAGGGGTGGAGGGGTGGAGAGATGGAGGGGTGGAGGGGTGGTGAGGTGGTGAGGTGGAGGGGTGGTGAGGTGGAGGGGTGGAGGGGTGGAGGGGTGGAGAGATGGAGGGGTGGAGGGGTGGAGGGGTGGTGAGGTGGAGGGGTGGAGGGGTGGAGGGGTGGAGAGATGGAGGGGTGGAGGGGTGGAGGGGTGGAGAGATGGAGGGGTGGAGGGGTGGAGGGGTGGTGAGGTGGAGGGGTGGAGGGGTGGAGGGGTCTAACCTAGGGGTTTATGTGACATTTTCTTCCTCACGGTTCACTGTATATCCTGTCACTCTGTATGCTATCTCTTCTCTCCCCCCTCCCTACCCCCTCCCCCCTCCAGCGCCCCCACCATGCTCACGCCCTGTTCGACTTCCCTGCCCATCACCCATCCCAGCTTCGTTTCATACGAGGTGATGTCATCGATGTCCTCGACAGCTCTGATTCGCTGCGCTGGAAGGGCCGTTGCCACGGACGTGTTGGCTACTTTCCCCCGGAATACGTCCAGCCCATCTACCACTGACCTGTCAATCACCCCAGCCCCCATGTCCCCAGCTCCCATGTCCCCAGCCCCCATGTCCCCAGCTCCCATGTCCCCAGCCCCCATGTCCCCAGCCCCCAGTTGTCCAGTACCTTTTTGCTTTCCGCAGCACAGAGCTCCTGCAGCCAGTACAGCTCCTCTGTGCTCCGAGCCTCCTGGAGCCTCCCAGCAGCCCTGGGACCTCCACCCTGGGACCTCCACCCTGGGACCTCCACCCTGGGACCTCCACCCTGGGACCTCCACTCTGGGACCTCCACCCTGGGACCTCCACTCTGGGACCTCCACTCTGGGACCTCCACTCTGGGACCTCCACCCTGGGACCTCCACCCTGGGACCTCCACCCTGGGACCTCCAGCCTGGGACCTCCACACTGGGACCTCCACCCTGGAACCTCCACACTGGGACCTCCACCCTGGAACCTCCACTCTGGGACCTCCACTCTGGGACCTCCACACTGGGACCTCCACCCTGGGACCTCCATTCTGGGACCTCCACACTGGGACCTCCACCCTGGGACCTCCACTCTGGGACCTCCACACTGGGACCTCCACACTGGGACCTCCACCCTGGGACCTCCACTCTGTGACCTCCACTCTGGGACCTCCACTCTGGGACCTCCACACTGGGACCTCCACTCTGGGACCTCCACTCTGGGACTTCCACACTGGGACCTCCACCCTGGGACCTCCACTCTGGGACCTCCACCCTGGGACCTCCACACTGGGACCTCCACCCTGGGACCTCCACACTGGGGACCTCCAATCTGGGACCTCCACACTGGGACCTCCACCCTGGGACCTCCACTCTGGGACCTCCACTCTGGGACCTCCAACCTGGGACCTCCACACTGGGACCTCCAACCTGGGACCTCCCCACTGGGACCTCCACACTGGGACCTCCACTCTGGGACCTCCAAATGTCTCTAATTTCCTGTCTTTGACTCTGCCTCCTTTTGTATGTACTACTGAATGATCGACTGAATGTGAGGGTTATGGTTAGGGGAGGGGCTAACTCTAACCCTCAGAGGAGGGGGCGTGGCATTGCTGCGGCTGTGTGTGGTAGGTCTCAGAGGAGGGGGCGTGGCCTGGGAAGAGAGTGGGAGACACAGAGTAATTGTGTTGCTACGGGGACAGAGAGATCAAGTGTTCCTCTGATACTGCAGGTTACTGTAGACTAGAGGCTGCTGGGAGTGGACTACTGTAAAGACTGTGTGTGTGTGTCTGTGTGTGTGTGTGTGTGTGTGATGGTGTGTGTGTAACAGCTCAGTGATGTTGTGAACAGGCAGATAGCAGCTCTCTGTTTGTAGTCCTCTCTCTCTTCTTTAAAACATCTTTGTTTATTCTGACGTGTTCTTGCTAATTATAGATATCTGCTGTCAAATCCAATCAAACTTTGTAAAGGCACTAATGTTGTGTTGATCATAGTCAAATCAAACTACCTTTTATCTGTATAGCACTTTCTACATCTAATGTAACTAAGTAACAATGATGCATAACAGCAAGACTGGCCCATCTGAATCTGAAAATGTTTATTTCTTCAACTGTAATGACTACGAGGATTTAATAAAGATATGTTGCTAACCAGTCCACTATTTTATGGCAGTATGCCTGCTGTATATGTGTGTGTGCGCTATGTGTGTGTGTGTGGCTGGGTGTGCTGTGTATGTGTGTGTGCTGTGTTTGGGAGTGTGTTGTGGTTGTGTGTGTGTGTGTGTGTGGGGGGGGGTAGTGTGCTGTGAGTGTGTCGGGGTTTGTGCTGTGTGTGAGAGTGTTATGTGTGTGTTGTGTGGGGGGTGTGTGTGCTATGTTTGTGTGTGTGTGTGTGGGGGGGGGGGGGAGTGTGTGTGGTGTGTGTATGGGTGTATGGTATGTGTGGGTGTGTGTGCTGTTTGTGTGAGTATGGGTGTGTGTGGTATGTGTGTGGGTTGTGAGTGTGTGTATGTTGAGGGTGTGAGAGCTATGTGCAGAATTCAGGACCTGTAGACATGTCACCAGGATGTTATGTTTGAAGAGCAGGAAATGAGGTCACTTCCCACAATCCCCCTGGGAGGGCTGACTGGTGAATCTTCTGCTGTCATGTCAGCTGCTGCTGAGGATGAAACTGGAGATCCAGAACATGAGGCTCAGAACCAGGGAACAGCACCCAGCTCACCCCAGAACATGAGGCTCAGAACCAGGGAACAGCACCCAGCTCACCCCAGAACATGAGGCTCAGAACCAGGGAACAGCACCCAGCTCACCCCAGCACATGAGGCTCAGAACCAGGGAACAGCACCCAGCTCACCCCAGCACATGAGGCTCAGAACCAGGGAACAGCACCCAGCTCACCCCAGCACATGAGGCTCAGAACCAGGGAACAGCACCCAGCTCACCCCAGCACATGAGGCTCAGAACCAGGGAACAGCACCCAGCTCACCCCAGCACATGAGGCTCAGAACCAGGGAACAGCACCCAGCTCACCCCAGCACATGAGGCTCAGAACCAGGGAACAGCACCCAGCTCACCCCAGCACATGAGGCTCAGAACCAGGGAACAGCACCCAGCTCACCCCAGCACATGAGGCTCAGAACCAGGGAACAGCACCCAGCTCACCCCAGCACATGAGGCTCAGAACCAGGGAACAGCACCCAGCTCACCCCAGCACATGAGGCTCAGAACCAGGGAACAGCACCCAGCTCACCCCAGCACATGAGGCTCAGAACCAGGGAACAGCACCCAGCTCACCCCAGCACATGAGGCTCAGAACCAGGGAACAGCACCCAGCTCACCCCAGCACATGAGGCTCAGAACCAGGGAACAGCACCCAGCTCACCCCAGCACATGAGGCTCAGAACCAGGGAACAGCACCCAGCTCATCCCAGCACATGAGGCTCAGAACCAGGGAACAGCACCCAGCTCACCCCAGCACATGAGGCTCAGAACCAGGGAACAGCACCCAGCTCACCCCAGCACATGAGGCTCAGAACCAGGGAACAGCACCCAGCTCATCCCAGCACATGAGGCTCAGAACCAGGGAACAGCACCCAGCTCATCCCAGCACATGAGGCTCAGAACCAGGGAACAGCACCCAGCTCATCCCAGCACATGAGGCTCAGAACCAGGGAACAGCACCCAGCTCATCCCAGCACATGAGGCTCAGAACCAGGGAACAGCACCCAGCTCATCCCAGCACATGAGGCTCAGAACCAGGGAACAGCACCCAGCTCATCCCAGCACATGAGGCTCAGAACCAGGGAACAGCACCCAGCTCATCCCAGCACATGAGGCTCAGAACCAGGGAACAGCACCCAGCTCATCCCAGCACATGAGGCTCAGAACCAGGGAACAGCACCCAGCTCACCCCAGCACATGAGGCTCAGAACCAGGGAACAGCACCCAGCTCATCCCAGCACATGAGGCTCAGAACCAGGGAACAGCACCCAGCTCACCCCAGCACATGAGGCTCAGAACCAGGGAACAGCACCCAGCTCACCCCAGCACATGAGGCTCAGAACCAGGGAACAGCACCCAGCTCATCCAGCACATGAGGCTCAGAACCAGGGAACAGCACCCAGCTCACCCCAGAACATGAGGCTCAGAACCAGGGAACAGCACCCAGCTCATCCCAGCACATGAGGCTCAGAACCAGGGAACAGCACCCAGCTCACCCCAGCACATGAGGCTCAGAACCAGGGAACAGCACCCAGCTCACCCCAGAACATGAGGCTCAGAACCAGGGAACAGCACCCAGCTCACCCCAGCACATGAGGCTCAGAACCAGGGAACGGCACCCAGCTCACCCCAGCACATGAGGCTCAGAACCAGGGAACAGCACCCAGCTCACCCCAGCTGGAACTCCTGATGACAGTAAACAGTTGGATCAGTATGGATTAGAATCACGTTTTAAAGAGTTAATGCCCCTCAGTGTTCATCTGTACAGGCCGATGTGTCTCTATAATACTTGATGGACCTGATCTGAGGTCCACACCCATGTCTATGTCCACACCCGCATCTTTTATCAGCGTTAAGTGACGCGTTCCGCTAAAGTTCAACCCCAGAGGGCAGGGCTGACAGGTCACGTGACAGAGGTAGATGGTTTCACACCTGGTCGGTGGCTGGCGGCTCGCGGGAGAAAGGGATGGGCTGGCGGGTGAGCAGCGGTAATGTGAGGGTTAGATTAGTAACGACACATGTCTGAATCAAACTGTACGTAACACGTTTTACAGTAACTCAGGTACCGTTAGAGTCCTGTTAATACTGGAGGGATTTCTGTTATTCATGATTTTTTGGGAACAAATAACGGAGGTGTTTTTCTTCAAACATCATGGCGTTATCTCAGATCCAGTGTTTGGACAACAACCATGTGAATCCCCGGACTCACGAGTCCAAACCGGAGTTTCTTTACTGTGAGGAGCAGAGGCTCGCGCTGGAGGCGCTCCTGCAGGACGGCCGCGAGGCGTTCATGAAGTTCCTCAGCGCGCACAAAGTGCGGAACTTTCTATCAGATCCAGAACTGGACCTGCTCAGGGAGACCGTGGAGGTGTTTGACCCGGGATCTGAGCACCTACAGGCGGACCCGGACAGCGAGGATCCCGGGCTGTCTCTCCAGTACTGGCCGGAGCGGTCTGACAGGTCCGTGCCTGAGCTCGAGCTGGGATGGCCGGACAGCTGTGCTTACCGGGGGGTGACGCGCGTGACCGTATACACGCAGCCGCCACTGCACGAGCCCACTCACGTTAAAGAAATGATTAGAAGAACGATAGCTCAAGCTCAAAAGGTAGGAACAAATACGATATTAACAAATAAAACGGAGAAGAATCTGCTCAGTTTCAGTCTTCTGTATCTAAATATGTCTGAACACATTCATGAGGGGAGATAACGAACTGCTGTAGACATGCGCAGTGTCTCCACAGTGTCTGCTAGGTCAGAGTACACGTGCCTGGCAGGCTGGTCAGACAAAGTTCTACCCTGTTTACAGAATACAGCTTTCTATAGCAGACTGAGTATATCAGTCAGTGTACACCTCCTATAGGACAGGGACAGTCTACACATCACACTGTAATGAAGGGCAGCAGGTCTATAGGACAGGGACAGTCTACATATCACCCTGTAATGAAGGGCAGCAGGTCTATAGGACAGGGACAGTCTACATATCACTCTGTAATGAAGAACAGCAGGTCTATAGGACAGGGACAGTCTACACATCACACTGTAATGAAGGGCAGCAGGTCTATAGGACAGGGACAGTCTACACATCACACTGTAATGAAGGGCAGCAGGTCTATAGGACAGGGACAGTCTACACATCACACTGTAATGAAGGGCAGCAGGTCTATAGGACAGGGACAGTCTACATATCACCCTGTAATGAAGGGCAGCAGGTCTATAGGACAGGGACAGTCTACATATCACTCTGTAATGAAGAACAGCAGGTCTATAGGACAGGGACAGTCTACACATCACACTGTAATGAAGGGCAGCAGGTCTATAGGACAGGGACAGTCTACACATCACACTGTAATGAAGGGCAGCAGGTCTATAGGACAGGGACAGTCTACACATCACACTGTAATGAAGGGCAGCAGGTCTATAGGACAGGGACAGTCTACATATCACCCTGTAATGAAGGGCAGCAGGTCTATAGGACAGGGACAGTCTACATATCACTCTGTAATGAAGAACAGCAGGTCTATAGGACAGGGACAGTCTACACATCACACTGTAATGAAGGGCAGCAGGTCTATAGGACAGGGACAGTCTACACATCACCCTGTAATGAAGAACAGCAGGTCTATAGGACAGGGACAGTCTCACTACACATCACCCTGTAATGAAGGGCAGCAGGTCTATAGGACAGGGACAGTCTACATATCACACTGTAATGAAGGGTAGCAGGTCTATAGGACAGGGACAGTCTACACATCACACTGTAATGAAGGGCAGCAGGTCTATAGGACAGGGACAGTCTACATATCACACTGTAATGAAGGGCAGCAGGTCTATAGGACAGGGACAGTCTACATATCACCCTGTAATGAAGGGCAGCACTAGAACTCAGAGCAGATCAGATTATAATGTGCCAGCAGAACTGTGTGTGATGGTGTCTGTGGTCTGTGTGTGTGATGGTGTCTGTGTGTGTGTGTCTCTGTGTGTGATGGTGTGTGTGTGCACAGGTGATCGCCGTGGTGATGGATGTGTTCACTGATGTGGACATCTTTAAAGACCTGCTGGATGTCAGCTTCAAGGGGAAGGTCTCTGTCTACATCCTGTTGGAGCGGACAGCCATACCCCACTTCCTGTCCATGTGTGAGAGAGCAGGCATGCACTCTGGACACCTGAAGGTTACCATCACACACACACACACACCATCACACACACACACCATCACACACACACACACCATCACACACCATCACACACACCATCACACACACGTAACACGTACCAGCCAGATGCTGTGTGACCCTGTATCAGTCAGATCAGAGGGGACAGCAGAGGGGCAGCAGAGGGGCAGCAGGGGGCATCAGAGGGGCAGCAGAGGGGCAGCAGGGGGGCAACAGAGGGGCAGCAGAGGGGCAGCAGGGGGGCAGCAGAGGGGGCAGTAGAGGGGGCAGTAGAGGGGCATCAGAGGGGCAGCAGGGGGGCAGCAGAGGGGACAGCAGAGGGGCAGCAGAGGGGCAGCAGAGGGGACAGCAGAGGGGCAGCAGAGGGGACAGCAGAGGGGCAGCAGAGGGGCAGCAGAGGGGCAGCAGAGGGGACAGCAGAGGGGCAGCAGAGGGGCAGCAGAGGGGACAGCAGAGGGGCAGCAGAGGGGCAGCAGAGGGACAGCAGAGGGGACAGCAGAGGGGACAGCAGAGGGGCAGCAGAGGGGCAGCAGAGGGGCAGCAGAGGGGCAGCAGAGGGGCGGCAGAGGGGACAGCAGAGGGGCAGCAGGGGGACAGCAGAGGGACAGCAGAGGGGACAGCAGAGGGGCAGCAGAGGGACAGCAGAGGGGACAGCAGAGGGGCAGCAGAGGGGCAGCAGAGGGGACAGCAGAGGGGCAGCAGAGGGGACAGCAGAGGGGCAGCAGAGGGGACAGCAGAGGGACAGCAGAGGGGACAGCAGAGGGGCAGCAGAGGGGCAGCAGAGGTCCAGACAGATGCTCTTCCTGCTCCACACTGCGGTGATCATGTGACACAGTCTTATCCAGTGAGAGGAGAGATGAGGAGACAGAAAAGAGAGAGATAAAGACTGGGCTGGACACTTTCATTTGGTTTATTCAGTTTGCCCTTTAATAACAGTGTGTTCAGAGGATGTGTGTGTTTGTGTGTTTGTGTGTGTGTGTGCAGAACCTGCGTGTGCGTTGTGTTGGGGGAGCAGAGTTCTGTACCCGCTCCTGTCAGCGGGTCCAAGGCAGGCTGGGACACAGGTTCATGTTTGTGGACGGAGACAAGGCTGTGTCTGGCTCCTACAGGTGAGTGTGTGTGTGTGTGTGTGTGTCTGGCTCCTACAGGTGAGTGTGTGTGTGTGTGTGTCTGGCTCCTACAGGTGAGTGTGTGTGTGTGTGTGTGTCTGGCTCCTACAGGTGAGTGTGTGTGTGTGTCTGGCTCCTACAGGTGAGTGTGTGTGTGTGTGTGTCTGGCTCCTACAGGTGAGTGTGTGTGTGTGTCTGGCTCCTACAGGTGAGTGTGTGTGTGTGTCTGGCTCCTATAGGTGAGTGTGTGTGTGTGTCTGGCTCCTACAGGTGAGTGTGTGTGTCTGGCTCCTACAGGTGAGTGTGTGTGTCTGGCTCCTACAGATGAGTGTTTGTGTGTGTCTGGCTCCTACAGGTGAGTGTGTGTGTGTGTGTCTGGCTCCTACAGGTGAGTGTGTGTGTGTGTCATGTAATCCTGAGTTTCAGCCTGTGACTACTGTTGGCTCACTGTATGTGTGTGTGTGCGTGTGATTGTGTGTGTGGTTGTGGGATTGTGTGTATGGCTGTGTGTGTGTGTGTGTGTGGTGGTGTGTCAGTTTCACCTGGATGGCATCGCGTTTGGATAGACACCTGGTCACCATGGTAACGGGCCAGGCTGTGGAGACCTTTGACCGGCTGTTCCGTGACCTCTACATGACCTCCAGTGCCGTCAGCCTCAGCAACGTCACCATGGAGACAGAACCTCAACCCAAGCCCCTCCCCCAGCCTGTCGCTGTGGCTCCTCCCTCTGCTGAAGTTGCTAGGAAACTCATCAACCCCAAATATGCTCTGCTCACCATGGGGAACAGTGCTACCTCAAGCCCCACCCCCACCCCATCAAACAAAGACAGCACCAAAAACTCAAACTCCCAGAATCCCAAGGGGATGACTCAGAAAAAGAGGCTGAAAGAGCCAGAAGAAGTCCCGCCCCTCCACCCTGGTTTGGCCAATCTAGAGAAGGCCTACCTGATCCCTTACCTGCCCACCTGGCCCGAGCCCGACCCCCCCAGTGATGTCATCGGCTTCATAAACGTGCGCGACTCCAGCCGGCCGGTCCAGGTGCACCTGCAGAGGTCAGAGAGGTTTGAGACGAGTCACGCCATCAAGTTCAGCTCCCCCTTCAGCAGGGCTGAGACCCCAGACCTCCCCCTGGATCCCCCCCAGGGCCTCCCCCCAGACCTCCCCCTGGATCCCCCCCAGGGCCTCCCCCAGGACCCCCCCCAGGACCCCCCCCAGGGCCTCCCCCAGGGCCTCCCCCAGGGCCTCCCCCTGGATCCCCCCCTGGACCCCCCCCAGGGCCTCCCCCAGGACCTCCCCCTGGACCCCCCCCAGGGCCTCCCCCAGGACCCCCCCCAGGACCCCCCCCAGGGCCTCCCCCAGGACCCCCCCCAGCTCAAACCTGTCAACACCTCTGGACCCAACCTGAACACACTGAGTAATACTCACACTTCAAACCCTAAACCTCATAAACCTGAACTCGTCCATCCCACACACACTCACACTACCACACACACCCACACTACCACACACACCCTGAACTCGAACATGTTCAACGGCTTCACCACACACATCTCCCATACACCAAAGCAGACACACACACCCTCCCCCCTGCCCACACACACACCTGGTGTACGCTCCACCTCAGGTGAGCAGCAGGTGGGCCCAGCAGCTGGTACCTCCCCCTCAGGTGAGCAGCAGGTGGGCCCAGCAGCTGGTACCTCCCCCTCAGGTGAGCAGCAGGTGGGCCCAGCAGCTGGTACCTCCCCCTCAGGTGAGCAGCAGGTGGGCCCAGCAGCTGGTACCTCCCCCTCAGGAGAGCAGCAGGTGGGCCCAGCAGCTGGTACCTCCCCCTCAGGTGAGCAGCAGGTGGGCCCAGCAGCTGGTACCTCCCCCTCAGGTGAGCAGCAGGTGGGCCCAGCAGCTGGTACCTCCCCCTCAGGTGAGCAGCAGGTGGGCCCAGCAGCTGGTACCTCCCCCTCTCAGGTGAGTGATGGATCCAGGTGTGTCTCTCCCAGGAAAGACTCTTCTACCTCAGATGAGTACTACGACTGCTGGGAGACCTCAGCCTCCTCCTTGACCTCAGCCTCAGCCCCAGCCCCAGCCCCAGCCTCAGCCCCTCTCAGCTCTGCTCCTTTACTGACACACACACCCTCCCCCCTGCCCACACACACACCTGGCACCAAAAGACGAGCCCCTCTGCCCCCTATAGCATCAGCTCCCCTAAAGCGAGACCCTCCCCCTGATCGAGGCCAGCAAGCAGGACCAGCAGAGACACCAGGAGGGACACCAGCAGGGACACCAGCAGGGACACCAGCAGGGACACCAGCAGGGACACCAGCAGAGACACCAGCAGGGACACCAGGAGGGACACCAGCAGAGACACCAGCAGGGACACCAGGAGGGACACCAGCAGGGACACCAGCAGGGACACCAGGAGGGACACCAGCAGGGACACCAGCAGAGACACCAGGAGGGACACCAGCAGGGACACCAGCAGGGACACCAGCAGGGACACCAGCAGAGACACCAGGAGGGACACCAGCAGGGACACCAGGAGGGACACCAGGAGGGACACCAGCAGAGACACCAGCAGGGACACCAGGAGGGACACCAGCAGAGACACCAGCAGGGACACCAGGAGGGACACCAGCAGGGACACCAGCAGGGACACCAGGAGGGACACCAGCAGGGACACCAGCAGAGACACCAGGAGGGACACCAGCAGGGACACCAGCAGAGACACCAGCAGGGACACCAGCAGGGACACCAGCAGGGACACCAGGAGGGACACCATCGCACACACGGGTGGTGAGACCAGCATCAGAAAGGAAGGAAAGACCCCTGGTTACTAGAGAGACAAGTGGGAGCAAGGTGAGTGATGGCACACAGACACAGACACACACACAGACACACACACAGACACACACACACAGACACACACACACAGACACACACACAGACACACACACAGACACACACACAGACACACACACAGACACACACACAGACACACACAGACACAGACACACACAGACACACACACACACAGACACCCACACAGACACACACACAGACACACACACAGACACAGACACACACACAGACACACACACACACACAGACACACACACACACACACACACAGACACACACACACACAGACACACACACAGACACACACACACAGACACACAGACACAGACACACACAGACAGACACAGACACACCCACACAGACACACACACACACAGACACACACACACACAGACACACACACAGACAGACACACACAGACACACACAACAGTGAGTATTCATGTCAGAAACATGCTGTCTGTGTCACAGGCAGGTGACTGAAGCACATCTGAGCATGTCTGCTCACACTAGAACGCTGGAATATTGAAGCGGGGGAGAGAGTGCAGAAAGCTACAGTCTTTTAATGAATCATGTGTTCACACTCATGTAGTATTTATCAGGTGGTAAAAGCATGATAAAACCTTTAATCACTTAACACTCGTTCTCACTCACCTTGTGACTCGTCTTTCCACACACACCAACTTCTCCTGGTTTTAAATGATTCATTCATATCCCTTCTTCTGTCTCCCTGCTACCTGCCAGCCTGTCAGAGTCTCCCTGAGGGGGCAGGAGGAAGACACACGCCCCCCCTCCAAACCTCCCCGGATGTTACTGGAGAGATCTTTCAGCCAGGGAGGGGTCCGAGCAGTAACTCAGCCTCTGCAGCGCTCACAGACCTGCGCCCCAGCCTCGCTCACAGGGAGGCATGGACCTGGAGGAGGTGGATGGGCTGGGGCCGGGGTGGGGGCTGGGGCTGGGGTCAGTGTTGAGGCGGGGGCCGGGGTCAGAGCTGGTCAAGTGGAGATCAAGGCTCCATTCGCTCTGTCGTTCAGCAAGCTGTACCAGCTGAAGAGCCTGAAGGAAAGGATGATCAGAAGCCCCGCCCACAGGAGAGCCCCGCCCACACAGCCTGACCCCTGACCTCTCTACTAGGACCACAGAGACTTGCTGGGGAAACGTCCTCTTTGTGACCCATGAGGTCGTTAAAAGCTGGACTTTTATGTCTAGATCTGCTGTGTCTAGATCTGCTGTGTCTAGATCTGCTGTGTCTAGATCTGCTGTGTCTAGATCTGCTGTGTCTAGATCTTCTGTGTCTAGATCTGCTGTGTCTAGATCTGCTGTGTCTAGATCTGCTGTGTCTAGATCTGCTGTGTCTAGATCTGCTGTGTCTAGATCTGCTGTGTCTAGATCTGCTGTGTCTAGATCTGCTGTGTCTAGATCTGCTGTGTCTAGGTTTGTTTACTAAGGGGACATGTCTGATACAAATAAACAAGGCTGTATTGAGTGGTATGTTTATGATTCCTGTGTCTCAAGAGCAACAGCTGATCTAAGGAGGTTCTGGTTCAGTCAGGAGGTCACATGATCTAAGGAGGTTCTGGTTCAGTCAGGAGGTCACATGATCTAAGGAGGTTCTGGTTCAGTCAGGAGGTCACATGATCTAAGGAGGTTCTGGTTCAGTCAGGAGGTCACATGATCTAAGGAGGTTCTGGTTCAGTCAGGAGGTCACATGATCTAAGGAGGTTCTGGTGGATCATCAGGAGAACAAAGGTGAGAAAGGTCATGTGACACCAGACACAGAACAAGCCTGAGGAGGTCCAGGTGTTTACAGCCAGCCAGGACACACACACTCACACACTCTCACACACACTCTCTCACACACACACACACACACACACACAGTTACCTCAGGGCACAGGTTACACGTCAGAGAGAGTCAGTTCAGGATGAGGACTGTGGCTCTGACCTCAGCCATGGGACGATGATGTCACTGTGTTACTGCACAGCACAGCAGCCTTGATCTAACATGTTACACAGCTGAACTGTGCAAACAGCAGGCAGCATGGAGGTGATGGAGAGAGAGGGAGGGAGACAGAGACCCCACAGCTGGCAGCATGGAGGTGATGGAGAGAGAGGGAGGGAGACAGAGACCCCACAGCTGGCAGCATGGAGGTGATGGAGAGAGAGGGAGGGAGACAGAGACCCCACAGCTGGCAGCATGGAGGTGATGGAGAGAGAGGGAGGGAGACAGAGACCCCACAGCTGGCAGCATGGAGGTGATGGAGAGAGAGGGAGGGAGACAGAGACCCCACAGCTGGCAGCATGGAGGTGATGGAGAGAGAGGGAGGGAGACAGAGACCCCACAGCTGGCAGCATGGAGGTGATGGAGAGAGAGGGAGGGAGACAGAGACCCCACAGCTGGCAGCATGGAGGTGATGGAGAGAGAGGGAGGGAGACAGAGTCCCCACAGCTGGCAGCATGGAGGTGATGGAGAGAGAGGGAGGGAGACAGAGACCCCACAGCTGGCAGCATGGAGGTGATGGAGAGAGAGGGAGGGAGACAGAGACCCCACAGCTGGCAGCATGGAGGTGATGGAGAGAGAGGGAGGGAGACAGAGACCCCACAGCTGGCAGCATGGAGGTGATGGAGAGAGAGGGAGGGAGACAGAGACCCCACAGCTGGCAGCATGGAGGTGATGGAGAGAGAGGGAGGGAGACAGAGACCCCACAGCTGGCAGCATGGAGGTGATGGAGAGAGAGGGAGGGAGACAGAGACCCCACAGCTGGCAGCATGGAGGTGATGGAGAGAGAGGGAGGGAGACAGAGACCCCACAGCTGGCAGCATGGAGGTGATGGAGAGAGAGGGAGGGAGACAGAGACCCCACAGCTGGCAGCATGGAGGTGATGGAGAGAGAGGGAGGGAGACAGAGACCCCACAGCTGGCAGCATGGAGGTGATGGAGAGAGAGGGAGGGAGACAGAGACCCCACAGCTGGCAGCATGGAGGTGATGGAGAGAGAGGGAGGGAGACAGAGACCCCACAGCTGGCAGCATGGAGGTGATGGAGAGAGAGGGAGGGAGACAGAGACCCCACAGCTGGCAGCATGGAGGTGATGGAGAGAGAGGGAGGGAGACAGAGACCCCACAGCTGGCAGCATGGAGGTGATGGAGAGAGAGGGAGGGAGACAGAGACCCCACAGCTGGCAGCATGGAGGTGATGGAGAGAGAGGGAGGGAGACAGAGACCCCACAGCTGGCAGCATGGAGGTGATGGAGAGAGAGGGAGGGAGACAGAGACCCCACAGCTGGCAGCATGGAGGTGATGGAGAGAGAGGGAGGGAGACAGAGACCCCACAGCTGGCAGCATGGAGGTGATGGAGAGAGAGGGAGGGAGACAGAGACCCCACAGCTGGCAGCATGGAGGTGATGGAGAGAGAGGGAGGGAGACAGAGACCCCACAGCTGGCAGCATGGAGGTGATGGAGAGAGGGAGGGAGACAGAGACCCCACAGCTGGCAGCATGGAGGTGATGGAGAGAGAGGGAGGGAGACAGAGACCCCACAGCTGGCAGCATGGAGGTGATGGAGAGAGGGAGGGAGACAGAGACCCCACAGCTGGCAGCATGGAGGTGATGGAGAGAGGGAGGGAACACGCTGGACTCTGCAGGAGAGAGAGTACCGGTATGTCTCCAGGCCACCCTTGGCAAACATAAAGGGTGCAAGAGTTTCATGCAAATCACACAGACATGCCTACACACATACACACACACACACACACACACAGACACATACAGACATACATACAGACATGCCTACACACACACACACACACACATACAGACATGCCTACACACACACACACACACACATACAGACATGCCTACACAGTTCTCCTTTATGTAAATCAGGATGGAGTGCAGCTTCGACAGCAACACACCAGTGTCACACACACACACACACACACACCTGTCATGAGGGTTAGGATCCTGGGTCTACTCTGCCAGCAGGTGTAAGGCCATCCTGTCACACCTGTAGGACTGAACACACCTGTAGGCTGGGCTAACACAGGAGTGTGTGTGGAGCATATGGATGGTTTCCATGGGGGAGAACTTGGAAAATTACTTATTGACCTCACTGTATTTAGCATGTGTACATAGCGTGCGTGTGCATGTACCGTGTGTATGTACCGTGTGTATGTACCGTGTGTATGTAGCGTGTTTAAGGTGCAAAGCATAAATGCAGCCAGTCAAGCATGAGAGAGTGAAGCTTATTTACCACAGAATCTGCTGGAACAGATCTAAAGGCGAGTCCTCGCCCAAACCTAAGGCCACACACACACACACACACACACACACACTTTCCTGCTCCACACCCACTTCAGGCATCCATCTGATTGTTGAAAAGGTACTTAATTAATCCAGGCAGAAAAGGTTAAGAAAAGGGAAGGGAGGCACTATAGGAATGTGAAGAAAGAGAGGGGGGGGGGAGGGGAGGAGAGGGGTGGGAGGGGAGGGGTGGGGGAGGAGGAGAGGGGTTGGGAGGGGAGGGGTTGGGAGGGGAGGAGTGGGAGGGGAGGAGAGGGGTGGGAGGGGAGGAGAGGGGAGGAGAGGGGTGGGAGGGGAGGAGAGGGGGAGGAGGAGAGGGGAGAGAGGAGAGGGGAGGGAGGAAAGGGGTGGGAGGAGAAGGAGGAGAGGGGTTGGGAGGGGAGTAGAGGGGTGGGAGGGGAGGAGAGGGGTGGGAGGGGAGGAGAGGGGTTGGGAGGGGAGGAGAAGGAGGAGAGGGGTTGGGAGGGGAGGAGAGGGGTGGGAGGGGAGGAGAGGGGGAGGAGGGTGGGAGGAGAGGAGAGGGGGTGGGAGGGGAGGGGAGGGGAAGGAGGAGAGGGGAGAGGAAGGAGGAGAGGGGAGAGAGGAGAGGGTTAGGGAGGAAAGGGGGAGGAGGAGAGAGATTGAACCCAGGACAGGATCATACAAGGACCATGTTGTTGTTTGTCAGGGTTAGTAAACAGACACAAGCTGCTGAGAGACACACAGGACACAGCAGTGACCTCACACTTCCTGTGGAATAAACCCCAAACTATTTACCCTGAAGAGGCTCACACTCCACACACTGCAGCTGAAGGACGCATCGCCACCTGGTGGCCATCCTCTGCCAGGGCCAACCTTCAGCAGGTGTAGATCAGAGCGTGTTTCTGTGTACTGAGCGCCCCCTGCTGACAGCTCGAGGTAAGTCATAAGATTTATGTTGCAAGTCGCCAGCATGTTTATTATCTCACACGCAGACATTAACTCAGTGAAATCCTACTTGCTTGAAGTGAGATCTGGACAACAACTAACTCTGAAGTGTAAGAACATGTCCTTAGTGCTGCATGATGCAGCCTCCTAAAAACACATGTTCGAAAAAAGGTTTGCCCAAAAAAAGAGGACAGGAATACATATTCTGACCAACGTTTTTTTTTTCTTCCCCCAAAAGTATTAAGAATTTATAAGAAGGAGATTTATTTGTTACTGACATGACAGAGGAAATGTTTCATAGAAACACTCTTTATTCCCTTTTCAGGATCTGTGAGGAGATTCAACAGCGCCTGAATCTACAGCACATTGGATACATTAGATCACTTATCTTACTCATGATCAATCATTCTGCTATTTAACATATAATAAAGTTATATATAATAAATTATTTTCTTATCCTATTGATTATATAAAGCACAGGAAGATGAGCTGATTTAGTGAGCAGGACAGAAACAGAACTTACAGCAACAAAAACCTTCAAGTAGGAGACAAATCACAACCGAAATAATAAATACAGTGACTTCAAAACATCAGGACAGCCCCAGGACAGACCAGGACAGACCCAGGACAGACCAGGACAGACCCAGTACAGACCCAGGACAGACCCAGGACAGACCCAGGACAGACCAGGACAGACCCAGGACAGACCAGGACAGACCCAGGACAGACCCAGAACAGACCCAGGACAGACCCAGGACAGACCAGGACAGACCCAGGACAGACCCAGGACAGACCCAGGACAGACCAGGACAGACCCAGGACAGACCAAGGACAGACCCAGGACAGACCAGGACAGACCCAGGACAGACCCAGGACAGACCAGGACAGACCCAGGACAGACCCAGGACAGACCAGGACAGACCCAGGACAGACCCAGGACAGACCCAGGACAGACCAGGACAGACCCAGGACAGACCAGGACAGACCCAGGACAGACCAGGACAGACCCAGGACAGACCAGGACAGACCCAGGACAGACCCAGGACAGACCAGAACAGCCCCAGGACAGACCCAGGACAGACCCAGGACAGACCCAGGACAGACCAGGACAGACCAGGACAGACCCAGGACAGACCCAGGACAGACCAGGACAGACCCAGGACAGACCCAGGACAGACCAGGACAGACCCAGGACAGACCCAGGACAGACCCAGGACAGACCCAGGACAGACCCAGGACAGACCAGGACAGACCCAGGACAGACCAGGACAGACCCAGGACAGACCAGGACAGACCCAGGACAGACCCAGGAC
>CM059326.1:369847-376984 GCA_030340685.1 Protosalanx chinensis
AACAGACTGTACAGAGACAGAGTGGACACAGAAACAGTCTGGACACAGAGACAGACTGGACACAGAGACAGACTGGACACAGACAGACTTGACACAGACAGACTGGACACAGAAACAGACTGTACAGAGACAGACTTGACACAGACAGACTGGACACAGAGACAGACTTGACACAGACAGACTGGACACAGAGACAGACTTGACACAGACAGACTGGACACAGACAGACTGGACACAGACAGACTGGACACAGACAGACTGGACACAGAAACAGACTGGACACAGAGACAGACTTGACACAGACAGACTGGACACAGAGACAGACTTGACACAGACAGACTGTACAGAGACAGTCTGGACACAGACAGACTGGACACAGAGACAGACTGGACACAGAAACAGACTGGACACAGAAACAGACTGTACAGAAACAGACTGGACACAGAGACAGACTTGACACAGAGACAGACTTGACACAGAGACAGACTGGACACAGAGACAGACTTGACAGACAGACTGGACACAGAAACAGACTGTAGAAACAGACTGGACACAGAGACAGAGTGGACACAGAAACAGACTGGACACAGAGACAGAGTGGACACAGACAGACTGGACACAGAAACAGTCTGGACAGAGACAGACTGGACATAATCACTATGAAGTTTGGTTAACTTACCACCGCTCCAGCCACCGCGTGCACCAAGCTTTCGTAGGAGAAAACTTCAGCGAATATAAAGTTTTCAGAACTCATTTTTGTATTCGTGTCGGCTGGTGTATTTAGTTATTTAGTTATTCGTACAAACTACAAACAGCAAACTCAGTTTAAATGTTTCTGTCTCTGAAACAGTCTGATGATTCGCCGCCGTTTCCGTGACTGAGACGAAGCCTCCTCTTCTAATTCCATCCAGGTCGCTCTTATCCAATAGGAGAGCGATACTTGTATTCCAGAGAACATAATTGGCCAACATTGCTACTTTACATGTGATTGGTTACCCCTGCTGTCAATCAAAGACGACGTGGTTCGCCTGCTTGCGTGTGCCCACCTGCTGTAGCTTGATGAGCTCCTTGATGTTCCTCTATTGTTGTTTAACAAATATTTTATCAAATAAATCTTAGTTGCGGAATAGTCATGTATCGTTTATTTAAATCTCAAGCATTTAATGAATTTTGTGATGAGGAATATTTCTTCATTGTCAAAACGAAATTGCTTCTTAATAATACAGAAAAATAAGGTTCAGGATTAAAGACTTTAGTTCATTCTTTGGAAAATAGACTAAATGGAAATCTCTTACATGACATGTTATAGCATGAGACAAACAATGGTTATAGTTGAAATTGTAGTTTTGTGTATGTGAAGTTATATGAGCCTCACTAACAGATCATTCAAATTCAAACATTTTGACTGATTGCTGTTTCTCATTTTCTCCCCCACCTGCTCACAACATGAACCAGCTTATCTTTTAACAGAATACAGCTGCCCAGAGCCCCCCCCTGCAAAATAAACAAAATGCTCTTTTAACAGACAGTATCCTACAGCTATTAGAACCGCAAGAACTGTTATTGAGATGACAACACAGAGGTTTTCACTAGGCTGCCTCTCTGCTTCCTTCCTGCTCGCCTCCTCTTCTCTCCTCCACAGCGCCTGTCTCCTCCTCTTCTCTCCTCCACAGCCCCTGTCTCCTCCTCTTCTCTCCTCCACAGCGCCTGTCTCCTCCTCTTCAGCTCCTCCACAGCGCCTGTCTCCTCCTCTTCTCTCCTCCACAGCGCCTGTCTCCTCCTCTTCTCTCCTCCACAGCGCCTGTCTCCTCCTCTTCTCTCCTCCACAGCGCCTGTCTCCTCCTCTTCAGCTCCTCCACAGCGCCTGTCTCCTCCTCTTCTCTCCTCCACAGCGCCTGTCTCCTCCTCTTCTCTCCTCCACAGCGCCTGTCTCCTCCTCTTCTCTCCTCCACAGCGCCTGTCTCCTCCTCTTCTCTCCTCCACAGCGCCTGTCTCCTCCTCTTCTCTCCTCCAGAGCGCCTGTCTCCTCCTCTTCTCTCCTCCACAGCGCCTGTCTCCTCCTCTTCTCTCCTCCACAGCGCCTGTCTCCTCCTCTTCTCTCCTCCACAGCGCCTGTCTCCTCCTCTTCTCTCCTCCACAGCGCCTGTCTCCTCCTCTTCAGCTCCTCATCCTTGTACTTGTCCTCCAGTTCTCTCTCCTCACGCCGGATCTCCCCATCTCTCTCTGCAGGATGCTCTCCTGCTTCTCCCTGATCCTCCTCTCCTTTGGGGGTAAAGCTCGTTGCTGTAGCGCCCTCCACCGTTCAGGGCCACCAGGGTGTCGATCTTCTCCAGCAGCTTGGATACCTGCTCTGGTTTACTATCTGGGTTTTTGTTGTCAAACACCAAAAAACCACCACTGCATCTGCGGATGAAGTTACGGAGGCCGAGGTCACTGCTGGCGATCACCTCGTTAATGGACTTTCCTTCCAGACGGTCTCCGTAGGTGAACAGCACGATGGTGTAGTCCCAGACTCTGGGGCCAAACGCAGCCTGGATCCTCAGGTTGGTCTCCTGGTCCTCCATGGTCAGCCGACCCAGAGGAACCACCACCACAAAGACATGTGGGCCTGGCCCGTGGAGGGTGACACGCTTCAGGATCTCCCGGAGAACCTCCCCCTCTTTGCGGTTGGTCTCAAACAGTCCTGGTGTGTCGATCACAGAGACGGGTCTTCCATCCACCTCAGTCCTCTCCTTCTCACAGATCTGTGTGACCCTGGCCAGCTTCATGTCTGACTGGAACACCGGCCGGCCGATGATGGTGTTTCCTGACCAGCTCTTCCCTACTCCACTCTTCCCAATCAACATGACGGTCCATTCCTGCACCACATCTGGGTTTAAAGGCAGGGATCTCTATTAATCAAGCTACTGATGAACAAGCCTAACGGTAGATGTAAAATAAAATTCAAATGCAGTGTTGTCTTTACACAACAAAGCAGTGTAGTTACATCCATCCATCCATTATCTTCCGCTTATCCGGGGCCGGGTCGCGGGGGCAGCAGTCTGAGCAGGGAAGCCCAGACTTCCCTCACCGCACACACCTCCTCCAGCTCCTCCGGGGGGATCCCGAGGCGTTCCCAGGCCAGCCGAAAGACATAATCCCTCCAGCGTGTCCTAGGTCTTCCCGGGGCCGCCTCCCGGTGGGACATGCCTGGAACACCTCCCGGGGGAGGCGTCCAGGAGGCATCCTAAACAGATGCCCAAGCCACCTCAACTGGCTCCTCTCGACGTGGAGGAGTAGCGGTTCTACTCCGTGTAGTTACACACTGAATAAAACTGAAATGGTCTGAACATAATCAAAAAGTAATATATAATTGTCTAATGAAACACCTTTGTTTTAACCTGTATATTGAGCTATCTAGCTATTATTTGAAGTTTGAATAAGTGTCAAAGTCACAGTGTTCACCTATATTTGTGTTATAACTCACCGTTCTTAGCCTGTTTATCCATGGCCATGACTTTATCTGTCAAAGTGTCCCCAGTTTCAGATAACACCTGGAAAACAATGTCTGGATGGCAGGCAGGAGCAGGTTTAATGAACTTCCGTAGTTACATTCAAAGTTATAAAAGAGCGAAGAACATTTGAAAAACACGCTTTTTCTGCGTGACTGGACGCGTTCGATTTTTTACTATCGTTTCGACAAAGACAATGTAGACATATTGGCCTATCGGAATATACATTTTTTGGAACGCATGTAAAAAGCATTTCTTACCTCTTGAAGTCTGACCCTAGAAAAACTAAACTCTAAATTATTAAAAACTAAATGATTGAAGCAACAAAATTCTGGACGCAGTCTGGCCCGTAAAGTAGCAAAAAATGAAAGTGTAACTTAAAGCTGCTTCATTGGCCCAAAGCTTGTTTATTCACCACCCCCATTCTTTCAGGTTAGGTTCAAATGAAACGTTATATAACATATATAACTTAATGTTATGATGAATTCCTGGCATCGTCATATATCATTTTCCAAATGGAAGTGTGAGCAGGAAGGCAGAGGACTTAGGAAACACAAACAGTGTCTTAGCAATGTCACCCAGCGGCACTTCTTCTGACATCACTTCCTGTCAGCTAACCTCTGCAGCAGTGCGATGACAGTGTCCTGTTTGGAGGAGAGCAGCTCAAGAGCCGTGGCTATCCTTCCCAGAGACTCTGCCATGCGGACCTCCCTCCTCTCCCGCCTCCTCTCCCGGCCCTCGCTCCTGCTGGTGCTCTCCTGCTCCAGACCGGCCTGCTCCTCCCTCCTCCTCAGCACCTCCTGCAGCAGGGAGCTGCCCTCCTCCAGCCGTCTCTGCTGCTGCTGCGCTTGGCGAGAGGAGGAGGAGGAGGAGCAGGAGGAAAACCCACGGAGCTTCTGTCTGTGTCTCTGAGGCTGAATGAGACGAGGACAGAGCTCTGTGGGAGGACAGAGGAGCAGCGGGGGGCTCCACCGGCTGGGGGGGGTCCGTCTGATTGGTCAGCCCAGGGGTCGGTGTGTTAGAGGGGATGTGAGGTGGGAGGGGTGTTGAGGCGAGGCTGGCCGTCTGTGGACAGATGCTGAGGATATCACCGTTGGGATGGAGAAGGGGTTGGACTTCTGGAACCATAGTCTCCGTAGCGATAGTTGTCGTAGGAACTGTGGTCACAGAGACAGAGCTGCTGTTGGCCTGGACTCCAATGGTGTCGCCCAACATGGCTTCCATCATCTAGAGTTGTGAGGGAGACAAGGAAGGAGAGGGGAAACATTTCAAGAAGCCACAACATGTAGAGACAAAACTAAACAAAAACAAACTTCTAATTGTTAGTTTATCGTACTTGTATAAGTCCTGTGCATGTGCACCATCCTGCCACACTAGATACTGTGCTTGTGCAACTTACATGGCAAATAAAACCAACTGTGATTGTGAACTCTGACCTCAAAGTACTCCCAGGAGGTCTTGGCCTGGCCCGTCTCCCGGCCGCGGTCTTTGACCCTCTTGTAGGTGACGATCAGGTTGTTCCACTTGCGTCGGATGCGCTCCACAGGCAGGGGGTGGCCTTGTGCTTCCAGCTCCTGCTGGACGCTCTTGAAGAGCTGGGAGCGCTCGCGGGTCCCATACAGGCTCCAGCGGCGGCCCACAGCCTCGATCAGGAATGTGATGCTCTGGTAGGTGAACTCTGCTGTGGAGGTCTTCTCTGCTGGGAGAGGGGCCGCTGGGAGCTAGCTGTGTGTGTGTGTGTGGGTGTTGGGGGGTGTGTGTTGGGGGGTGTGAGTGTGTTGGGGGGTGTGTGTGTTGGGTATGTTTGTATTGGGGTGTGTGTAGATGTGTTGAGTGCAGTGTGTGTGTTGGGGGGAGGTGAGGGGTTGAAGTCTTCAATTAAGGCTTTCAAACCAAAATCAGAACTCTAACTTCTATTATTCGAGCTGAAGAGTTAAGGAATCTCATACACTTTGGTTTAATCTTGCCTTAAATATTAATACTATTTTATATTCAAGATTCATATATGTTTATCGTATGCCCCTTCCTGCTACAGTACATTTCGTTTGTGTGACTTATTCTGAGATCACTAATGACCTAATGTGCTAAAGAGATAAGTAGTTTGATTATTTGAACTGCAGTGGTCAGAATAATAAAGGCTTCCAGAGCACAAGACTGCTTCTAAACTCGTGGTTTGACCCCCTGAAGGTGAACCTTCATCCAGGGAGGAGACAGAACGAGCCCAGAGAGAGAGAGAGAGAGAGGGAGAGAGGAAGAGACAGAGAGAGAGAGACAGAGAGAAAGAGAGAGAGACAGAGAGACAGAGAGAGAGAGAGACAGAGAGAGAGAGAGAGAGGGAGAGAGAGACAGAGAGAGACAGAGAGAGACAGAGAGAGACAGAGAGAGAGAGAGAGAGAGAAAGAGAGACAGAGAGGGAGAAAGAGAGAGAAAGAGAGAGGGAGAGAGAGGGAGATAGAGACAGAGAGAGAGAGAGAAAGAGAGAGAGAGAGAGAGAGAAAGAGAGACAGAGAGGGAGAAAGAGAGAGACAGAGAGGGAGAAAGAGAGAGAAAGAGAGAGACAGAGAGACAGAGAGAGACAGATAGGGAGAGAGAGACAGACAGGGAGAAAGAGAGAGACAGAGGGAGAGACAGAGAGAGACAGAGAGAGACAGGGAGAGACAGGGAGAGAGACAGAGAGAGACAGAGAGAGACAGGGAGAGACAGAGAGAGAGAGAGACAGAGAGAGAGCCTTACCTGGGGACAGCTTTAGGATGGTTTTACCATCTGCTACTGTGAAGGAGTACATCCTGTCCGTGCTGACGGGACCTGCAGGAACACACAGAACCATATGGAACACGCACAGAACCACACACACGTGACACACAGAACCACACGTGACACACACAGAACCACACACACGCAGTGTCAGTGTGGTGAAGTAAGGAGTAGGTGACTGTGAAACCAGGACATGGTGAATGCGGTCAGGTGGGATAACTCACACAGTAAGATTGCGGAAGAGTTACCAGCAGGCTGCTGGCTCCGCGAGCTCTCCTGTTGACGAGTCGCGAGACCGCCTCCTCCACGCGCACTGCAGTCACGGTTTGGCGCGGGACTGACGGGAAAAAGCGACAACGCCGCGTCCTCTACCAACGGCGCCTCCGTTTTAACGTTCATAACTGCGGCTAGGATTAGCCTAAAAATGAGTTTTCTGGATTGTGTGAAGGAAATATACAATGTCTGAGTTCAGTTCATTGTTGAAATGGTCAAAAATAACTGGTATCAAAGTTTGGTACTCTGGACTCCTTTGTTCTCCAGCGGTGAGGAGACTGAAAATAAATGTTAAAATACCGCTCAGAATTGCACTTTCCGTAGATAATGTTGTTCCAACTGCGCATACCTGCACTCAACACAGCAGCTTAGGAAATGGCTGCGTTCTTTCTTGTATAAACACGTCTGCGCAACGCTGATGCGCAACTCTGGGCAGGGATTGGCTGGCACACGTGACGTCATACGCAAAGACTGCAAAATACACGACGCAGTCTCGTGACGCTTTCCACGTGCCGCAACAGCAGCAGCCAGTCCTGCAGCAGCGATGCAGCAGCGATGCAGCAGCTCTACAGCAGCTCTACTACAAATTACATGTTACACATAGCAGTTATATCAGCTG